>JAQGEQ010000048.1:1800000-2283433 GCA_034620365.1 Pegea sp. RAD2-039 | reverse complement strand
GAAATAGCCTTAGATACCATATTGACCGTTATGTCAAGATCTACCATCTCAGAGACATTTGTAAGAATGTCGGAATAGGAGAGAGAAGGAGTCTTGCCATCATCGGTTATAAAAACTCTATGAAATTGATTCTTTAGGAACTCAGCTTTATTTTTTGGTTCCATCACAAGCTGGTCGCTGTTATCAAGTTAGGTAGGTGTTTGAGATCTCGCCTTAAGATTGCGATTTATGAAACCAAAAAACGTTTTCATGCTAGTTGAAGATAAAACTGCACTTTCTCTTTCTAAATAGTAATTAGAAATACATTTTTTGCAAACTATACAAATATCTTTGTACAGAGATTTGATGGAAGGTTCTGCTTTAGTTTGTTTGTATAGGAGGTTTTTAAAATGTTGTAAATTCCTTAAATATCTGGGAAAATGTTCTTTTTTGTTGATTCTATAAAAGGTATGAATTTTTCGATTGACTCTCTAACGATATTAGTAAACCTTGAGTAAATAGTATTGGTCTCTTCGGAAGAGTTGAAAACATAAATCCAGTCAACATCTTATAGAAACTTGTTAATACCATTATAATTTCCACAGTAAAAATTCCTTTTGCTCGAAGTTTTAACGTTCATGAAAAAAGTTTGATGGAGCTTGAATTCAATCATGTTGTGATCGGATGTCAGAGCAAAAGGTTCTTTTTGATCAAAGTAGATAATGTTCTCAGGTTTTGATGCAATAAGAAGATCCAAAGTATTACCACTAACTTGGGTCGGGAAAGTAACCATCTGAGATAGATTATTGGCATTGAGGAAGCTTACAAACGCATGACTTAGAAAAGCTGAATTAGTATTATTGCTATCCAAGTTAAATGATTTTCCAATAAATGCTAAATTCGGGTTTTTCCAATCAATTTTACTGAAATTAAAATCCCCCAAAATCTATAACTCAGGACACACAACACTCTTCCGAGCCTCCACTAAGGCCTGAAAGTAATCTCATCATTAATTTTAGAAGGTGGTAAGTAGGTACATTTAAAACTAAAAACTTTGGACTTTGAGTAATGAAAATCAAAAGCGATAATCTCAAACCCTGAACAATTAATGGGATCGATTTGAATACTAGAGATCATAAATTAAAGCGATGTTTTGTGAATTACGCAAACAACGCCGCCTTTATCATACAGTCTGTCACAACGCAAAACATAAAAAAGATTACCGTCAACCAGTAGAGAATCAGGATAAAACGGTTTTAACCAAGTTTCAGTAATAAAAACAAATGTGAAATCTTGGCAATGCAAAAGAGCTTTCAATTGGAAAATTTTCTTAATAATCGACCGTGCGTTGTAGAAAATACCTAATATATTAGAGGAATTTTCTTTCTGACAGTTGTGAGATTTGATGGTGGGCTTCTCTAAGTTGATATCTTGGGTATTAACAATTGTGTGTGGAGAGTGTTTGAAAAATGACGATGTGGGTCCAGTGGTTATTTGCCACTTTCGTTTTTTGATTTAGACAAACTAGAAATTTTCTCATTGCTTTTGGCAACATCGTTGCCTATTTCCGATTAAATTTTGGCTAGACCAGCGGATCTATATATGCTGATATTGGATAATAGGTTTCGATAACAATTAAATGAAGGAGCTGTTGTGTCCATGGTTCTACATTTAATGCAGAACTATTTAAATCTCATTTGCTTTATCTGGTTGTTATTAAATATATCGTAAATTTTTTGCTCACATCACTACAAGTGAGATGAAACCAGGACCAACATCATTAAATTGATTTTCAAAATGAGAATGAAAGTAATTTGACATGAAAATTATCCTGAAACTCACTTCTCCGATCAGATATTTTAGTGAACCCCAAGGTATTTTTTCATCACCAAGCTGATATGATTTGCTCAGATACGTTTTTAAAATATCCATAGAAACCTAATCAAAGAGAAAAATTAGATTTCAATTGCAGTGTCCAGCATCTGCAGGTCTGCCTTCTCTTATCCTTTACACAATGCCAGGAACTTTAAGCGATTGTCACCAGATGCAGATTTACAAACGAAACGTAGAAAATATAGAGAAGAAACCACAGTTCATGATGTCATCAGATGCAGGTTCAGATCCCGGACTCAAAATGAAAACTATTGGTGATAGTGGAGAGCTTTGCTCGAAGATGGATTCAAAGCTGATAATAGGCGGTTGAACATACGTCTCTCCAACTTGTTCAATTACATACTGAGTTACAGCTCGTACAACACGATCCACACGGAAGCATCTGAAGTATTTACCACCATCAAGCAAATCATCGGATCAAGAAGCAAGGAACTAACCTGAGCAAACAAAATTTTCCAAAACTTCCCAAATTCTCTCCATATGTTGCTGGAAGCGAGACAACTTCTGGAGTATCATTGTCGAACCACGCTTTCCATTCATCTCCGTTTTTCCGATAAACTCTTGATTCTTTCCAGCATGTTATGGGCAAGTTCTATTATATCTTGCCAGCCTTGTTCAGGAACCCAATCAAATGATTTTTTTACAAATGTAAGAGAAAGGGCAAACTTATAAAAGCAGATTTGTTGATCATTTCTCAGCCCAATCAATTTCGTACTAACTTTTTTCCAGCGCTATATTTCCTTTATAGAAAAAATCCGACTCTTCTTGTTTGATACAACCTTCATCTTGAACAAGTTTTATCGTATTAACTTAGGGGCTTACTTTTTTCTCTCGGTCAACTGAGATACTATAAAAGCGATCGCATTTGAAGCTTTTTTTACAAAACTAAAACTTTTAGTGTTCATTGGTGGACAGTTATGAAGGTTCAAGCATTACTGATTAGCCTTCTTTTATTAAATATAGTTTCTCTTGGAGAAAACCGTAAGTATTTGAGATTTTATTTAAGTTAGTAGTATAATTATCAGTAAAAGGACTTAAATATATATATAAAGTACGTTTATTTCACAAAACAATTACTTTTTGTCTGTTTGTATTTTTATTTAAACCAAAAATTATTAGTTAATACTTTGCTTTGGCATCCATAATCTATTTTACGATGTCATTAAAAATAATTGTACTTTTATTAACTTTTAATCGTAAGCTATTTCTAAATAAACTGTTTTAATTCTTAAGTATATATATGAGTGTAAAGTAGTAGTAGGTAATTTTGTAGATTTAAAAAAAAATTT
Organism: Pegea sp. RAD2-039; assembly: GCA_034620365.1. Classification (NCBI taxonomy): domain Eukaryota; kingdom Metazoa; phylum Chordata; class Thaliacea; order Salpida; family Salpidae; genus Pegea; species Pegea sp. RAD2-039. The sequence goes on along the minus strand of JAQGEQ010000048.1, from coordinate 2,280,272 downwards.
TAGACAGAAATGAAACTTAGATATATTTACTCTGCTAATGATATTATTTTTTGATTAACGTACTACTAACAACAAACGTTTTCTCCTTAAAAGTTAAAGAATAATAAAAACACTGCAATAATTTTGCAATGCTGAAAATATGTCGGGATCTATCAAAATTTGTTTTATTAATAAAATAATTATATTTGACTATATATTCTTAAATTAAGAAATCTATGAAAAATTTTCATCTTATACAAATACTTAATCAATTTTGGAATATATCTTTGAAACAAACAAGTTGTTTTTTCTTATTTATAGACTTTAATCTTTGTCAAGTTTTGTGTTTATGAGAAACGTTTTTCGTGGTTTTTAGTATTGTCATAAAAACGGGTTTCTTCTTACATGATATTACAAGGTCAAAGTCTTTCATAACTTACAATTTTGTTGTTTTTATATCTACCTGGCGTAAATTTGAAACAATAAATGCATAAACAATAGACCATAAACTTTTCAAGATTTAAAAAATCGAAATTTCTTAAGTAAAAAAATTACGAATGTCGTATAAAGTCATGTGACTGAATTACTCAGAGAAAAACATTTTTAAACTTTCGACTTTAATATAGACCTAAATATTTCCGATTTGCCGACAAATTAATAACTTCTAAACAGAAAATTTTAATTACTTTTTTTAAGTTTGTAAAATTTTGAAAATTTATCTTGACAGGTTCTGTTTACGGACAACTAAAATGTTCAAATACATGCCAAAGTGAGTTTATCAATTTATTTTCACTTTAACAAACTGTACATAATTATAACAAAATGTATTTAATGAATTCTTGTAATTATTTACTAAACAATGTAGATTTTAGGATTACACTCAAGTTAGACTTTTATTATGTTTTTGAAGCTCCAACTAGTTTCAATTACAAAGTTGGCAAAACATACATATACCAATATGTAACCGAAGTACAAAGTTCATTCTTTAACGATGTTGAAAGAGTTCAAGAAGAAAGTTCTTTTCGTTTGGCGGCCAGTGTTGCCGTTGATGTTTTCGAACCATGTGATCTAGTCCTGCGGGTAAGTCTTTGCACTAAAAAGTTATCAATTATTTTTGTAGTCATAAGACTTACTTTGATGGTATTTATAAGATAACATGCTTGCCGAAATCCTGGTTTAATCACAAGACTAAATAAATCTGTGATACCAACCAAATGATGAAATGTATACTATCAAAACCTGTAACTATTTACTTTGAGTAAACTGTTTATTTGCTCAAAATGTATTTATTTTTTTCAAGTTCAATGTCTAATTCATATATGTTTACTTCCAGATTTTAGAACCATCAGTTACTAATCCTGATCAGGCCATTTTGGACACAACTTCTTGGTCAGAAGACCTAACTCGCTTTCCCTTGCATTTTAACTGGCAAGATGGAAAAGTTCCGAACATTTGTGCATCAAATGATGAGCCTGAGTGGATCTTGAATATCAAACGTGGTATTTTATCAGCAATGCAAGTATCAACTCTTGAGGATGGTACTGTGCTTGAGGTATTACTTTTATCTTATTTTAGCTGTTTAACTTGGTGAAACTACTTATTTATGTTTGTAGCTCTAGAATTTATTTAAAAAATCACAAATGAAACTCTATTTTAGACTGATGTTATTGGAACATGTGAAACTAAATATGAAGTCAAATTTATGGAACGCAACCGAAAAGTTTTATCTAAAACAATAGATTTCGACTCTTGCCAAAACAATGATAAAATGCTTTTGTTTTCTCATTTTAGTCCATACTCCACTGACTCAGTAAGACAGTTTAACACCTTTCACTGATATTTATGATTAAATTAATCATTTTTTTGCAGTCAAGACAACGTCTCATTGTTCAAAATCAAAAGTGCGTGCAAGATATCTCATCATCAGTTTTAAAAAAGGTTACCTGTGAAGAAGAGCACCTCTTTAGACCTTTCAGCTCAGATGAAAACGGAGCCAAAACTAAAATTAGTCAAACCTTGTTTCTTAGACAAACAATCCCTATGCCTCAACAAGACACAAGTAAGCTATGCTTTTGTGTCTATTCAAAATTATAATATAACTAAATATTGCTAAAACTAAATTACAATTCATGTATAGAAAAAGAAGTATTAAGTTTGTTTTAAGTTTTAACATTTGATTTTCAGTATTGTTGGCTTTTACAGAGTTAGAATAAAAATGCTTTTTAAACTTAGCTTGTAAGAAATGAACCAACAAGCATGTACATAGAAAAAGCGAAAACGCCCAATAAATCAGTTTAAGAATAAAATTCTTTATTGAATTTGAAACAAATTAATTATTTGAGCGTATGATTTATTGAGTAATAACCAAATAGTTTTAAACACAGATATTCCAACCTCCACTCGCCAAACATCTCTCGCATATGAAGATGACAAAAGTCCTACCTTACGCAACAATTTATCTGAAGTGACTCAATTTTATAATGAACTATGCAATAATTTGGATGGTTCAGAATATAACTTGGTAAGAAACTTTCTGTTTTTCGACTAACTTTCTCAAAAACATAACAAGTATTTTCTCCAAAGGTCGGTAAAAATTTTGTGAAATTTGTATTTCTTCTACGACAACTAGATGGTAGTAGAGTATCACAGGCTTATGACTTACTCAGCGGTGCTTGCCCTAAGTACCAAGATACAGTAAAGTAAGAGTTATACTTTTTCGGAGACATATTTCATCTGATAATTGTATTTTCGGATTTTTTGTAGATCCATGTTTAAAGACGCTCTAAAATGGTGTGGAAGCGAAGGTTGTGTTTCGTATGGTACCAAATTAATTGCAAAAGGATCAGATGTTGTCAATGATGAAACAGCTCTAAAATGGTTGCTGGGAATGAACATGATTCCCAACCCAACTGCAGCAATGCTTGACGGCTTAGTTGTATGTATTATTCAAGCTCAGTTATTTTTAAGATTTTTATTGTTGCAACTATCAATAGGATGTTATTGAATCTGGACGATTCAAGGAACAAACTTTACTTACAACTGGAACAATGATTTATGGAGTTTGCTCTAAGGACAAGAGATGCTTAAGTCATTCATCTGTACGTATGGCCCTCAATGCTTTAGAAGAAGATCTTTCAGGAAACTGCTACACACCAGATGAAAGCCGGAAACAAAATGTAAGATGCCCTTATATTTCTAATGATCACATTTGATAAATATTTGATAAAAAATTTCAGATTTTGTTATCTTTACGAGCCCTCGGTAATGCTGGTATTACAAGCGTTGTCAGCGTAATTGCTTCTTGTGCTACTGATCAACGAAATGATGCAGAAACTCGAACTACTGCAATGCAAGCTTTCCGACGAATGCCTTGTGGAACCGATGTTTGTATTTTTGCTTTTCCAAAAATGATTTTCATTAAATTGATACTCTTTCTAGCGGTCTTTGGAATCATTGGTTTTTAATCGTGACGAAGACTCAGAAATCAGAATTGCAGCTTACTCAATGGTCATGAAGTGCCCTAATAACGCCTTTGTCTCAAACTTAATAATAATGTTAGATGATGAACCAAACCTTCAAGGTAAATGATTTTAAGTGAAAATTTGTAGATAAACTCTTTTACATTTTGACAATTTGAATTTGTTTATTGCAGTTGCTAGTTTTGTTTCATCCCATCTTCGTAACTTGATTGCTTCAACTGACCCTCTCAAAGGATATATCAAACCTTATCTTGTTGAAGCTACTTTTGCAAAAGAATATGATCTGGATCCAAGAAAATATTCCCGCTATCATGAACTATCTTACTTTTCGGGTAAATTAAACTTTTTAAGATAAATCTCTTATTACATTATCACTTGGTTTCAGACTCATTGAATGCTGGGGCCACTGCTGAAGGAAGCTTAGTGTGGTCACCAAAGTCATTTGTTCCCAGAAGTGCTGGTTTGAATTTCACTGTCGACATTTTTGGACAGGCTGTCAATCTGCTTGAGGTAAGATGGTCCGTAGTCATGTGAACAGTTGAAGCAATGATTGGATCTGATAGATCGGTGGTCGTGTCGAAGGATTCGAATCACTTCTTCAAGATATGATGTCATCTGAGAAGTTTCTTCATAATAGTGGAATCGGTCGTATCTTCGGTGCCGAAGAGACTGAAGAAGAAGTTGCTGAGGATGATGATGATGATGACGTTGAGCCAGAACGTAGTAATATAAGGTCATCAACAAGTGAAGCAAACTTGAACAAGAAATCAGATCAAGTAAAATTTTATTGATACTTTTAACAAAGTTCACTTCTTAGAAAATTGTTAAATTAAATCTTTGTATAGTTTAAAAACGTGGTGAAAAAAGATGAGTTTTCAACTTCATGGTATGTTCGAGTGTTTGGTAATGAACTCAAATATGGCAATAGTCACTTTCCTGATGTTTACGCTGAGATCAATGAGCAAGTTTCATCACTTGCAATGGACCTTGCCAAAGTAAGTTTAATGAGAAAAGACGAGATATACATTTTTTATTTTCGTTTGGCTAATTGATAATTTTTTCACATCATTTAGGGCAGAACGATCAACTATCACAATGATATGCTGTTAGTTAACACCGCTCAAACCTTTCCTACATACGCTGGTCTACCTCTTACCTTTGCTATCAACGGATCTGCTAGTATTGACGTAGAAGGAAACGGATATCTTGACTTGACAGGCCTACTAAGTACAAGCCCTGAGCTTGCCATCAAAGCAAGTCTACGTCCACGGTGGGAATTTATTTTATTCTTATCATCCCAACAATAAATATTTATTTTGCTATTTTTGCAGAGCTACGATCGTTTTTAATGGTGCTATGACTGTTGATGCTCATGTTACTCGATGCGGTATGGAAACTGAATCAACAATGATGTCGTCATGGAGATTAGGAGGAAGAGCTTCTATGGCACATGGTCAAAAGTTAACATTAAGACTTGATGCTCCACATAAAGAAAATACCCTATTCACTTTTAAGTAACTTGCTGCGTGCGTTCAATATTATAATTAATTTATCTCAAAACAATTTCAGTCATAAACTCAACAAAGTGAGCGGCGAAGAGGTTGAGCCTGTTGGAAATCTTCAATCTTCCGATGATAGGTCTTTAGAATGCAGTGAACTTGCTCTAGGACATTCTATTTGTGTTTCAAAAGTAAAGTTAAATTTTACGAAATATAGTGATTTCTTGTCGCAGTAGTTTTATATTGCTACTTGTAGACGAATTTTGAAGAAATGTCAATTTTCCCAAGAAGTGGTGAGCTTGAATACACGGTTCATCTGTCAGTCATCGGAGATCCAAAACTCGAGTACTACTCACTTGAAATGGAGTACGACTATTTGATGGATGAAAGCGTAAGAATACATTTTCTTTTCAATTTTATGTTTACTTTTAAGTTATTTAACTGATCTGCTTTCCAGCCAATTCCTGTTTCACTTGGTGGTTTAGTCCAGTTTGACACGCCAGGCTCAACCATCAACCGCCTCCACCTTGCTAGCTTCGAATTTGAACGAGAAAGAAGAATAGCTCGAGTAACCGTTGCCGCTCCAAATAAAAAAATTCATTTGGAAGGACAATATACTAAAGATGGAAATAGTGAAACAGTTCGAATGACAGTTCTCGAAAACGGAGAAGAAAGTATTGTAATGGAGGTACATAAGCAGTATAGTTTATATGAAGTGCTGGTTGAACGTAGCCTTTTACTTTGCAGACTACTTTAGTAAATGGTATATACGAAGAAATACCAAAAGTATCTTTAGATACCACAGCAACTGTATACGGAAAGTCAACCGGAGCTCATCTATCAGTTTCTTACGTAGAAATGAAAATGTTTTCATTTAATGCATCACTTCTTAATGTATTTGTAAGTCCACTTGAAGTAAAAGGTAAGACATCCAAAATCTATAGATTAACTATAGAAAATATGTTCATAAAACTTACTTTAATGATTTCACATTATTTTAGTTGGACTTGAAGATGCCAGCCCAGAAGGAAATTCACGAATGATATACAGAGGTAATGCACTTTTATCAATTCCTAACTATTTTGACAATGGAGCTACCGTTGAATTAAACATAAGGAAAAAGGGAGAAAGAAATGCCATTGTTAACTTCTTGTACCAGCTTAAGAATCAGGAACCTGAGAGGTAAAACAATTAAATGCTTCAATTTTTAGAAAATTTGAAACTTTTGTTTTTTAGCTTTCGTCTTGTGAACAAGTTTGACAAAAATGATGCTTCATGGTCCTTGGACACTAAATTTCTATCAACTCAATTTCCTCAATACTGCTGGAGTTTGAATGTGGAGCATCAAATCACAAACGATTCAGTAATTTCATCAGCCCTGGCATCATATGGTGAACAAGTGTTAGGTAGAAGGTTTACACCTTCATTAGCCATCAGACAAAGGATCAAATATGATTTCTTCTCAAAAGATCGCATCGATGTTGGTTATATGATAAATTTTACATTTACTCCTTTAAATATTGAGAAAGAATTAAGTTTCAACTTTGCATATGAAAGAGATCGACTCTACTTGTTTATCGACCATGATAGAAACTTGGTAACTTCTATATTGTATCAGAATAGGGACAGCTTAGACAATCACTTTTCAAAATACATTGAGCTAAGCTTACCTACACCATGGCTTGACATAAAATTCAAAACAAGCTTACAAGAAGCAAAAGCAAATGTATATATAACAGATGGTAACCTTGTACTTGGAGCAGAGGCTTTCAACTTTAATTTTTCAAGTATTGTTGAAAATCTATCCGACCAAAAAAATTTTCAACTGATTGTTACACAGCTTCATAAAAACGAAATACTTAACATCCGATCTAAGAATGGTATCAGTGATTATGGTTTTAGCAGCAATACCACGATCAAAAGTATTTATCATGATACAATCCGGCTTAACTTGGCAGGAGAAGTGAAAGAAAATGAGTTTAAGTCAACCTTCTTATTTGGTTTAGAAACGCCTTATCCGAAAATTGATATTGATATACAGAAATTAGAAACTACAAGTGACTACTCATTTAACTTTGAAACTAATGATTGGAACAACGATGTATACTTTTTAAAACTTGCTGTGGCTCTTGATAGTAATGATCAAGTTGATGGAGGCATCTTCAGAGGTTTTGCCATATACAGCTCAAATCTTTTAAGAGACGTCAAAGATGTCCAAACAATACGATCAAATATCAGTCTTTCACAAAATGATGTAAATGCAAGAGTGGAATTTAACAAAAAAACTATTCTTGATTTAGCTGCTCAATATACCTTGAATCCTTTTTCAGTCTCTTTTGATGCAGCTCAAAAGTTTTCTACTGCCTTGCCACAATCATTAAGCGGTAATTATGAGATTAGTTATACAAATTCTAAGCTTCGGGTAGAAGTCCGACAAAGATTAACTCGCAAACTTCCGGAGGAGTTCCAAATAGATATTCAAAGACCAGAACCTTTGCATTTCTCAGCTGTGTTTAGTACAGAAGAAGGAAGTGTATCGATTGAGAGCCAATATACAGAGGGGCAAGTTTTGCCTTCGTTTGTGAATACAGTTATAAAATTTGAACCACGAGAAATCCTTTTTAACTTTACACGTCGACCTGGAAAAATTTCATCAACATTGACTTTGGACGGAAGTTTACTAAGGCTTGAGGGTGAATGTAATAGAAAATCTGGTTGTAAGCTAAGTTTCGATTCAGATGATTTACAAATTCCAAGTTTTATTGTTTATAAAGCTCCACTCGATCCTTATTACCCAGTAGGAGAGCAATTAGGTTTAAATGTAACCTACAGAGATAAACAATTTGATTTCATTTGTAAAAATGTATTATTTTTTGGTTATGGTTTCGAGATGTTCTTGAATCAACAACTAGTTACATTCTTGCCACAAAATTTCGAGATCCGTCAAGTTATAGTAGTCTGGGAGGGTAAATATAGCTTTTATTCTTATTTAAAATTGGATGACAAAATTTATAATGGAACAATGGAATTTGGAGGTTATGATCCTTTAAATCTATTTCTGTATACAAACTTTTCTTGTTTTGATATTTTAAATGAAGGAGTTCTGAATTTCAATTTCTACATAGATATGGCCAGTTCGTGGGAGTATTCCGACAATGTTGCTAATTTTAAACTGAATGATAACCGAGTAACTGTCACATGGAAACCAAGAAAAAAATATTCCTTAGCCTTTTATCAAAGTCCTTTTACTATAACATTATTTATCCAAAAAGTCTTGAAATTTAGTTTCAGTCTAATTGAAACTGACATTCTTCTATTACAGTACAATCAGCAACAAGCCAGGATACAGCGACCTCCTAAACATTGTGTAGATTGTCGTTACGAACTTTTCCAAAATTTCACTAGTGAATATAATTGTGCTTACTTAAAGTTAGACAGAGATGAAAATTATCAATACACGTTTATTTTTGGAGTTGATGAAGATAACTTGATCAATATTACTGCGATAATCCAGATAGAAGAACCTTTAAAGACCTTAAATATCAGTCAAAATCTATTTTCTTCGCAACTGGTACCACAAACAATCAATATTCTTCTTGATAACGACAACGATTTGAAAATGTTTAAATTGGATGTATTATTTGCAGATGAGTCTACAGATATAAGTTTTGAGTTGACACAAAGTGATAGCCGTTGGTGGAATTTTTCAACTAAGCACAGCAATGGTATCATTGCAATGTTATTAGGATTAGAACGTTTTGATTATGAAACTAAACTCAATATTGAAGCTAACCATTTCGAAGTTAGTGGCTCTCTTGGAATAGATGAAGCAAGAACTTACGAGGCTAGCCTTGATGTTGAATATAATAACTTTCAAGTAACCACAGTCACTGAGACTAATATATTCAGCTTTATTGATGTTGGAGTGGCGATGCCCAAAAAGATGACAACTGTAACTGATTTTATGTTCAAAGAATTAGATGAACATTTGAGTGGCTCATCCATGATTCGTGTTTCAGTCTTACGTGTCTATGAAGATGAAGTTGGAAAGGAAGTAACAGTTGAAAACAGTTTTAGTTTTTCTATTGACATGCAACTTTTTAATTGGAATATAGCACTTGCGGGGAACCATGACTTTCAAAATAATTTTATTCCAGGTAACTTCCGTTACTCAATAGTTATGACTGAATCAGATGAAGCTTCTCATGTGTACTATAAATCATTAAACTTTTTAATGACCTCAGACGAGCAAACACAAGTAGCTACTTTTTCATTCGATAGAAACTCACTTGATAATTCTTTCTTTTTGTCTCTAAATCAAAAGATTTCTATATTATTGGACTATGAAGTTCCTGAAACTTTTTCAGTAACCTTCAGAAGAAAAAGTATTGATGATTTTGACCTTTCAGTTGTATACGATGGTTCTCATAAAAACGTTGGATTCAACTTTGACTATTTAAGTGATACTCACAAACTTTTACTCAGTGCTTATCATGATTTTGATTTTCTTACTGAACGCTTTAGTATTCCTAAGATGATTGGAATTCAAGGAGAGTACCAACTAAGTGACAGTGATTACTATGCTGATTTACAAACAACTTTTGGTGATGATGTTCGTACAGGAAAGGTCACAATTCGATGGGATGGAGATAGCTTTGTAAATTTGAATAAGCTTACCTACCGTCAACTTCAAAATTTCACCACGAGCCCTCAAAGGTTTCGGGTAAAAGTTTCCCGTGAATATGACAACAGTGATTTTGGATTAAGATTAACCATCGACGAAATGGAAGTGCGTGCTTCAGCTTCATGGGAATCAGAAGATAGTGATTACCATGCTTTATTAAGTTACTATGGTCATTTAGTTGTAGATTATGAAGGTAGCTTGAATAATTTAACAATTTCGCTAGCTCCAACAGAACAAGGAATGAAACTATCGTTTGTTGTTGAAGATGAAATGATCAGAAGTTTTGTTACAAAATACAGTCTTAACTCAACAGGCATTTCCTTAAATTTTGACCAGAATTTTATTGATATTTTTGACACAGTAGAATTTTCAACTCAATTTGGTGTTGACCAGAAAGACTTAGCTTCAGCAGTCAAAATTGGAAATAAAAAAGCCTCAACCAGATTATATTTGAATCCAAAAGAGCAGTACGTGTCTTTTGCTTTCAATCACAACTTACCAATTGAATTTCTTCCACAAGACTTTGAAGGTAACTTTAGTTTTGTTGGATCAATACTTGAAGATTTTGAGAGTCATTTAGTAATGAAAATCAATGAAAGATATTTAATTGCTGGACTTCGAGGCAACTTGAAAAGTGGAATCTTTTTGACATACAGCCCATCTCTCCCAATTACACCTCTTATGTTATCAGTATCGATTAATGGTTTAAACCTAAACTTTAAACATTTAAAATTTGTTTCAAAACCAGGTGAAATATATTTCTTACTAGCCAAAAACCTTGATAGCTCGATAGTTGATCCACTTTCTATTGAAGTTCAGCGCAATTTTCAATTCGATTTAGATTTGGATGCACTAAAAATGTATCTGGATATTCAACCGGAAGTTGATTTGGGCATCACTGCTAATTTTGAAAAGACAATAGAAGGATATGAATCAAAATTAGTACTCAAATACTGGGAAGATACTGCCGGGTACTCACAAGCAGGAGTAAATTTGATTGGCAAGAGTTCTGGCTCGTTTTCACTTCAAGTATTATTTAATAAAGCTATATTTAACTTTGAAGTTGATGCTACAGAGAAAAATGCTTTCAAAATTTTTATGAGCGAAACCTTTTCGTCTACTCAAAATAGTTTAAATTTTAGCTTCATCGGTAATAAGGACGTTGAACAATCTCATTTGTCTTTCAAGACTGTTTGGATGACAAAAAATAAGTTATTTTTGCAATTTGACACTGATGCAAATTTGTTCCTTAGAAACAAAAGTCTCGTAGGTTCATTCAATTGGCAACAATCTGTTGTTGATTATCTTCCTTATATAGTAGAAAATGGACTTTTGATACTTGAGCCATATTCCTTTGCTATTCAAGCAGCTATCGACGGATACAATGCGTCTTCTAACACTAGTTTTATCATTACAAAACAATCTTCTAGAATCTCTTTGATTCAATTGAAAACAATGTTAGATACACCGAATTGGCAATATAGTTTCCTAACTGAATTCACCGATTTGGAATTTACTTTAAGATTTGATAATGAAATAGACATGCTTGGAGTAGTTCGTTCAGACCATTTATCGTTGCAGATGTCCCGTTCTTATAATACCATTCATCTAGATGGATTATTGTTTTCACTTAAAGCATCTACAGATGATAAACTATTACTGAATATATATGGAAAATGGAATTTGACAAGTTTGAAATTGAGAGTTCAGCAGAGCCTTGTGGAGCCCCATGACTTTACTGCTGATTTATCATTGTCAGGAAAAAACTATTATGAATTTGTATTTGATGTCCAGCTATTACTGAAGTTATTAGCTGTTTATGAATCCATCGATGACACCAGAAAAATGAATTTCAATATAAGCCTACGTTATGATGGAATGTGTCAAATGAGTCCTAATGGAACAATCTTAGCATTCGAAATGCAGAACAACTTAAGTCAGATGCTAGCTCCATCAGCAAAATGTTCTATTCAATTCAGGAAAGATATTCGGATTGAAATGAACAGTAATGATGTTTATTTCTTGGGAACTTTTAAAGCAGATAAAGTCTTCCACATTAAAGTCAAAATTTTGGATCTTCTATTTGAACTAAATAAAGAAGAATGTGCTTATACTGCAAACTTAACTGGTTCAGTAATTTATAAGGAAAACATATATAGGTTATCTGAGTATTTGATGGTTAACTACTGTGGTAGAAACAATGATATATCTTTGAAAACTACTGCAATTAGCTCCGATGCAAAAGATTTTATAATTCCTAATAATTTACGGCAAAATGTAAGAACAGAAACTCTCAACACTATTCTAATAATTAATCCTACAATGGCTGTAATCAAGCAATTTAATCTTGAAGATCAATTAGTTCATAAATATGGGTTTGAAGGCGGTTTGTTTTATTTCGGAGAAACTTCCACGGGGTATCAAATAGACGTTTCTGCAACAAGACGGGATATACAGCTTGTCATTGAAGCACTTTCAATTGAGAGAAAAACTCAAGTTGTGAGTTTCTTTGCTGAAACTAAAATCAATGAATTAAGTTGTTTGCTACAGTACAAAAATCAAAAGGTTTTCGAATGGAACGCAACATATAACAAAGAACTAATGAATGCATTAATGACTGTTAAAGTTATGATGCCCAATACCGACGATCATTTGTTGATTAGTTTATCTGGTTCTTTTAAAACACCATACGATTTCAAAGCAAACATGAACGTCACAAGAAATGGTCATTTAATAGTTCTATTCAACATAATTAACGCAGAGTCATCGGATAATCAAAGGTTTTTGATTCAATTTAAGCAAACCATTATGGATGGCTTAGGACTTCTGACTCTCAATACTTCATATTCTAGAAGTAAAATCGTTCCCTTATACGTTTCAATTCAGTTGAACAATTACCCAGAGCTTGTATTTCAGCTTAAACAAAGCATCAATGCAGATACCTCTCAGCGTGTTATCAAAGCATCATTTGAGACTGGAATGCTTCAACCTTACCTTGGATGTAGCAGTATAGAGATAGATGCTTGGCATCTTGAAGAGTTAATCGCTTCTGATTTTTTCCTACCATCATTTAACTACACAATCGCTATAGATGGAAGAGAATATCATATCAGTTACAACAGTAAAGTCGTTAGTTCTCGAAGAACATCAGTAATTGACACACATGTCATGCTACACCATCCCCACAACTTCCAGATTCTTGGTTTAACTGTTCCACGAAAGAATGGTTTAAGTTTAAATCTTTTGCAGCGTTCACGTGGCATAAAGATTTTATACGAATACACCAACGAATTTTTACCAAATGGTTTTACGGTCAAAAGCAGTTGGACAGTTCCTAAGAAAGATTCGTTATTCGACAGTTCTTTTAATATTTTCTACTCAGGGAAAGAAGAGCCAGATGTAATGCTAAGTTTAAGCGTTAATGAGAATAGTAGAAGTGAGAAAAAATCATTGTTATTAGTTGGTAACTACCCTGATGGAAGCATCAGTTTTGATTTAGCAGCATTTGTGCTTGACTCTAATGATGAAGTGGGCTGTGGAATCACTTTTATTAATAATGCCAACGATCTACCTAAAAATCATAAATTTGAAGTATTCTATGACAAACAAAACAATATTGTACGTCTTCTAATTGAAAGGCCCTCTAGTGAGCCATTTAATATTCGTGGTGATCTCAGTACAGTCATAAAAAAAGGAGCTGAAGCTCTGAGTGACCTGGTTGAAAAAACTCTCACTGATTTTTCGTTGGTTTACAACCTGGGAAAAATAGATGAAGGTTATGATATGTTTATAGGTGTAGAAAACTCTGATGGAGAAAGTTATACTTTGCATTTGTTGGTAAAATTGGAAGATCAAGTAGCTTCTGCTGCTTTGTATGTCGAAGATTTTGAACGCATTCAAACTCAAATAGTCGAAAGCAGCTTCAGTATTGAGGACGGACAAATACTTAAATTGCACTTGAAAGCTAATTCCTTATTATCTCAATCTGTTAAAAATATATTGTTAGTTATTGAAGGTAATTTCAACAACAAAATAGACTGGATTTCTGACAATATCATTGAATTGTTGAATGCTTTCACCAGTATCATAACCGGAAACGAAGAAATTGAAAAAGAAATTGCACAAACTATTAGTGGTTTCATTTCAAAGGTGATTACCTTTTCTAATGACAGCAAGCACTTTGTATCATCAGCTGTAACTTCCATTACTGGTGCACTTGAAAATGGCCAGCTTGTTATTGAAGACAAAGTCAAGTCTGCAATTGTCTATGCGCTCACTCAAATGGATTCTATAGATAAAGTTTTTACGCAAAGCTTAGAAGAAATTGTCGAATTTTACTTTGATGAAGTAGTAGAAGACATTGTGAGCTTCGTGATGAAAATTTCACAAGGTGTAAAAACAAGCCTAGACTTTATCAATGCTGGTGATTTGTATGTTGAAGCGGTGACTGAAGCTATCAAGAATTCTTTGAGTTTCGCTAACACCAATGTAGATACCCTTTTTACGGCTATTCGTGGTCCTGTTAAAGACCTGATTATTGTAACTGACTCAGAAGTAATTATCACAATTCCTCTAAACTTTAAAGTAAGTATGAACTGTTAACACAAGTATTAATTGTAATTGCTTACAACTTATTTCAGCTTGAAAACATCAACTTTGTCGCTCATCCATCAAAAGAAGAAATTGAAAGTTGGCTAACTGCAACAGCATTTACTCAACATATAAAATCACTTGTGCCACAGCTATATGTTTATATTGATTACTTATACCAAGCTAAAGCACTTCTAAACGTCCCACTGAATGAACAAATACCACCATTTAAGGTAACCATTGTTTGTTCGCAGAAACGTTTTTTCTAAATTTTATTGCTTAAATTCTCAGGGTCGTGCAATGGTTACAAACTTTAAAAATTTCCGTACTTTTGATGGACATCATTTTGACTATGTCAGTAACTGTGGAAGCAGTCATGTACTTGCCACAGATGGCCGAAATAACAACTTTACAGTTATCTTGACATACGGTGAAATACCTAGCTATAACATTCGTATTGGGTCAGACAGTTTGATCATCACATCTGATTTGGATATATTCTATAATCAACGCTCATCAGCTCTACCTATCATCTCATCCTCTGGAATGGTGGGTTTATTCTGTAGTCGCTCAATTATAGTTTAAATTTTCGGGTTTGTTTTTTACATCAGAATGCTGTTCGAATTGGAGACACGATCAAAATCACTCATCATGATGAATTGATGATTCAATTTGATACTAGAACAAATCTGCTCACGATTGAAGTTAGTCCATTCTTCTTTGCTTCTACCGGTGGTCTCCTTGGTATGTTTGACAACGAGCCTGAATTTGATCTCATGAAACCAGATGGCTCACAAGCTGCTGATGTTGTGGAATTTGCAAACTCCTGGGAAGTTAGTAAACTAATTTGCAGTGACAGAGCATCAAAATTAACTTTTTTTATTACTTTAAAGGTATCAGTATCACAATGCTCTAATCAAAATACTTTTGTCTCGCCAAGAGCTTTAACTTCCAAATGCTCTTCCTTGTACACTTCAAACAACTCTCCGTTCCGTAGCTGCTTCCCTGTTGTTCCAATTGAGCCTTTCATGTCCTTGTGTGGTGGTGATGTAAGCAAAAATTAGATGTTTTTACTTCAATGACTTTAATTCTCCTTAAAATAATAAATGTGGCATCTACTAAGAGTTTGTAATTTATTATTAATGTGCAATTACTAAGAACTCCCTTTAGTCACCTTCTTTTTTATTTATTGAAATAGATAAACAAATAAATATTTTTCAGGATGCTTATTGTAAATCTGCAAAGGCATACAATTTCTTATGTACATTAAATGGAGTTAAGCTAGATATGCCAAGCAATTGTATGACTTGCTCTGATGTATCTGGTGGTACATTTAATGCCGGAGAAACTAATTCATTTGAAACTGAAAGCACCGACCTTGTCTTTATTCTACAAGAAAACAGTTGTCTGAGGTATAAGACGTTTTTCTGCTGCTTGATTACATTTTCTTATACTCTTTTTAAAAAACAGAAGTCATAGCCGAGCATTAGGCAAATTTTTGCGAAAATTTTTGAAGAAAATATCAGGTTCACTTAGCTCTAGAGGAATGAAAGATACAAATTACTATTTGGTTGGATATGGCGGACCTGGTCTCACTAAAGAACCCCATACTTTTACATTAAATGGTCAAGTCAGCTCATCTAGAAAAGTTAGTCAAATATTTAAAAGTCCTTAGTCTAATTGGATGGTTAAAACTCAAACACTTATTACGTATTATAGGCTGAAATTGCCAAAACTATTCGAAAGATCGACCTTAGCTCTGAAGGCTCTGACAGTGATGCTATTTCTGCCATCAACCACGCTTTGAAGCTGCCTTTCCGTGCAGGCGCCCAACCAGTTTTTATACATCTTTCATGTGATGAATGTTCTTATAGTCTTCAGGTATAGTACAAACAATTTGTTTGATAAAAGTAAAAGCTCATTGCTACAAGTGATTATTGATTCAATTTCTATTTTATTTTTCTATTAATCAATCAACTACTAAATAATTTAGAAAACTTCTGTTCTTCAAAACCTTCAAAAACGAAACATCGTTCTTCACCATGTACCGATCAAAACTATTTCAGCTGAAGGACAGAATGTAAGTTTTCAAGGATTTTTGAATACCAAATCTTTTTTAAATGGTTTTTATGAACTGTGCAAATGTTAAAGGTTTTCGGATACAATATGGAGGAAGCTTTCATTAAAAAAGGAAGAACCATCAATTCTTCTGTTGTCGCTAGAAGCTCTAGTGATCAATGTCAATCTCTCGCGCTTCAAACTGGCGGATCAGTATGGAATGGAAACCTCATGGTATGTGTATGATTTGTATAAGTTGTATCTAGAAGAGATAAAATTTTCAAAACCAACTCTATCTTTTATAACCTTGGTGTTGTTTATAGAAAAATTCTGACTTTGTGAATGCACTAATCAATCAAGCATCATCAAGTGTTGCTAGAGGTGTTCAAACTTGTACTTGTTATATCAACGAGCATGGTGCTGCTGCTACTGAATGTATTATGTAGGCTCATGTCAAAGCTACTGAAGATACTGTTATAATTCTAACAAATGTTGTTTTTAATTATTTTCCTTTTTCAAATTTTTTTGATAAATATTCTCTTTTTAACTAATAATTTTCTTGTGAATTGATTCTTATTCAACAATTCGAAATTTATTGGATTTGATTTTTACCCTTTTAACAAATAAATGTTAACACTGTAATTACTTATATAAGAGTGAACTATTTAAATGATCAAAATTTAATGATAGGTCATAAAGCAAATATCAAGAACTTTTTTTTTTACTTTAATCTAAAAAAGTGATGATCATTTATACACACAAAGTAGTTTCAATTTTCTTTAATAGCTTTCATAAAAACATCAATTAGATAAACAAGCGGAAATATTTGCACAGTGTATCAAGCATTGAACAAATTCAAAGAGAATAAAAAAGATTAATCTGAGTTGAGTGTGAGACAAACTCCTTGAAGAATCCAATGTGAGCTGTGCTCAGTTGTAAACAAATCAGCAAGAAATACAAGACCAACCCCCATTGCATTTCTTCTCATTGACGTCGTATACACCGGAGTTGTAAGAGTATTTTGAAGTTTTAATCGATGTGCTTCAATTGGAATAACTAAAAGTGGAATTTTGTATTTGTTAATTATCCAAGTTGAATTAGAAAATTGACGACTATATAGTAGAAAGTTATGATTAAATTATATCTACTGAAAAGCTGAAACTTTTCTAGTTACTGCGGTTGAAGTTAATAAATAGGGAATTATTCGATCAAGCTTAGTAATATTATCAAGTTGCAATCGAAAATTATTGAAACTATAAAATGAAAGATTATGAAAGATCAAGCAACTTATGAATGTTTATATAAGTTACTAGCCGTATAAAATCTAAAACATTTTTTTTAAATTATTAAATTAAAGTCTTTATTTAGTTCTATGCTAATTTTTGTATAATTTATTTGAACTGATAAGGAAGATCCTTGCGTTGCATCTACTATCCGGGTAGAAAGTCCTGATTTCTCAAACCCTAAGAGGACTAAATTTTAAATATTTCAATTTACCATTAAATCTATCTTCGTTGAAATTCCAAAAAAATTAACAAAATTATCAACTTTCATAGTACTTGATTTCATTAGATAATTTTTCCAAACTGTTATCTAGTGGTTTTAAAATTTAAAGTTTTTATTTATTTGCTGTTATTGGAATCCTCTTAATAAGCAAAATAGCCGGTCAGGGTTAAAACATTTGTTTATAGTAGAACTTACTATAAGTACAAAAAATTAAGATACTGAAATTTGTTGATCAAATATTTTGATTGTCTCAAACTTTATTTTCCAAATAAACAAGTTAAATATAATTATTAAAAAAATAGAAAACTAACCTTTCAGAACTGGCAGCTCCTGTACTAGCTGTTTCGGTTTTGATTTGATCAAACAACCTTTCTTAACATCCCAAGCTCCACCTTCTAAATACAAGCCAGAAACGAAACAGCCTAAAAAATAAGCTAGTGACAAAAAAGTAATAAATCGGTCCATAAACAGACCTTGACCAGGACGTTCAACCACTTCTTCAGCAGTTTGCCACTGAGTTACATGAGTATATAAAGTAGAACGATCTAAAGGCCAACCATTCTTTCTACAAGTAGCTTGAACTAATGCAGTCAAATAAGATTCAGGTATGTGTAAACCTTTAACATTCACATCAGTAATACATGAGAAAATTTTCGATAAAAACTTACCTGATAACCATATTACAGTGGGTTCAGCTTCATTAACCCATGTTGAATATTGATCATATCTTTTTTTGAAGTGGCTCATCCAATTACCTAAAGATTTTAAGGTATCTGGAGCCAGCTTACGCCAAATTGAAGGTATTTGTCCGTTGAATAAGGCTCTCGCTACTTCATCAAGCTCATTACTCATCCCAACTTCTCCAATCAAAGCCTTCATTTAATAAATTTAATAAAATATATTTATTTTAACAAAAATCGATTTTTTATACCCTTTGTAATTCAGCGAGGGATTTTGACATCTTTTCTGTCAACATATTCCATCTAGCCAATTCTTGTAACAACACTACTGTAGTTGGTGTCAGTTCAGTTCCCAAACCTCTCTGAATTTTGTCCATATCAAATGCAACTGGAATCTTGTTCTGTAGAAATATAGAAAAATCTGAATAATTTAATCAAATAATCAATTACTGACTTGAATATCTTTTGCAACATTTGCTATAAACTCTTCTCTGCTAATTCCACTTCCACTAGCACCAGTTTGTGGTTGCAAGTTGACGAGGTTTTCCCACATCGAACGTGCAGCCTGAAGATATTTTACATAAGAATTTGTAAAGAGATGTTTTGTAGTCACTAACTTGAGTATAATATCCAATTTCAGCATTTGAATGTAAGCCAAATACCCCAGGAGTATTACTTAATGGTAACGAGTCAATCTTTGCAATGTAACAATCTTTATTACCAACGTCCTCTGGGATATCATAGTCCACCTCGTCATTGATGAAAAAGTGGAAAGGTTGGAAAGTGTCAAAGATAAAATCACCAAAGTATTCATCCATATAAGTGGTGAGTATGCGCCTGTCAAAGAAATCGATTGCCCTGCCACCGTACATCACCTGTTATACCATTAAATTGATTTTCAAAATGAAAATGAAAGTAATTTGACATGAAAATTATCCTGAAACTCACTTCTCCGATCAGATATTTTAGTGAACCCCAAGGTATTTTTTCATCACCAAGCTCATATGATTTACTCAGATAAGTTTTTAAAATATCCATGCAAACCTAATCAAAAAAGAAAAATTAGACTTCAATTTCATGATAATTAAACTTTTCATTACAGTATGATCTGATTCATTGAAGTCATAAGGTATATTCCAACCTATTTTACCATATTTTCTCCTTTCTTGCACCACAGCATGGAAAAAACTCAAAACATAGACCAGAGATCTAAAAGAAAACCGTTGAAATACTAAGTTACCACTTTCAGATATAGGTGACCTGTAAGCAGGGTGGTTACATTCACCGAGCGCCGGTCCAGTTATTTTATGATAAGTACTTCTCAAATTAAGTTTCAAACCATTTGGTGGTTCAGTGACCACTTTTAAAGATCTTTGTAAGATCCCAATTGGAAAATCTGGTATGGAGTCTGTAGTGAGCCACAATCTGTAAGAAAAACGTTTTTAGTTTAAAACCTGAAGATGATAGATTAAGACCTGAAATCCGGATGAGGCTTGTTGATGTTGCCGAGAGCTTTTTCAAGATCTTTTAACCATTTTACAAGCAGATGACAATTTTGCAACATAAGCCAGTGACCACGAGATATAGCAGTGTCCAGCATCTGTAGGGCTGCCTTCTCTTGTCCTTGACCCATTGCCAGGAACTTTAAGCGATTACCACCAAATCCAGATCTACAAACAAAACGTAGAAAATATGGAAAAAAAACCACAGTTTAAATTCATCCAACCTGTCCGCCAGTTTCATGAGATCAGATGCAGGATCAGATCCCGGACTCAAAATGAAAACTATTGGTGATAGTGGAGAGCTTTGCTCGAAGATGGATTCGAAGCTGATAATAGGCGGTTGAACATACGTCTCTCCAACTTGTTCAATTACATACTGAGTTACAGCTCGTACAACACGATCCACACGAAAGCATCTGAAGTATTTACCAGTATCAAGCAAATCATCGGATCAAGAAGCAAAGAGCTAACCTGAGCAAACAAAGTTTTTCAAAACTTCCCAAACTGTCTCCATATGTTGCTGGAAGCGAGACAATTTCTGGAGTATCATTGTCGAACCAAGCTTTCCATTCATCTCCGTTTTTCTCGATGTCTTCCGGTAAACTTTCGAATCTTTCCGGCATGATATGGGCAAGTTCTATTATATCTTGCCAGCCTTGCTCAGGAACCCAATCAAATGGTTTTTTACGACTGTAAGTAAAAATGAAAACTTATAAAAGCAGATTTGTTGATCATTTCTCAGCCCAATCAATTTCGTACTCGCTTTTTTCCAGCGCTATATTTCCTTTATAGAAAAAATCCAGTTCTTCTTGTTTGATACAACCTTCATCTTGAGCAAGTTTTATCGTCATTTGAAATGAAAACAGAAGTTTATGTTTCTCAAAAAGCCCTGAAAAATTAAAGAACTTATTTTATAAAAGTTTAAATTGTTTCTCGCAATAATAAAAAGCTCTCAAAATATCTTCCAAACTACCAACAGAGTTTTAAAAGTAAAGACGTTACCTGTGCACGCGTAGTTGTAGATATTATTTGTCAATGTCTCTATTATATTTTCCAAACGCTTTTTCAAGATAGAATCAGGTAAACTTTTACGAAGTGAAAATTGAAAAACTCCTAGGAATGAAGCTAGAGAAAATTGATACATATTGTTGATGACAGCCATTTCAGATAAGACAAAAAACAGGATCGCTCCTCTACGAGCTGCTGGTCGATACCTAAGTAGAGATGAGATTTAGATCAGTTTAGTGATTTATTTTTTCACCAACCCATCACGTAGCTTATCGATATCAATTGAAGTTGTGGCAGCCATTTTCAGTTTTTCTGATACTTCAGAAGCTTTGGATTTTGTTTCGTCAAGTGTTTCTATTAGTTCAGTGTTGTCTAACATGTTTCCTAAATAAAAACATAATTGAGTTAATAGTATAAGGATGGCAAACTAGAAGAGATTTTGGAAAATTGAAGAAAATATAATTATTGAAATACAAATGTTGAGGGCATCTAAATGTAAGTATTTAAGAGTAAAGATTTTGATTTAAACAAAAACTTGTGAAAATTAGAAAGTTATTGCTCTTTTAAATGATATAGATTTTGAACAAGAATACTTTCAGATCAATTTTACCTTTGCAAGTTGCTAATTCTCTTAACAATGAATCTTCTAAATCTTTTAATAACTTTTTGTTTACAGAAGTTTCTTGAATTAATCTTTCTCTTTGTTCTTCGAGTTCTTTTCTTTCAAATTTAACAATCACAGAAAGTAACTGATCTGAAAATATAAAAGAATACTTAACATCATACAAAAGAAGTTACATGGCATACCTTCAAGTCCTTTTAGTGTAACCGTGTAGTTAATAATCATCGCTTTACCAAACACTGCAGGCGAGTAGTTTGGATTTGACAACTTGCTTGTAAGATACAACTTGAAGTTTGCATCATAATCAACTTCTTTATCACCTAAACAAAACAATTATTCGAGAAACCCATGAAGCAGAACAATTATGATTTCAATAAAACTCTTGCTGCTTTCACAGCCCCCTCACCAAGTATCACATATTCTCTTCCTTGTGTCCCTTTAATGTCTTTCATCAGAACATTATCAATCACAGGATCAATGTACTCATCTACATCGGTAAAGAGAAATGGAAATCCGTATTTAATCGCAAGTTCTAATTGTTTCAGGAAATCTTGGCTGTTAAAAGTGGATTCCTAACAAAAGTTAATTTCATTAAATTAAAACTTCAAATTTTGCTGAAACGTTTGCTGCAGCAAAATACAGATCAATCTCATAAAGATTTATCTTCTTACCTTGATATTATTCTTTTCTTCTTTCTTTCTGATCCAGTTAAGAGCTTGTTCTTGCGGATCAATACACAGAGGAAAACGGGAGGCTCTTGTAGTTAAGATTCCATTTTGAACTGATAATTCATCAGGAGGCAAACCTACAGAAGCGAAATAGTTATCAGATCTACAATTCATGTTACAAAGGTACCTTCAGAACCCCATTTGCTAATTTCAACTTCATCTGTCAGAAGATTTTCTAATTTAAAAGGGTTTGAAATTGGAATATTACGACTAGAGATATCAGAAACCCAATCCTCGTAGACCATACTATTACGGAACTCCCAACTAAAAGCTCCTTCATAGCTGAGAAACGCAGATGACACTAAACAATCCCCTAGCAATCTAAAATTGATCCCTGATTAAACTGAAGAAGTTTGCAGTAGAATTTTATACCGAATTCTCCGTTTTTTTAATTCTTCTAATTCAGTATTCCATCGTTCATTTTCAGATCCTAAACCACTTATGAGTCTGTCAGCAGCTCGTAGTCGACGTTCCATAATTTCAGCTTCTTCTTGTAGTTGACGTTGCTCAGCAATTGCCTTTTATCAAGCAAATTATAAAAGTGGTAGAGTGAATTGTGAGCCTGATATCAATACCTGCTCATATTTTATTCCAAGAGCTGCTAACTCTTCTGATAGAGATTGTAATTCTTTGTTAATCTTATCTAATTCCCGTTTCGATTGATAATAATTCCGTTCAAGTTTAGCCACCTAAGAAAATTGACTAGAGAAGAATTCTAAGAACTTCTTTTCTTACTTTATCTCTTTTAGGCTTTATTTCTCGGGCAACATCACAATAACCCATTACAGCTTCAACAAACTTCATCATTCCAAACCCAGCTGATGAAATTGCTTTCATTTCAGTTAAACTCACTCCTAAATTCCGTAAAAATCCTTTCACTGTTCGAGTCTAAAATTATGAAAAATATCAACCAACTAACAAGCTATTATCTAAACTCTTAGTTTCAATTTGATGATGTAAGAAGATTACAAAACTCTTAAAAAAACACAAACTTGATTTAATCCTATAGAATCAACATCCATCTCCATAAGACTTTTGAGAAAGTTACCTTCAGACATCATAGCTTTAGCAGTTTTCCAGGATATTTCACGATATCCTTTCATTACTAAGATACATTCGCAAATTGTTTGTACAGCTTTTGGTGGTTTAGCAAATGATCTAAAGATGAAACTAGAACGTAAACAAGGGATACTTAATTAGCAGACATCATTTAACCTGATCTCTGTTACATCAGACTTGTCAAGATCTTGCAAAGCTAATCTAGCAGCTTCTAATGCCGGCATTGCTTCTGCTAACGACTCCTCAGCGTCCTTCTTTTCAACTGCAATCACCTAAATAGAAAAAGAATATTTTGTAGCATTTAGTGATTTGTGTAATAAGACCATCTAGACTTTTAATCACTTTATTTTGTTCTTCAATTTCCGTCGCTTTAGCTGTTGCCAGTTCTTTCTTTTCGGTGGCAGCTTCGGTTTTCTTGGTTATATCAGCCAACAAGGTTTCACAAGCGAGTGTTTTTTCAGTGACAGCAATCTGTAAGCGAAATGAATAAATTATAGCGATTGTTTTCATATTTAAGATGAAACTAACTTTTTGGACAGCTAATTTCTTATTAAGTTCATTCAACTGAATAGTCGCTTCCGACAATTTTTGCAACCCACCATCCAACCGCTCACACAACTTTAAAATCTCTAAATCTTTTTGATCCAAAAGATTATTGTAACTGAACATGAGAAAGTTTTAATAATGATCAAATTTAAGAAGCAAACAGAGACTTGCTAATGAAATCCAGATAGTTTTTAGGAGTCACATAATTGTTTCTTCGAAGTTTTTGACAGAATGTAAAACTGTACTTATCAACAGACTGATGTGCGAACACTACATGAGCAACCACCTAGCAATTAACAAGAACGAAAGTAGTAACTTGAATAAAGAGAAGAAATGCGCCAAACTACCTCTTCCACATGTTTTTCTGGAACCATTTTGTTGTCAGCTAGAAATGAGTTGGCGACAGCAAAAAGAGCTTGTTCAGGCCATGGCAAGAACCAATTTATAATCGTATTGTTCACCATTCCAGGAAAATTTCGACATCTTGTAAGAAATATGAATGTCGATGAAGATTTTCAAGATCTATTTAATGATTAGATCACCTGATTCTCAACGATTCGCCTACAGG
Source organism: Pegea sp. RAD2-039 (assembly GCA_034620365.1). NCBI lineage: Eukaryota > Metazoa > Chordata > Thaliacea > Salpida > Salpidae > Pegea > Pegea sp. RAD2-039. Next base: position 2,255,764 of record JAQGEQ010000048.1, on the reverse strand, counting down.
AGACATAGCAAGAACTATATGAAGATTATTTTGTGATTTTCTTACAAAGTATTGCCAAATAGATTCTTTAGCTGGTCCAAAGCTGCAACAAACAATTTGTAATTTTCGATGTTAACTAACAAATATACAACTAATAATATAAAATTGCCAGAAGAAATGAAAATAATTTTTAGATACCCAAATTTAGTGGCTTCATCACGTAGTTGTCCAATCAAAGCATCTTTCTCATCATCTGCGTATAAAGCTGGAACCATTCCTGATGTCAACATGTTATTGATCAATTCAAGAAATCCTTCTTCAGCTACATGGGAATCAGTGAAGAGAAAAACAACTTTTTTATCTTCAACTCCCAGTTTATTGTACAACAACTGCACAGAAGGGAAGAAATTGATGACTTTCTGACATTTACAAACTTCCAACCAACTTTTAAATCTTCACGAAAGTTGTGTTCATCATAACCACGTGACAAAGCAATTTCAAAAACCTCGCAACCAGCGCAAAAAGCCGCAAGTTTTGTGAGACTTTGCTTTCCTGATCCTCCGACACCGACAAGCAAGCAGTGTCCTTGATCCATCCGAAGCACTCTCTGAGTCCTCGTCAAATGCTCTAAAGATAAAAATTTGGTTTTTACGTGGATTTAAAACGATAATTTTTTGCGCAAAATCGAATATTGAACCAAATACCTAAAGCGTCATCAAAAAGTACAAGATTCATCTTGGTGTGGGACTCATTGTAATCTTGCAAAATCTCAGCAAACATTGCTTGCGCTGCTTCATAATCTTGAATATCTTCATATATTCGAGGTTCGTTTTCCTCCAACGCATTTCGATAATCGCCAAATAAAATAGGATCTCTGGCAACAAACTCTTTGCACTTGGGAAATACCTCATCTACTAAATCAAATATGAGGCTTTGAACATGGTCTTTATCCTTCATGTCAATCAGCCTGTCATGAAACACTCGCAAGCATTCATTTCTCCACAGACGTATAAAAGCTTCCGCCCGATTAAATCTTTCTGGGGTTGAATTACAAAGTCCCTGTAAGATGATTTGATGGATTCGGTTAAAAGTTTCTTTAAAAATTTCATTTTATCAGCTTTTAAAGAACCTGATAGACTCTAGAAAGATCGCGAAGATTAAAGATGTAGTGAAACTTGGAGGGGGTTGGGGGAAGGTCGTTGACTATTTGTTGATACAACTTCAAAGTGCATCTGTAAACGGATGAAATGATCAATCCAAAGATTATCTGTAGAAATTGATTACTTGGTGATTGAATAGACGGAGTTTTGGATGTCTTCATTGAAGGGGGTGGCATGACCCGAAAGAATCGAAGAATAGATCTTCAAGAGAGACTCTTCAGATGGAAAAGTCATATTGAATACACTGAACAGGGATAAAAAACGGGAGTCGACCTGGGAAATTGATCACAACTTGACTGAGGACACATCTGATGAGATTAACTCACTTCGTTTCGACCACCGCCAGCTCTTCCCATGGCAGCAATATAGTTGAGATCTCGGAGGTATTTATAGAATAAATCTTTGCCTCTGTCGTACATTCCACCTTTTTCCAGAAGTAATTTCAACAAAGCAATTGGTTGTTGGGTTCCGTATGTATCCACCTACGAATTTGCTTCAGATGAAGAACTTGTGAAGAAGATTATGAAGTGGATGCAACACCTGTGGCATGTTTAGATCATCGACAAACACAACGAGACGTTTTCCTGGAGGAGGTCCATATAAATCTTTTGTTCTTTTTTCTACATTTGCTTCAAGATTTCGTTGAACATCCATCGAAGTAGTTCTTGATGAGAAGTTGATGTTCAAAATAAGATGGAAATCAGGATCAAGCCCACGAAGATAGTTCTGATTGATAATAAAAGATAAGATTTGAAAGCAAGATAACCGAAATTGTCCACCTGAATTGTAGCAGTTTTCGAAGTTCCAGTCTCTCCTACAAGAACCACGGGTCTTCGAATACTAGTCATTTGTTGCAACAACCAAGTAGTTCTAGTCGTATCGATTGTTGGAACTAATATTTGATTGTATTTCACTTCTGGGTCATGAACATATTTCGATACAATCTGGCTCCAAGGCATCCAAACCTCTTTCTCCAAATTGAAATGATAATCATACAGCAAGGGATATTTTGATGGTAAGTCACCAGCTTTTGCAAATACTTTATTATCATCCTAGAAAACCAATAAATGAAATTCCTAATTCCAACATGGATAATCTCCTGGATACCTGGATTGCTGTCATATTTGCACATCTCTTCACAAAGTCATCAAAAATTATTCTTTCCTCTTCCATAAGAACTCCTCCGATGGACCAGTAAACAGCTTCAAGGAAAAGAGCTTCTAACACCTTTTGTAAATTTGTACAAAAAGTAAATAGACAACTCTTCAAAAACTACAAACTGAAGAGAAGACCTGAGGATCTCCGTTCTCAACATTGTAACCTGATGTTGTTGCTTCTACTAACATACACAGCTGAGTAAGTAGATTCAGGTTAGTTCGAGGAACTATTCCTTTCATTGGCTTGCCTTGCTTGTTTTCATTTATGCCTTCACAGACCTAAATGTTCAATAATTAGTTTAATATTGAATGGTTTCTTTACTAACCAGTTCAATACAGGGCTCGACGAATTTTTTGTAGAGACCTTCGAATAAGTCTCTTTCAAGCTTAGTTGGTCGTGTTTTTATCCATTTGTCCCAATATGGTCGATAACGAAGGTTTTTAGGATCAACAAAAACCATTCCTGAGTTAAAAAATTATTAAAAAAATCGTTAAGTGCAAATAAAATATGAAATTTTTAGCTGTAACCTGCTCGTGATACAGTAGCAGGTGAGGCATACTGCAAGTCACCAACTTCAAATAACAGGGCACAGTGTGATTGCAACCGTATACGTTCACCATTTGCCAAAGTCAGCAACTTATTATCGTCCATCACTGAATTCATATTTTCTACCCATAATGCATCTACATCACCGTCAAAGAGAATATATCTGTAATTAAATCCCAACTTAATCATCTCTCCAAATTAACTTCGAACTACAAACCTTCGTTCTTTTCTTTCTGTTGGTCGATTCAATTCACGAAATATATTGGACAAGACACCGTCAGTCCAATCTCGCGTGGCAGGGTCAAGGATTCCGTATAGTTCGATGACAGTCATGGCTTTTGCGTTGATAGTATGTAATTTGGTGTTCAAACCTAACCTATTGAAGAAATTTCAAAAAGTGTTAATCAATCAAAAGCTTTGAAACTAACTTCGTTTGAGCTTGAACTAAAGTGTTAATTACAACAGATTTCCCACCACCAGTCGGGCCAACTACCATTGTAGTGTGACGAGTCATCATTGTTTCATACAACTGCACCACCTAGTGACCACATCAACTGTAATCAGCTTCTTCTTCTTATCAACTCACCTTGTCAACTTGATTCTCGAGAAGGATGTAGTTGCTGTTAGAAAGAGCTTCTTCAACTGCATCATTAAAGTTTGGGTATCGGACTCGCGGACATTCTAATCCAGGAAACAGATCTTCAATCAGTCCAAGGAAGAGAGGGACATCTTCGAAGACAAATTTAGGAAGATTCATATCACGAAGAGCCCTGAAAAAACAAGTTGATTAAGAAGAAGAGATTATAAAAGGTGTACCTCATCAAGACTACTTCTTCATTGAGTCGTGGTGATCCTCTCTTTAGGTCTCCCGCCATCACTAACACAGCTTTCAAGGCTCGTAACCCAAAGTCATAATGATGTTGTTTAGAAAGTTGCTCTTTTGCTAGCTTGTACAAAACTGTCATCTTTTTTGCTAAGACTTTTGCTGTGAGAAATCCTTCCGAGAAAAGCATGATCTCGCAGATCTGTTGAAGATCAGGAACAATCACAACCACCGGTCTATCAGAAGAAAATATTCAGTGAAAAATTCGAAAACATCAAAAGAGAGATCCACCGGAAGAGGGCCTTGACACTTTCCGGAAGTTCAGTTCTTCCAGCGTAACCTGGATTCATGGTGATGAAGATTCCCATTCTACCATCAAGAGAAATTTCGGATCCTTCAAATTGAAACTTGACCAGTTTATTAATGAGAGCGTTCCGTATGGTTTGCACCTAACAATATCAATCAGTATTTGACTTGGTAAAAACTTAAAGAGAACCTGAGATGAAACAACTGAGAGTACAGATGCATCAATCCTGTTAAACTCATCAAAACAACCCCAAGCTCCACATTGAGCAAGACCAGAAAAGATCTTACCAACAGCCTGAAGCAAGATTGGAATTAATAACAAATTAGAAGAAGTTTAAAAAAGTCACCTTAAAATCCATACCTTCACCACAATTAGTGACTACACACAACAAACCAAGAGCTTTTGCTAAATCTTTAACAGTCTCTGAAGCAAACACAAATAAACTAGTATCTAATAACAATTAGAAACCATCAATAAATGTTACCAGTTTTTCCAGTACCAGCAGGACCAGCTGGCGCACCACCTAAATACATGGAAAGGGCTTGTGTCAGCGTCAGATAGATTCGATCAGTTAATGGAGTAATAACCAATCTTCCGTTTAAACCCATATACTCGTACCTAACAAGTAGATAAACAGATTTAAATGTTGTACATCAGATGATTTTGACAAACCCGTATCCAAATGTCCCTGTACATTGTTCAACCATAACCTCATCGGGGTCTTTCCTCCAGTAGAACCTCAACTGAGATTCCCATTCAAACTCTTTTGCGTCTAATATAGAATCTCTCACAAAACTGTCAATGATATCTCGGGCATGAACATCGATCACCAAAACTAAAAGATCAAATTAGTTTGTGAATGAAGTTAAATTGAGCTGAATTCTTCTAATAATCAGTAAGATTAAATTGAATTTTATTTGAGTACTTCTATTACCTGTATTGAATTTCTTTCTATCATTTTTACTTAGAGGAGTTTGGATCTTTTTCACCAACTCATCAATTTGTTGATGCATTTGTGCTGCATAATCTTTCATTCCAGTTTTCAGTCCATTTTTCACCTATTTGTGATCGATGTCATATTTTATAGCAAAATTAACCTCTACAATCAACTCTACATCATTAATCAAAAGTAATTTGAAGAGTTACTTTGATAAAACCACTCAAATTTTCAGTTCAAAACAAACCTTTTGAAAGACATCTTCAACCTCCCAAGTCCACCAAATCTGGTTACCGCACAAAACAACCATCCCTTGATAAGGAAGCATCCAATCGGTCCGATCTCTACTCGACAACATAAGGAATTCAAAAAGTGACTGAGAAAACCATCAAAAGTGTCGGTGTAAAATTTCCACGATTTTTACAACTTATTATGTGAGCGTCAAAAAAATAGTTAAATATTTGAAGTAAAGACACAAACTTCTTCTTACACTTTATTGCAATAAGAAAAGATCGCATTCTTAGTGATCCAGCGGTTAGTCACTCTCATCTCGTGAAGGACACTTGTCATCCAATCTTCTACTCGACCTTCAGCAGCAACATGCTTCGTAAATTCCATAACCTGTCAGCAAGCAAAGTATCAACATCAAATCTTCATCAGGATGTACTAATGACCTCTCCTTCAGCTGAAATCATCCCAGTGACTATCTCTTCGGCGTTTGAACCAGTAATAAATTGTAACTTTGCGATATTATCGTACATCTTTATGATGTGTTCTTGGACACAATGAGGATCACTTCTTCCCAAAATGCTCAATAATTCATCATCAGATATAAAAAAGAATCTGAAATCGTTTCAATTCACACATCAGATATCTCTCACATTAAAACAACATCAAGTCCTTATTCAAATGTAAACCTGGGAAAAGCATTCCTTTTCGAGTCAAGATAATCATTGAGAGATTTTTGGCAGCGTTCTAATCCATCACTTAATTGTTCTAATTCTTGTAAGCGATTTGGAGCGTGACAACAATCCTTTATTTTTGGGTTCTTTACTGTTTCTTGCATAATCTTTTTGAAATTTTTATCAATTAAATCAAATTTTCGAGCTTCGTCAGGGAGTTGAGATCTTGAAATAAAAACCACCAATAAATCAACAAAACTATTCCACATTTTCAACAAAACTTTACCGTATATCTCCACCAATAAAAATTGATTCTAAATACATCCATTTTCGTTGAACTGTAATCCAAATATCACAAACCTAAGAAGAGAATCATCAAATTTCAACAAAGTTTTCTGAATCAACAACGAACCTCTCCAATCAATGAAAGACCTTTCTCCCATGTTTGAACCGTGTTGAGAAAGGGACCTACAAATCTAGATGCAGACATACTCTGTAAGTTCATCGCATTATCATCTAGTATCTGCATGGCCTCGTCGACAGACCCTGTTAAGTTTTATAAATCAAATGATGAAAATAGTAAGAAACTAATTACCAAGTATAAACCCTCTGTCTTGAGTTCCTTTTGTGTATTTGATGACATTAAATCTCATTGATTCCCAAGTATCAATTACCTGGCAATTTACATCAACTTGACAATTGAATTTTTACCAACAAACTTTTCTATTTACTTCTTTCAATCCTTTTTCTATTCCTAACTCTTTAGAGGCAGCAGTGACGATGTCTGCTATCAACGAACTAAAATTATGAAGCTCCATAGCGAAAAGATGCTCCAATGTAAAAGTGTCTGAGTTCATATCAAACTTCTTCCCGGTTTTTGTCATTAGCTCTTTCCAATGTCTTCAGAATTAATTTCAAGTTTTAAAAAGTAAATTGAAAATTACTCAACAAGAATATTCAAATTTTCAGTTTTCATTTAATATCGAAAAGTGATGAATGGACCAACCTTTCTCGCAAAGCTTCGTTCTTCAAATCAAGAAACAAGGGAATAGATTCCTTAAACTCTCTCATCGAAGCTTCTAACTGAACACCAGGTGGAAGTATTCGAACAGACTTCGGCAACTTCTTGAACTTTTTGTTGAATGTATCAATTCCCTCGACAAGCTACTCAAATGTTGTCGACCAATAATTGAATATTAGATTGAAGATGATGAAAGTATTACCAAGTTAACGTTTAGATTAGACCACAAAGTTTGAGCCCATTCTTCTCTAGCAGCTTTCTGTTCCGCATATAGAATAAAAATCGATTCAAATCCCTTCATTTCGTTCTGGATCTTGATCGCTTTTGGATAAGACGTGATTGGAAGATCAAACAAGATCTCAGCATTTGTCAATTCTTGCCTGAAAATAAAATATTCTAAAAAATTGTCATCAAAACTTTGGTAACAAACCTTTGAACTTCATATTTCTTTAACTTTTCCTTAAAATCAGTTAAAATTTCCAAGCCATGGTCAAGGTCCTTGCCAACTGTCCCAGGACCACTTGATCGGAACAGTTCGTCTAGTTTTGTCAAAGCTTTTTTGAAATCATTTATTTGCTGAATTGTCAGCTCAGTAAACCTTCGCTTGACCCCAGTCAACCCAACATCTGTTATCTAATTTGATTTTAGATGAGATATTTCAAATCAAACACAACTCACTTTTGCACTTAGAAATAAATCTTCCCATCTTTCTCTAATTGATGAAATTAACGATATTTCCTTTTCAGTTGTTTCGATTTTGTAAACGGATAGTGTTCGATACCTAAAGAGGTTAAAAGAAAACTATTTCAAAAAATATTCAAGATTTATTAATAATTTCTTTGAAAATTAATTATTGTAGATTAAACACTATTGGTATGTATCTACAAGTTTCAACAAAAGTTACCTTTCAGTAATATCTGCAATACGTAAGTCTATATCGAGAGATGACTCTTTTATTTTAGCAATTGTACCAAGTACATGCTTTAAATCATCTAAAGTCGTAGGTTGCTTTAATAAATCTTGTCTCAATTCATTCTATATACATCAATGGTCAAATGAAAGTTGAATTTATTTCAATCACATATTCAATTATTTCCAACGAAAAAGAAGTTTAGCAAATAAAGTGTTGATTTAGAAAATGTGTAAGAAAGAAAATTGATACAAACTTACGAGCAGCTGGTCAAGCGAAAACAGATTTTCTTTTGTAGACTCATTGAGACATTGACCAAGCAAAGTAACCCACTGTTGGGCATGATCTTGTACAGTGACTGCTAGCGGCATTAAGTTTAATCTGATACAACGTTCATCCTGAAATGTAAATTGTTGAAATACAAATGAAAGTTTAGAAAAAGATTACTTTAGGAGCAGCTTGAAGAATTACTTCATCCACTATTCGTGAATAGAAAAGAATTTTATCATCGTACGCCACACAACTTGGTGACTTGCTGGAAAACTTTTCAATCACAACCGATTTTTCAAGTTTCCATAAAGCTCGATACTTTTTCCATTTTGCTTTTCGAAATTAAATTTTAGATTAATCACGAAATATTCTTACAACTTAAACGAAAATATTCAGTTTGTTAGAAAACTTACGTTGGTTGAGGAACTTTGTAAGTGATGCCAAAGTATTTTGCATATTAGTACAAATAGTTTGAAACAAATGAGTAATCTTATGTTGAGATATAACATCAGAAAAGAAAGTTATAAGAACAGGTTCGTCAGCACCTTCACTTTGCTGAGGTTGACATTCTTTACAGGTCCCTTTAATTTCATTTCAAATCAAGTTAAAGTACAAAAGAGGGGACATGTTGTTACCTGACATCCATCTAACAAAATGTTTTGTCGACTCCACACAGTCTCTTACTGACTGCGCTGTTAGTTTCTGAATCTCCTTAACAGGAGGATGTAGGACTATTTCCGGAGTGGAAAGGATTGTTTCAATTTGCATGATAGGTTTGTTACCAGAAATAACTAAAAAAAGAATTGTTTCAATAAATAAATTTTATTCACCATAAAAATTGTTAAAAAGTTCATTTTTGTAATTTTAAGTTGGTTTAAAGATCAAGTATTTGATTTTATAGATGAACACTTGCCATTATTAAAAGTTGTCAAATTTCGAATTATCAACTGGCATAACGCTTCATACATTCGCCTTTCCCAGTACAAATAATATCTGTTTGAAATAAATGTTTTTAATCAACTGTGATAAATATAAATCAATTTATTAAATATATACTTATGTAGCCGAGGAGATTTCCCTGTATTTGTTTGAGCTACTAGTCCCTCCATTTTTGTGAGTAAAGGTCCAATTGCTCTGTACTTTCGACTCAAAGATGCCACTTCTTTTGCTCGTTCAGTAGTTACATAATTAAAAAATTCCTGAAAATCAGCAGTTTGCTCATTTGTCTGCAAACTAAATCTAGATAAACAAACTTTTATTCCAGGTAAACTACCATCAACTTTAGCTGGTGGTTGATGAAACAAATGGGCATTTTGAATTCGATTTATTCTGATGTCGATATCTTTTGCATTTTTCTGTATTTGGTTGACTAAAGACTCAAATTTAGCAAGAGCTACATCTCCTTTAGTGATGTAATCCTGGATGGTAGTAGATCAAGTTTATAAGGACCAATAGAAGAATGAAAGTTTATATCTACCTGAATTCCCAAAGAGTTCCAGTTTAAACGAGTGTACCCAGGTCTTAAGACCGTTTTAAGCTCTTTAATATGAATCCCCAGTAATTCAGTCTTCAACAAAAGACGAGTTTAGGTTTCGACAGTATCACCACCATATAAGCTTACTTCTGCAGGTTGTAGTGAGTTTAAAAGTCGATGGTAGCGATTGATCATTCTCGTGAGACCACTTATATACTGAACATATTTATCTTCTTGCAGGGCAACATTTCTGGAAAGCTCTGGCACCGAAAAACCTAATTGTTCCATGTACTTCGTTTCATTAGTTATTTCAATCAATTCAGGCGAGAAATTCACAGCATAATGGACAATGTTCCGGCCATCTAAGATAATAATAAACTTTTATATTCTTTCATTAGGGACTTCTTTCATATTTGCAAATAATTTATATTTAGTTACGTAAAACTGCTTATATTAAAACTAGTTCCAGATAGAATCCATTGTTTTCAAAAATAAGCTGGTACTGATGTAGTTATCTCACTTGGTCTATTTTCTTGCTGAGTTGATCTTCCATGTGGCATTTTATCACTTTGTTCACCATCTCCTTTATCTAGTGTCATAGATGGTGTTTGTCTTGTGGCTGAAACTGTTTGTTGTAAAATATAAATATTGAAAATAGATGAGAAGCAGAAGAAAGTATGAAGAAAGTTAGGTAGTTACTTGTAGCAGTTAGAATCCCACTTGCTGTCTGTGAAGTCAATTTTGAGAGTAAACTCTTGCGTAGTAAAGCTGGCAGTGAAGATTCCACATTTTGAAGCCATTGTGCGTATTTACTGTCTTCAAACGCTTTCATCTGTCGGGCAACTGACAAATACTTCGCTTTTGCCTAATAACATTTGATTAGAGGAAAAAACGTTAAATCTAAATTGACTGACAGCTTTTCCTTGATCTGAGAGGAGCATATGATCTGTTGCTTGAAAGCGAATAATCGTATGTTTCATTCTATTGAAGAGAGATCGCTCCCAAGCAATTGCTCCTGCTATAGGAGGATGATTCTTTGCCAGTGGAGGATCCATGTAAGATTGTTGAAAGAGTTTGTTAATAATTTCAACCTGATAGCAAAAAACATCTTTTCATCCATCAGATGTTGATCTGATAAACTACCTCTTTCATGTATTGTTCCAGGATGTCATTAAACTTCATCATCATCTGGTCATTTATAGCATCACGTGATCGAATATGTTTAAATTTAAGCAACATATCAAAAGCTCCTTCAGCAGATCTGAGTGTCTTGAAGGATTCATCAATGAAACGTTTTGCTTCAGCTGTTAATCGTATCAACAGTAAACTATCCATCATCAAAACATCAACTCACCTTCAATAGCAAGAACTTCATGCTCAAACCAAACCATCACGCTCTTCCACTGTGATGATGACTTCAAATCAAACGGATCTTTCTTGACAGATTCAATCGGAGCCACGAGTCCATCAACTCTTTTTAAGACATTTTCTATTCGCTTCGGGTCACCAGTAACCGCTTTCATTTCAGGGCCAAATATGTTGTAAAATTCTTGAAGAACCTGCCACAGAAAACACGTTTCAAACATTTGATTGAGATCTTTAACTGACTGATCTTTACCTGAGCTACTTTATGTAAATCTTCACAAATTCCAGCCATATAATCACTACGTTCAAACAACCTCTTCCGGTCAAACTCCCATCTAGCATCCCTCCCGCTAGCTTCAATCTTTGCACGAACTTCGAAATAACTTTCTTTCCAAGTCACCAGCATCTTTGTTGCTTCTGAGGTCTTGATCTTAACTTGCTCTGGCGTTTCACGAAATATAGTTCGGATGTTAATGACACGGGCTACACGCTCTGATAACTCCCAAGCAATTCTTTCCATTAAAGGAACCATTCGTTCATCTTTGTTGTAATGTCTGTAGTGAAAACAGTTGATTGGTTGCAGGTAATTTAAAGTTTTTCTACCGTGATATGATCCAAACCATACGTAAAGCATTCATCATTGAAGGAATTGTATCAAGTACCGTTTGAAAACTGCTGCCATGAGATAAGTTCTTGCAAAAAATTATTTGATTTTATTCAATTTTGTTACAATTAATCATATTTGAAATCATTGAAAGACATAAAGCAAAATCATTAGAAAAAAGTCCTCCATACGAGAAATGGTAAATATAAACTTAACTAGATATAAATTAAGAGAATCTTCTCACTTTGAAATGTCTTTCTAGTGTAGTCAAGAAGCGGACATTATCTTTTGCTTCTGTTTGATATTTATGAAGTTCATCTCTACTCATTTTTAGATTCGACATTGCTGTTTGATCAGACTTTAAAGATAAAACTTCAAGCATTTTAACAACTACAGGTAATTTCAGTTGCTCGCTTAAAGCACCCAAAGCAGCATTCCGTTCTCTCCAGAAATCTATTTCTGCTAATGGACCATCTCCCTGAAACAACTTATCAATATCTTCATCTGATGATATAATCTTACTCACATGAGGAGTCTTCTTCAGTTGTTGATCAATAGCGATGCTTATTTGATGCTGCCAATTACCACACGCTGTTTCTATTTTGTCAAACATCCCAGCTTCGTTTGCAAGATCTGAAACTTCTTGTCTCATATCAAATAAGTCGGGAATATCAAGTCTGATGTCGCCTGTAGAAAAATCATCAAAGTTAAGTTGCTCGTCGAAGATTGCTGATGAAAAGTAGTTTTTACTGAATGCAGATTGAAAATAATCTTAAAAATGTTCTTTTCAACAACCTTCTAACTGCTGAATTGTTCTTTGAACATTTTTCACAAATTTATCCAAATTAATTTGAAATTCATCTCTCATAACTACTTGGGGCTGACTTTCAAAATCACTGTGATAAATATCAACAAAATATAAATCTGCTACAACATGTGTTTATATAAACCAGCAAATTTATATTGTCAGCAAACTAGGCCAATAATATTTATACAACTTTTAGAAAAATATAAATTATTTGTTGATAATAATTCTATATATTTAAATCATGAAAAATAACTACTCCTGAGTGTCTTCTTTTGTATCTTCGACTTCATTAACTTGATCTTCAACTACATCACTTTTAATCTCAGTTTTGTGAGTACCGAAAGACAGAAGAGGCATAAAAACCTGAACAAATAAATTCAAAGATCCTTTCGTTGTCATTTCTTTTGAATTTAACTTACAGAAATGAAATAAGAAATTATAGCTAGTTTAAAAAAGTCTCAAAAAGTTTACTTTTAACATCAGTTGCTCACACATAACCAGAGGAGTATTATTGATAATACCACACTCTAAATATGCTGGTAATATATTATTTGCTTCTTGTATATCAAACGGTGTCGGTATCACTCCAGATAAGTTTCGTAAGAGGTAAAAACATTCCTTAGATGAAAAATGATTAAGCTTGTTAGATATTCCAGTATAAATCATAAAAATACTTTTGTGATATATATCACAGTTTATAATATATTATGAAAAATAGAAACCACTTTTTAAATATTTTCTTAATTTGAATAATAAGTTTTAGTCTCAAACCTTTTCTAGTACATCATCTGGTAAATGATTTTTATGTATATAAATGCGATGCTTTTTAACATATACCACCATAGTTTTCTATTAAAAAAGCTTTAATTAGAATTGGACTAATCAAAACAAAATTGTTTTGAGAATCACAAAAGTTATGACAATTTATTTATACAATTTCATTTCAAACCGTTGGAAGTTTTTGATCAGAATTTGGTGTCTCTTCCTTAACGGCAACATTTTCATCTATTTGATTTTTATCAGAAGAAGAAGCAGTTGTGCTTTCTAAATCTACCAGAGATAAAACTGTAAACAAGTTGATCGTTAACAAGTTGACTTTTCATCGTCTATTTTTTCAACCGTTCTTTTTCGGTTTAGTTTCATCAACTTCTTCATCTTTTTTTTCATCTTTTTTTTCATCTTTTTTTTCATCTTTTTTTTCAGCATTTTTTTCTTCATCATTATCTATTACCTTTTTAGGTTCTTCAGCATCTTCCTCATCTAATTAAAAAAATGAATAAGGAATTTCTCTAACAATAACTGATCTTAATGTATCTAAGGTTGTAAGTAGAATTGACAATTGTACTAACCACATTCTATTTCATATGTTTCTTCTTTCATAGTTGAATCAGAGTAAAATAAAATTGATGAAGTTTCGCCATCATTTGAAGATTCATTGAAAAAACTGAGAATCAGCTGTTCGTTTTCACCATTGTCTCGTTGAAGCATTTCCATGAATGCCTAAAATACCAAAATTTAAAAAAAGAAATTTTGCAAAAAAAGTGAAATAATCAATTAATTAATCTCTTCTAATGTATACTTTAGTTATAAAAAGTTCTAGAAAATTAACCTATGACAATATAGAAAGTATACTAGAAATATAAACATTTTCTCAAATTTGTATGATTATTAGATAATTAATATTATGTTTGAAAAACAATACTAACATCACCGCCTCCTATTTGAAGTGCAGTATGAACTTTAATTTTTATCCATTCAATTCTGGGATCATCAAAAGACATACTTGATATATTTCAGTATATTTTCTAGTACATTAATTGCAAGTTTATCAATTGAATAGTAAAAATAATCTTTTAAACTGCAAATTACTCTATAAAAAGTTTATTGACTTAAGAAATTGTTCTGAAATGAAAATGATTGATTATATTTCAAACAAATTAATTATTCAAATAAGAGACCTGAATAAATTATCTGTTATTGATATTAACAATATGATTATCATGAAAAAAAATTCCTAAAATCAACCAATTTATTAGCAAATGATAATCTTAAAAATCAATCATCTAATTATCTGATAACTGCATCAAACTTGGTCATCATAAATTCAATCAAAAATAAAATTAAAGAATAGAAATATAATCAATAATACAAATTGAAAATCTAAAAAATTTCATTGCATAGTCAAAATTTTCTCTATAGTAAATGTTTGTAAAAATTTGTAAAAAATTGTAACTTGTTATAAAAACTTTTTTAACCAGACAACAGAGTAGGAAATTTTATAAAGCAAAAAGAATTATGAGTTTTCAGTGAAAAATTAAAAATATAAACTTAACTTAATCACATAGTAAATACATGATTATAAAAAATTTAAATAATCTTTCGCTTCGCTTCTCTTAGTAACCAAGTTGCTAACGATAGTTTGAATATTGGTCGGGCGAAATTTGAAACTTTAAAGTCAACTTCCATTTAACTATAAAGCAAAATAAAATCATATGTTGAAAAACGAAACTTTGCTTCTTTGACTTTAAACAATATTTATACAATTCTATAATCATTTGGAGTGAAAAACTCATTAATTTTACTATACCTTATTATCTAAATGTAGTTTCTCACTAAAAACCTGGTCAGTAAGTAAGTTGCACGAAAAAAGCTGTACATTTTAATACAAGTGTTTTAATTTTTACTCATTTATTCTATACATCATACTTTCTGTTAACAAACAATAATCTTTTTGCTATTATCTATTTAATTTCTTATTATCATTAAATTTTAAACTTTCAGTTCTATCTTTACACAATTACCTACTTTAAATGGTTATGTTAGTAAAAATGCTTTGGACGTTTTTCTATGTCTTTTATTTGTGAGCTTATACGTTTTTCAAAACTTAATTGTTTAACTTGCCTTTTCCACAAATCTAGTTTGGTATTATTCCTAGTGTTCCTACCAGTCATTGTCCTTATTCCAATCAATCATGTCTAAATTCTTTAATCTATTTAACTATATTGTGCAAGCTTGATTGAAAGAAATCAGTTAATTTAAAATTAGGAGTCTGACGTTAAGCGGAAAAATAAGATCAAGGATTGAAAACATGAAATGAAATATAACAAAAATCCAGTAAAAGGAATGAAAGAAGAACTCGTGCAAATACAAGCTTCATAAGATATTTAAACTGCATTGTAAAAGTAAAGTTGATTATTTACACTTGAAGCAGTCCTTTTAAACTCAGTCAAAATACTCAACCCACTATAAAACATTTCAATGGTTTCCTTACCCTCTGTTTGTTGTAAATGTGAAAATAACATTTGATTAATCGAGAGAAAGACCAATTTTTTCGTCTGCTTCGACCAATAACGGCCATGCACACCAAGGTAGAAATTTTGGATGTCTTGCCATGCAGCAGGATTCCACTCTATACGCCAATAAGGTTATGCAGCAGAACAGACGGACTAATACAGATGCGTCCGACTCGCATCGCAGGAGCTACCAGAACAACACTGATCATAGTGATAAATTGGAGGCTCCAACTCCAGGTCTAAATTCAGTGTTGTGCTTCTCCTAGAGGTGTTGTGATCAACAAGAATAATGAGATCCTTCTACCTTTCTTGTCGGAAGTAGAAACTTTAAATCACTGCATAAATCATACAAAATTTATTAAAAATATAAAGAAACGCATTTATTATGCTTACTTTGCTTTGCAATATCATGTGAATATCATTAGAAAAGCCTTTACAAAAGACTTAAACTTTTAAAAAGACTTACAACTTTAATTCAATTTGCATTATATGTTATATTATATTTCATTAAATATACAGATTTTAAAAATAAAACAAAAATCGTTTGATTTTGAAAGTAGCAAATTATAAACTTAATTTAAATTTTTTAAGTTATTGTACAAAGCAAACAAACTGTATAACTAAGATTTGACATTACTAATAAAACGATTAAATAAGCATATTATTTAGTATAATTATTAAAATTTATTTTACGTTATTTTTATCCTTTTGAAAGGGTAATAAAAATCTTTTGATAGGTATAATTATTTAGGTTTTATTGAAATTTTAAACCATTTTTTGATTATAGCCTTCACCGCCAACTTTAAACTGATAGGATGATTTAAATATTTTTGTTTGCATAAGCACAGTAAATTAGTATATTGATTGCATTCTTTTAAAACATTTGCATATAATTATTATTGTTTGAAATTTTTTTTAATTAAATTTTATTTATGATATTTATTTTTATATTTCATTTATTTACGATTTATATTATGGTTTTTGCTATTTTTCTGCTCGTTTACGAATATGGACATCAAATGCTCTCATTTTTATCAACTTAATACTTTCTTTCAATAAATTATCATTTTTTCTAGTTATATAGAATATTCTAGTTATACTTTCAATATTTTTTTGATTATTTTTTACTAGTAACTTCTTTTGTTAGTTAAATAGTTTAAAAACTTTTGAAACATATTTCTTAT
The DNA here is from genome assembly GCA_034620365.1 of Pegea sp. RAD2-039. NCBI lineage: Eukaryota > Metazoa > Chordata > Thaliacea > Salpida > Salpidae > Pegea > Pegea sp. RAD2-039. The sequence goes on along the minus strand of JAQGEQ010000048.1, from coordinate 2,239,023 downwards.
TTAAAAATATTTATATATTTATTGTAGAAGCTTTTGTAGTTTTACTTGTTGTATTATGATTTTTTCATCATATTTCATTTTATTATCATGTATTGATCACTTTTGAATTATTATAATTGCTAAACTTTTTTCTACTTTATAAAAAAATGTAATTTATTAAATCTACCAGCTTAATCATGTAATTTTGTTAAAGCCATGAAGAATTTTTAAAATATTGTATAAAGACATGTTGGTAGGTTAGGTAGAAGAAAAGCCTTAAATAAAGCATTTTTTTAGTTTGTTAATAGCTAATACTAAGTTTATTAAATTTACTTTAATTATTCAGTTTATAATGATAGTAGAACAATTTGTTTATTTTCATTTGTTTTATTTAAATTGGCTATTTAACATTAATTACTTAATGATAAGATTATTGATATACATTAAATCATAATAAAAGTTAAAGTATAAACTTTAGTATGAGTAAAAGTTAACTATTACATAAACATCTTAAAGTATAAATTTCCTTAGACATATAATTTAAATATTTGACAATTTTTTTTTAATATTATAATCAATTTTTATGTTTGTTTTTAAAGTCTATTTTTGAACAATTTAAGAAGTTCATTTAACTTATGTAACAAAAATAACTATAAGTAACTATTATTTTGTAGGTTTGCTATTTCTTATATTAATTAGTTTTTTGTCATTAATAAAATTCTTACATATTCTTACTTATTACAAGCTATATAAATTATATGCTTCCATCCAAACATTCTATTGTCAAAAGTTTATTCTTTATCTGAATTATAATTATTTTAATCAAATCTTTTCATTTGTACATAGTAATCAAGTTTTTACTTTAAGTCTCATTCTAAAACATATTGAACTATTTATTTTTATAAACAATTAATATCAAATTGGTTATTTTCTTTTCTAGTATATTCTAATACTTAATTATATGGTTTTATGATTTATTATGAGTGAAGCAACACCTATCAAGCGTAAGTATTCAGACCCTGACTTCCATGTCATCAAATTAAAGTTTGAGAAATATGATGATTTTGAGCAGTTGATTGTAAGTCATTTGACTCGACATCTTGATCTTCCTGGAACACAACTTGATTCCATCTGTGGACAATTTAATCTTAAAAATGTTGATAATGAAAAAAAGTATTCAAAAAAGTTTTGGGATGTTCTAAGTAAGAAAAAAGAAGACAAAGAACAGTTGCTAGAAGTTAATAATGATTTAGTTTCACAAATCAGACAATTAACTGATTTTCTCTATAAGAACCTTAATGTGGAAGGATTATTTAGAAAACCTGGAAGTAATAACAGACAACAACAGTTGATGACTGCATTAGGTACTGGAGCATATATTGATTTTGATAAAAGTAATTTTAAACCAGTTGAAGCTGCTGGAGCCTTAAAGACATATTTAAGTCAATTAGTTGAGCCTTTATTAATTCCTACAAAATACTTTGATTCTCATCTTCAAATTGCCAAGCTGTTTATAAAAAATCCTCAAACTGACAAATTGGAAGTAAATAAACAAAAAAGAATTGAATGTTTACAACTGATTTTACTGCTTCTACCTACTTCATATAGAGAACTTCTTCGTGGAATTATAAACTTGCTCTATCGAACTGCTAAATGCCAAGCAGAAAACAAAATGACAGCTTTAAATCTCTCCGTTATGTTCACTCCTCATATTATTTGGCCTAAAAATATGAAACCGAGTGATCTAAAAGAAAATGTTTCATTACTCAACGACCATGTCGCTTTTATGATTCGTTATTCACAAAATATTTTCCATGCCCCTATTTACATTCGAGAAGCTGCTAGAGCATATTTTCCTTTCAAAGAAACGCCAAGCTGTTTATCACCTACTGTTTCATCGACAAAACTGGTTGCTCCTTCAAGTGCTGTTAAGCGAACAGTTTCTCGATATCAAGAATCATCACAACAAACAACAGTTGATGCACTTGATAAATTATTTGAAACTGTTTCCTCGCTTCCAGATTCTGCTAGCAAGCAGAAGATGCTAAAAAATTTCGGCAAACACAAAGATGCCATAAATTTTGAGGGAAAGAGCAAAAAGTCTCACAAACGTCATCGTAGTGTTAATGGTTTGCTGAAGAAAAAGAAGCCGTTGAAAGAGTGCAACTCGTGTGAAGACCTCAAAGAAACTCTTGTTTGATCATCGTAAGTATATTTGATTGAATTAGTTTTAATAAAAGTTTGTCAATATCTTTAATCGAAGCTTCAAAAATAAAAATGTTATTTTTATGCTGAATTGTATTTATTATCCACTAAAACAAGAAATAAATTCCGACGATAGAAACTTGAACCCATCAATGTCTCGTACTCCCAAAAACTTGTTTAATTTCTTGTATGTCAAATTTAAAACCATTTGTTTATGGTACAAACTGTGGAGCAAATTTCTAATTTTAAAGTTATATCAAATTATTTGTTCTTTTGATTAAATTATTTTTTTAATTTTAGATATAATATAACAACTCCGTTTCTAAGCTTTCAAGATTTTCATCAAAATTGGCAAAATTTACTTGCCATTAAGAAACCAAATTTCTTTCTCTTTCTACTTGTTTCGATAATATAGTCGAATAAAGGATATTTCAACTTTTAACTCAACTTCTCACCATTTGTACTCAATATTTCCAATATGCGTATGATTGCCGTCTTTTTTAAACTCTGCTCCACATGCACATTAAGTAGAACTATTTGTAATATTTTTATACCTGTTGGTATTCTATTCATAAACTTTGTTGTTTTAAAAAGTGCAAACTTATTTTGGTATGTTGCTTTCATTCGAGAATACACTATTAGTCCGTCCAATTGTTTAATAAACTCACAGAAACTTTAGATATTTTTATCGATTTTTTAAACTGTATTTTTTCAGTTAAAAAAACTTGAAGTGTTTTTAACGTTGTCTGCCTACTTCAAAATGTAACTATTAGGTTTGCTGCATATTTTGCAACATTAGTTTTCATTCAACCTATATATAGTTTACTATTTGTAACTATAAACTTAAAGATAACATCTCCATTGAAGCTATCACCGAGGAAGGTTACTTGTAGAAGGACGCTTCCACATTTTATGTTTACGATTTTCACTTCTTTTACCATAAATTGAAATTTAGTTTTTAAAGTAAATTTTGATAATCGAAGCGCTAGTCGACTAAGTTCTAATGAAGTTGTCACTAAAGGACGCATTTTTATTTCACTCAATTTAAATCAAAAGAAAGATTTAATTCTATATTACTCAATCACAGGCGTGTTCAAATGATTCACGAAAAGTAAAATAGACGTCAAATAAAATATCAAGTAATTACTCCATAAAAGCAGAAGTTACAAATTTCTATCAGATCAACTCATTTGTTGTCAAAATACGGTTTAAGATTTGTTATACTGTTTCTATAACCAACCTACGCTCCGATTATTTCATCGAGAAACAAAGTTCTGCCCACCACAAACTTATTTTTTAAATTGTGTTTTCATCCTTTTTTTAATCTGTAGAGCTTTCTGGTAAAGATTGAAGACTTGAATCGGTTTCACTTTTGCTTGACAAAGTATCCAGCATTTTGAAAAAATACGAGTCATGGTTATCCAGTAAAGTTGCTGGCTTATCAAATTCTACAACCTGAAAATATTGATGAAAGAATTATGAAAAGTTAAATAAAGCTTTCATTTTCTAGAAAACTACAATGAATAACGAGATTAGAGAATAATTTAATAAAACTAACTGTTTAAAGAAATTGTTAGAATAAAAATTGAATAAAACCTGATTTTACTAACCTTACCACAATCCATAACCAGAATTTTATCACTATTAAGAACAGTATTCAACCGATGAGCAATTGTAAGCATCGTACAATCACCAAATGCTTTTCTAATAGTTTCTTGAACTAAACTATCAGTTTCACTATCAATTGCTGCAGTAGCTTCATCCAACATAATGATTCGTGAATCTCGCAGTATAGCTCGAGTCATACACATCAGTTGACGCTCACCTACACTGAAGTTATCACCATTTTCTAAAACTTGGGTTTCAAGTTTATTCGGAAGAGAAGCAATCTACAAGAGGATATCATCAGAGTCAGATCTATGAACTTATGTAGAAACTAACAACACGTTTGTTTTAAGCAAAGAATCTGGATTTTATGAAGTAATTGTTAAAAAAACAGTTTTATTTGGATTCACTAAACTATTTATTTATGTTTGATTGAATCTAAGACATACACTTAAAATATTGAAGATAGTTTCAATTTACATATTTTCTCGTTTTCTAGGTTGTAATCAGTACTTATTAAATGCTCCAACAGATAAACTCACAATATCTTTCATATGAGACAACTTCAGGGCATCCCAAATCTTTTGATCACTATAAAAGCCAAATGGGTCTAAATTGTAGCGAACTGTACCTAGGAAAAGAATTGGTTCTTGTGGAATGATTGAAATTCGTGACCGTAATGTTTCAAGTGAAATGTTATTAATATTAATTCCATCTATAGCTATTTTGCCAGAATGGATTGTACTGAGTCGAAATAATGTGACGCCTAGTGAAGACTTTCCTGTAAATAAAGTTGTTTAGTTATAGGTATTTGCTACAATTGTTCTGGGTATAGATAAATTAAAATAAAACACCAACCAAAAATATTAAACCTTTGATTATTTACAAAATGTATGAAATAAACTTCAAAATAGTTGTAAACCTGAACCAGTTCTCCCAACAACTCCAATTTTTTCGGTTGGTTTTATATTAATGTTAACATCTTGTAGAACTAATGGAAGATCTTCACGGTAACGCATAAATACATGATTGAACCTAAAATATTTGTTTATTGATTGATACTAAAGAATGAATGATGAAATATGCTCAAACATCAAGCTAGCCAAAAATTACACAAATCTTAAACAAGACAATTATTAAACTGATTACTTTATGGATGCTTTTTCTGGCCAAAGTTTTGGTACGTCAATTATTTTTTTACTGGTATTGATTTCTTTAGGACAATTGATAATATAATAGTTAATTCTTTCAACTGCTGTGAATAATGATTCTGTCTCTATGCTGAGCTTTACAGCGATTTGCAGAAGACCTGTGATCTGAAAATTAATTTTTTTATTTACAGAAATAATTTTATTAAAGATTTTTCATTTTAAGAAAACAATGTATTACAATAGGAACCGACATTTGAAAAGTTTTGACCATCATTTTTTTTTAACTAAAATTGAATAGAACAACTATCACTTTTCAATTATATGATGTTCAAAAACATGTTTTGTTTTTAAGCGAGCTTCAATGTTACTAGTTGCTAATATGCTTGCTAATATTGGTCGCAGTTATTAAAAATCGCAAAAACAATAATAATGGCAAAACAAGTAATTAAAATGAAAACAAATTTGCTTGAGCTTACTTGAATTGCATTTGTAAGAGCTAATCCAGCATAAGATGCTGTAGTTTTGCCGATGATTCCAGGAAAAAATTTAGATACTACTACAAAGCTAGCAATAATCCCTATAAGAATGATATTGAAGACACCTAATCTTATTGCAAGCCACCTGCTAGCATTAGCTCGGCAAAAGTATGCTTGAAGATTGTTGTCGAGTAAATTTTCAAATCTAAGAAAGTATTGTGCAGCAACTAAATATAGACTTATTATAACAATCTAAAGAAATTTTAAAAAAGAAGTTAAAAATACATAATTTTATTTTCAAAATTATGTTTTATTATTTATAGTTAAAATGTATTTAATTGAATAATTACTTAGTCATCATATCTCCAGTCTTCTTGTAAGCATGGATTGTGCTAAGGCCATTTACACTTGACGAAATATGAGCTAACCAAGGTGATCTACAAAATATAAATCATCAAGTGACAGTAAACATTATCAACTGAGTTAAAACTAAATCTTTATTATTACTAAATATATTATTATTTTATTTATTAATAAATATGTAATTACAAAGTTTTGCTTTCAAGTCGGTGTAGCTCCTGTATGCCAGGTTTAAAGCCACAATAAAGCTTGAGAAAAGTAAAAAAGAAAATGACAACTGCAACAAGAGACCAAGGAATTGCAATGACCATCACTAAAAGAGCTGTAATAATCGCCAAGGCCTGAAATAATGTTAAATCAACATTAATGTTTGGTTTCAACAAATTTTGTTAAATGTTTAACATTATGGACAAATTTCTAAATTGAATATAGAATATAAACATCAAATCAAACCTCTTGAATGAGGTTATCTAGTAATCGAACAAAGCGAACATCCATATTATCCATATCACGAGAAAACCTGATATATCAAAAAGTTTAAAATACTTTAAATATTTAAAGTTCAATTGATTGAGATTTTTGCTCATGAACAAACCTGTTTAATAAACGTCCAATAGGTGTTGTATCAAAAAAGTACATTGGACTATTTAAAACAGATGTAAAGACTTTATTGTGAAGAGAAGTAGATGCTTTGAGCGTGTATCGAGTGTATGAAAGAGCTTTTCCTAATGAAATTAAAACTGTTGCTAGCATACAAGCAGTATATATGAGCTGTAAAAGAGTGATTAAAAGATTTGTTTACTATCAATTGAGCTCAGTTAATTATTATAGATTAACAAACTAACGTAATAACTTATTAGATTAATAAATTACTAGCTAAATGAACATGAAATTTATTGAGTCTATACCTGATAAAATTCTATGTTTTCTCGCGATGATATGTTTTTATCACGAACAGTGTTACAAGTGGAGTTGCTTACATTTGTTACTTTGCTGGAAAAATCTTCAAAAAGTAATTAGTTTCAGTTTACAACCAGATTAAGTATTATTTAAATTTCAGGTAGCTTTATTGAATTGATAAAAATTTAGTTTTACTAGAAATTTTAGTTAGACTTATTATAATTATGATAAAACTAACGTTTGAAATTATCAATATAGAAATGAATTATTACCACAGGGCAAAACGGCTCCGCCGGCATTCAACCAATAAGAAAACCACCAAGTTGTAAGAGAGCTACAACCAATCATCAAACCATAACATAATAAAACAGATATTACTCCAACTCTGGTAAAAATACATAATGAAAAAAATTATGTTAAAAATATCAGCATGCAAGACATACTTTCAAATATCATTGAAGTTACATATAATAAAATTTTGAAAAACAAAAACCTTTAGATCGATACTTTCAAAAGTTGTCATTTTCTAACAAATCTACATTTAGCAGTAAGCATACTTTGAACATGATAAACAACTCTATGATTACGTATTTTTATAAATGATTTGATATTTACATGCCCACAGCATTCGCATATGCTTTGTATGTGCCCCAACCTACTGATCCTGTCATTTGCCTATCTTTTGTTTCAAGTTGCATAAATTTTTCTTCTTCACTTATATCACTCGTCTCTTCAACTCCTAATATATCTGCTGTTGATTAATTACATACGTTACATCAGTTCTTTATCTTGTTTATTGAAAGATTTTACTTAAATTTTGACTTTCAGTGAAGTTTTTTTCACTTTCAGAAAAAATAGTCTTTCTTGATTCAGATGTATATAAATCACTTTCATCTAAAAAAAGTTTTTCTCTTTAAAGTTTTTTATAGCTGACCAAGGAAGCAACCGAATTCAAAAACTAATCTTCTATTTTAAAATTAGTCTTTCTAAAATTAAAGCTTTCTTACCAATAATGAATGAATTTCGTATTGAATCATTCCGAATCTTAATCTGATCTGCGTTCTCTTTTTTGGACACCTTACAATCTTCAGTATCTTGCATATCAGCATCAAAAGTACTGAAAAGTTTGAATCAAAAAAGTTGTTAAAATTCATTTAATAGAGTTAATAAGTTTAAAAATAGACTTCTTAATAGTTTTTAATAAACAAACTTTATCATCCTGAAGAACTCTTTGCCATTATCATATAGCTCCGTATAAGTTCCTATCTCAACAAACCGACCTTCCTTCATGAGAATAACTTCATCACAATCTTTTAAATATTGTAACTGATGTGTAACAAATAACACAGTCTTTCCTCGCAGAGCAGTACGAATACATTCAAAGAATATATGTTTTCCAACATGAGCATCAACTGCTGAAAGAGGGTCATCGAGAAGAACCACGTCTCGCTCGCTGTATACAGCTCTGAGTAGACAGAATAATAAAATGTTATATACAAGCATACAGCTATAAGAAAAAAGACATTCTAGAACTTCGCTTTTAAAGAATAGTTTTATACTCTAAATCAACACCTTAAAATTCATCAACAATTTGACTGATTAAAACTATACCTAGCCAGACTGATTCGTTGTTTTTGTCCACCAGATAAGTTTGCTCCGCGGTTTCCAACTTGAGTTAGATCCCCATTTTCTAGAATCTCCAAGTCACGATTCAAGCAGCACGCGAGTATAGCTAGAAATAGTTTTTTGTTCAGTTAGTTTAATATCTATCGAAGTTCTTATTGACAGTTTCATCAAAAATTGAACTAAAATTTTTTCATAAGAAATTAAAAAGTTTTAAAGGATAAATCATCTACCTTACAAATATTAAGTATGATTATGGTTTTTTTCTAAAAAATTTGGTGTATTGGAATAAAAAGGACCTGAAATTAGTATTACAATCTGTTCTCGTTTATTTAAAAGTTAGGTTAAAAGTATAAACGATGTAATAAATAATTTGAGAGATAAAACCCCTTTAATCATTGATGTACAACATTACTAATGAAAAGTCAACCTTTATGAAATCTTTCTTCATCATAAGGTGATCCAAACAAAATATTATCTCTAACTGTTCCTTGAAATATCCAAGCTTGCTGTGGAACATAAGCGAGCGATCCTCCTATATCTAAGCTGCCTCTCTGCAGCTGTAAGTTTCCCAAAATTGAAGATAGAAGTGAAGACTTTCCACTTCCAATTGAACCACAGATACCTATAAGTCTAATGAGAAATAATTGTAAATAAATTCTTTAAAGTACATAATATGATCAAGTAATTTCGAGCAAATAAATTTCAATAGGAATTTCTTTGTTTTTTAGTTTAGATCAAGTACTGTTAAGCAACTCATTAACAAAACTTTTATTGACAAAAGTCCTGTTGGATTCTTTGTTAATTTTTAAAGTCTTGTCACAATCACTAAATTAATCTACACGATAGTTAATAGATATGATTGGTATGCTAAAATATTAACACATAGTACAAGTAAATTCTAAATAACGAAAACTGTAGAGTCTGGTTTTAGTCAGTGAAATCTTAAGCTGTGCTAAATTTTCTAAGAAAAGTGTAAATAACATCAAGAAAACAAATCTCAAATAAGATGTGCCTTGAGTAAGACTGATGAGCAATTTTCAACCATATAAGTTCATTAATAAAAAATTATTATCAAAGAAAAGATAAGCCATGAGATTTAAATTATTCTAAAATATAGCAATACTACTAGTAATAAAAATAACCTTACCTTCCTTTTTGAATTTTATGATTTAAATCGTAGAGTACATTAAGCTGAATTTGTTTTTCATTTTTACCCTGTAGAAAAATTCATTAATATCTTAATGACAAACTTCTACATATTCATTCACCTGCATTTGCCAGCTCAAAGTCAAATGATTAAATGAGATTGCAACATTTGAATCAGTTGGTTCTTTAAAGTTGCAACTGATTTCTTCTGCTTCCATTATTTCTTCAATTCTTGTAAACGCTACTTTTGTCTGTAATTTTAGGGGATAAGACTTCTTAAGTTAATTTCTAAATTAGTTGTTTGTCAATTTAAAATAGTTTGCATAACATATAATTTAGACTAAAATAAAAGTACAGACCTCAGATATTGCCCTGACTGCATGCGGTAAAACTGCCAATAATTTCCTCATTATATTAAATACTCCGACTATTGTGAAAGCCTAAATTCAAAAGAAATTATTATAAAATAAATTCTATTATGTTATAGTAATATTTATGCAATTCCCAAAAAGAATAATTTAGATTAGCAGGGATTTTTAAGAAAAATATTAGTTAACATAAACACTAAAAATTTTCGGAAAAATAAGGTACAAACCTTAGCTGCGTCTAAGGGGTATCCTAATGCAGTGTGCAAGGAAAATGTAAGAAAGCTCGCAAGAACAGGAACTATGTTGGAAATCGAGATTTGAACACTTTGTACAACTCCCATTTTTCGTAAGATATTTGTCTCGCTTTTTCGAACTTTTGCTAATATTTGCTTTCAGTTAAAAAGTTTCCAAAAAAACTGTTTTTAGGGGCATCTAAGTTGATTTAAAAACAATACAGTACCTGTAGTGTCAGTAAAACATTTCTCCCAAGCATACATTTTGATTAGTTTGACACTATTTAGAACCTCACTCATGATTCTTACTCTTTTATCGGTGATTGAGACACTTTTTATGCGATATGCAGTAATAAATTTCCCACATAAAATCTTGAAAAACAAAATTGAAGATAATATCATTTTATTTATTTGACTTCATTTGTTTGAAATTTAATTAATAAACGTAATGTTTCTTTTTAATGTTTATAAAACATTTTGATCAAACATCAACCTTATCCAAACTAAAAATACTTAATTAATAGTAAACAGTTAAGAGTTTAAGATAAGGTTAATCACATTAAGGTAAGGTTAAGAAACAGTAACAACTTTGACATGTTGTAAAGCCTTCAACAATATTACCACACAACATCAATACTCTGTTTTTCTAATCAAGTTTTTAAAACTAATACTATGCGCGAATGTAAATTAAACTATACAGCGATTGATTATTTATATAATAATATCTTTAAAATATATGATTTGAGAAACAAATGCTGGAAGAAAAAACTCTAAATTACCTGCGCGGGAGCAATTGTAACAAAAACAAAAATGCCCACTAAAGATGTCCAGCCTAACTCTATGTAAGAAAATATAGTAATCGCTATTAAGATATAAAATGATGCTATAACACTTCCAACGTGAATTACACAATCAGAAATTCTATTAAGGTCACTTGACATCAAATTTATTATCTGTAATCAAAACTTTTTTTATAATTATGAGTGTAAATTGTAGAACAATTAAGCTTTGTTTACCTCTCCAATTGATTTGTTCTTAAAACTTCGCATTCGACCAATTTTTTGGAATATAACAGAAGATAAAGCTGAACGAAGACGAACTGCAGTTCTGTTAAGATTCTTAGACATAAAATAACTTGATACAAACAGTCTTTATTTTACTAGTTTTTCTAATCGAAAAAATAACTAACAAAAAAATTGTTACTTCAGCTTTTTGATGCATTAAATCATATTTAAAATAAATAACTGTAGCTAATACTTTACAGTAATTTTACCTTATGCCTAATCTCAAGTAAGTAGTATGAAAAGCCAAGTTTAACAGTTCGGCAAGCATTAACATAGCAACAGTTCCTAGGCCTTCCAACAAAGTTCCACTCTCATCATCTACGTAATTTAGGAATCGGTTCATTATTAACGCCTGTTGGAAAACAAACATTATAAAAAGTTGTTATTTGCTCTTAACGTTGAAGAACTTTACCGATGCACAAAAAGCGGATGACAGGGAAATTAGAAGACATAGGACAGAAATCAAAAACCTTGTCACAATATACTTGGCAGACGTCAATCTAATATTTGTTTTTTTCTTATAGTCTTCCGCAGATTTATCAATTTTTAAAAACCTAAAATATTTTTAAGTGATTTAGCATGTTAAATTTAAACTCATTCTGCTATAATTTTGCCCAAATAAGCAATTAACAGCTTTTAAAAAACAATAAGAAAAAAGTGGCAATAAAAGTGTGGCATCATTGTATGTATCATCCAGTTAAAAAAGATAACCATCACTATAAAAGTAATTAAAATCTGAGAACCTACCAATCATAAACTAAGTAAAATAATCTTAAATTTTATAGCGTTTAAATTCCCCAAAATTCAAGTCTTTACTAAATTAATTATCATTGATAAGTTTTAATGCTAATTATCATTCAACAGTTTATAATAGAAGTTTGTTGAGTAATATTTAATTAAATTTTGCGACTTAAGAAAAAACTTTAGTCATAGAAAACTTGAAGAAAAACAATTTTGCTAAAAGAGTACTATTGATTCTACTTTTGATTGGTATGATATTATATATATAAGGTTGAGCAACTTTCAGCTTTATTGAGAGTGCAAGTTATGAATTTATTTATTATAAAAGGTGAACCTGATTAAACAAATGATTTGTTAACTAAACGTAGCGTTCAGTAAAATTTGTTAATGGGCTATCAGTAAAAATAGTAAAAGTTTAACTAAATACCGTTGGGTGCAGTGCATGGTTTGTTCATATTTTGACATTCTGGGTAAATCATTAAGATTTAGACTAGTGCGTGCTTTCTTAAACAATGGTGTCAACCAAGAAAGTAAAAGTCCGGAAAATAACGTAGAGTTATCTACCGGTGCTAAAAACCTTGTGTTTCTACAAAGATAATTTTGTTAAACTACTTAAAATTGTTCTAAGTACAATCAATTTGAATAGATAAGAACGTTCTAGAATTAAAATATCTGCAGCATGAATAAATCAACTTGCTTTTTTCGTCTAAAAAGCTTTAACTCTTGTAAACTTCTCCAATACTTTCCATGATTTGCATCTTCTGCATAAGGATCCTCAAACTTAGAAGATATAAATTTTGTCGTAACATCGTTTTCAATGAACCTAACACTTTGACTTTCCATCTTTAGTAGACTGTTTAGATTATAAAAAACATCAATTATCTAAAACTTGTGTCTTAAGAATGAAAAATATTTTTATATTTGTTTATACCTCAGACAGTTGCATAAACAGATTTCGTATACTTTTTAAAATACCTAACTGTTGTAACAAATTTGTTGAAATATAATATATTGAAAAATATAAAAGATAAAACTTATCAAAAGAACAAGAAAACTTATTTTGAAACTCTCTAAATTGATCTAGCTAAAACTTATTTACATCTTTTTAAAAATTACGAACTAAGCAAGTTAATAAAAAACTGTTTTTGTTTTTCTCAAATTAACTGAATATTAATTTATTCTTTCTTTGACAGGTTTCTCGACCGCTGTTAAACTCAAATTATATTTTTGAATAATATTTTTCAAGAAATATGGTTTAAAAAGCATTTTATGACAAGCTTACTGTTTTGAAACCGAAAAATGAAAATGTTTTTTGCTAAAAAAGATTTGAAGAATACATTGGCATTTCTTAATCAATTAAAGTCTTGTTCCAAATGTAGTTTTAAAAGCGTAATTTCCTATGTAAAGCTTGACTGAACATCATAAATTGTTTTTTAATAGTAAAATGACTAAGAAAAGGACTTTGGTCCTTTTGGGTAAAACTAAATTAAACAATATTTGTGTTAAAGCTCATATAAACGTTACACAAAAAAATTATTATCAGAACTTTGTTTATATCAAGTATTTTTTCTGCTTTTATTTTTTACTTGCATGGCCTTAGGTAAATTCTGTTTTTCTTGTTGCTACTTATCATCAATATAAAATGTTTAAAAAATAATGTTATTATTATGTTATTAAAATAAACATTTTTTGTAAAATTTTTGTACTATGCAACAATTTATTAACGCCGTTTAGTTTTTAGAATTTTAAAAATATTTTCAAACTACAATCGTATGAAGAAAAAGATGTTTGCTTAAAATCTTTTGTATAACTTTCAAGACGTTTTAACTTTCAACATGTTCTGCTTGATTATTGAAAGTATTTATTTAACGAGTTTCAACTTCTACTGTTTAAGCCGAACACAAACCCTCAACAAACTCATCACTACAATATAAGCGTCGCTTTAGTCTGAGCTTATAACTATTTCACTATTGTCACAAGACTTTCGTTCACAGTCGACGTTGATGCAATAGTTTCATCTCACCTCATTTAAACTTTTTAGTGTAATGAGAACAGCTGCTGTATAGGTACTTAAAATATTTGTTAGCTTTTGGTTTTGTCAATTATTAGTATTTATTTTTGTCAGCTTTGTGAACTTTTATTAGCTTTTCGGGAATCAAACTGAAATTTATACAAAATTAAGTATCTTTGAGACTAAGCATACTCGTGTTTTTAGGTTTTATTTGTCTTAATTAAAATATTTTATCAAATGTTTTAGCTTATGATTAACATAAGTTCGCTTCATTTGCTTTTCAAGTTTTTTTTTTTTGGCTCCGTTATTACATAATTCAGCTCATTTGTGTAATTTTTAATTATAATCTCTAATAACATCAGTAAGGTTTTTACCTGACTAGCTTTTTAACTAATGATTTGAAAGAACTTTTATTCTCATAATATTTGTCTTAATAATTCATATGGAAGTACTTATGGATAAGTATTTATTCAATAAGTTTATTTAAGAAGTTCAAATCCAACTAAGATTACGGTTATGAATATATAGAAAAAAGTAATTGATAAAACCTTATATTAATTTTTTGAAAATTGAAATGTTAGAAAACATTTTAAATCATTACAAATGAAACATTTACAAGCTTAAAGCTTATCATTTATTTAGAAGTTACGCACTGGACAAATTAAGTATCTCGTAAGTATGGTATTTAAGCTTTATTAGAGTAATGTTTAAGCAGCTACAAATGTTCGATTAACAATTTCATGAAGTTTTTTAACTTTTTTAATTTCACAATAGCTTTAAACGACAACCATCATGTGTTCAGAAGTCACTAAAATGAGATCACCACCAAACCTAAGAGCGTGAGTTAAATCTTCTTTATTTTACTAGTTTCTAAGAAATTAATTAAAGTTTCGACAAAAAACTAACTTAATAAATCTTGAAAAACTAGTTGGATATACGACTAAAAAGTTAATATTTTTTTTTCATTTTATAATGGCGCAATTTATCAATAGTTTCAAAGTCTGCAGCATTTAAACTTATTTGTTCCCTTAAAATAAATAAAAGATGAGCAATAAACTATCTAAGAGATATGCTAAATAAACAGCCAAAAGTAAAAACAAATATTTTGCCGTTATAGAAAGCCTAGAATACATGAATTGGCTAAATGCAAACAATCAAAAAGGATATGGTTGACCGATTATGGGTAAGACTTTGTAGCACATTGAAAAATAGGCTATCAGTGTTTTGTTTAAATGATCAATAAAAGAGTTATAAAAAGTAATGATAAATTATAAAATACTTTCTGTATACATGTGTATTTACCTAAACAAACATTTTACCTGAATACAAGTTTTTATTATAATTTCCAATTCTCATAACATTGTTTATGAAGGTTTTACATGACTACACATATAATCAAGAATCATGAAAATTCTTTGAGTTGTGTTTAAATTAAATAATAAAAATATTTATTTGTTTTCTAGTAGAATAATTTTGAAAGTGAATTGTAAAAATCACGTGATAAAGATTATTAACAATTACGACATATAAGCTCGCCTGTTTACAACTATTTTCTAATTAAATCTTTTTAATTAATGTGAAATGTTTGAGTCTATTAAAATAGAATTCTTGTCACTGGACAGATTGTTTTCTGTTGTTCATTAATTTCACAGCAAGCCTTAAAGATCCTCAAAAAAGCAACTGAAATAATAGAATGTGTGTTAGGGAGAGGTGCTCTCTTCAGGCACCCTCCTTCGCATTTATTGTAATAAATAGTTTGATACAAATATTTACTTACAGGCCTCGAATCTTGTGGGGAAATCAAGACACAATTCGACCTCTTAGTAGATCAGCTTTAAAAGCTACATCTACTGATAGATTAGATAAATTAGCTGTACCAAAAAAACGACATAGTCTTGACCAGGTAAATAAAGCTGTCATTAATAAATTCTACAATTCTAATCAAGGTTTGAACAAATTATACAGGTGAATATTCATTATTACAGCTGTGGAAGAAGTTCGAGTATCTGGAAGGTTAACCCTTCAACATTGAAAACAAAAATATCTGAAAGAACAAAATCACTTGCGGTTCCTAAAAGTCAAAGCTCTAAATTTGAAGCTAGTAGGTAGTTAAGTTTTCGGAGATATTTTTCTTTCATATTCTATGATTAGCTAATTTTAAAGAGATCTTGACGATGAAGACAATGGTCGTGAATCATCGATTTGGAAAGTAAGTAAAGCTGCAAGAAGCTGTAAAACTCGTCCAAGAACAGCTCAATTAGCAAGATCTAAGAGTTATCATTCCCAGTACATTCCTGATCAAGAGGTTAGGATCTTTTTTTTCAAAAGTTACCCTTTTGTTTAAAAAATTAGTTTGATTAAATAATACATTATATTTTATTTCGTTTTTTTCTAAATTTTGAGTCTCATTCTTGCTTCAGTATTATTGAGCTATCAAATGTTTTGTAAAAATTTTGAAGATTTTTGTTAAAAGACTTTCATTTCTTTGTTTAAAATCTTGACACAAGATGACTTTTTATGGCTTTTACGTTGTTAGGTGATGTCGTTTGTAAGCAGAGAATCTTTAAAAGCTTCAGCATCTGATAGAATCAATCAATTATCAAAACCAAAAGTCAAAAAAAATGGAAACTTTTTTGAATATACTTCAGCAGAATCACCAATAAGAAATGTAAGGATCAAAATATACCAAATATAACCAAATTTAGCTGTTTGATTTCTTCTACGTGGAATTTTTAAAAATGTTTAATCTAAACCAAGAATAATTTTATCTAGTATTTGTAAATTTTTAAGTTTTTCGTATTTAAGTTGTTTTATAATAATATGATTTAACTTGTTAAGACTTTACAGTGACGAAATATACTTAACATCTTATACTTTTATGAAGGTATCGCAAATGGCACGTTTGTCAAACCCATCTGCGAGAACATTTCAACTTTCACAACCAAAAGGATATAAAGAAGGATATAAAAACAATAGAAGCCCATTTTGGTCAGTTTCTAAAGAGGCTCAACGAGCAACTGCATCCCCACGGATTATTAAACTATCTACAGCTGTTGTTAGGTTTTATAAATATTTCTTGCTTATTCAATTTTTATTTAAAGTTGGCAATAAATTGGAATTAAATAATTATTGAATAACATAATAACAATTAATTTTTCTAATTTTTTTAAAATTTTAATAAAAATTGTGTTTTAACTTATCTCAAGTGAAAATTAAAGCATTAATTTTTAAACTCAATTAAATGAATTTCATCTAATTTTTTAATTATAAGAACAGGTAATAAATTTACAACTAAACTTTAATTGGAAAAATCTCTATTGTTGTGAACTTTTATATTTCTATTCTTTGTTATAATCTTTTTATACCAGATCAAAAGCTTTTGTGTGGCTTTGATAAAGAAAATATTTGACCTGTACAACTTCTTGTCTCTATAGAAACTAAATACAGTATTTTATTGACAGGCCTGAAACTCACCTCTTACAATACAACCAAAAAGCGTTTATTGTTTGTCTCACTGCAATGAAAGCAAATTGTTCAACTCGTATTACTGAACTAGCGACTCCTATCCAACGGTAACTGAATTTATGATAAATTCATTTCACAAAGAGTGGTTGTGTTTAAATATATTTGCTAAAGTATGCTGTTTATATCATTTTTGAAAGATTTATTTAATCTTATCTCAATTTTTATGTTCTTTTACAAACTAGTTTTTTGTCGATGATACAAATTTTAAACATGGAAATAAAAACTGGCTAAGAAATAAGCATATTAATTGTAAAACTTTTGTTATTACAAGATTTGCAAATACGGATATATATTATTTTCATAAATGTTGCCTAAAATTGTTGTATTGATAGTAGCAAAATTTTGCTTTAAAAATTGCCTGTAGAAAAAATAAAACAATTGTTATATTTAGCAGTATCTTTTTTTAAGTGATATAGACTTCTTAATTGAGAAAGATTAAATTTTCAAATTTTTAGTGCCTAGGTAAGCTCCGTTATAAAAATCTTTTTATTTAACCGAATATAAATATTTTTTGGTTCATTAACAAGTTATAGAGTTTCTTTGTTTAATCTAGTTATTTTATCTTTTGAAACCTCTTCTATAAGTAGTAATATACTTTATTCCGAATTCAGAATATTACTAAGAATTTATTTATTTTAAGTCATTTTTTTTATAAATCCTTTAAATGACTGGTATAAGTTCACAGAAAGACTAGGTAAATCACAATTACTTTTTAATTTGACAACTTTAACAATTTAGTTTCCCCTTTTCAAGAGGTTTTCTTCTCGTATAAGCCTCAAAAAAACCTTTTTCATGTATGAAATTTCAAATCTTCTGAAAGTTCAAGATGAGCATATGAATAAAAAAGTTGGTAAACAATATCTAAAGAAAATTTGAACTCAGTTCTAGTTGCTCATTATAAAAGCTGGTTACCATAAGACGTTACAAAGAAAAATTTTTAAACAAAAAAATTTTAGATTTGTAAGTAGCTTAGATTTCTTATGTCTATTCCCCAGTAATTATGTAAGACCATCAGTTTTAACTTAACAGAAATCTTACCTTAAATATTCTAAACATTTTTTAAACTAGCTCTATTAGTACTTATATGAAGATAAAGTTCATACATTCGACTTTAACTTATGTCCTTTGTATTTATTAAGCGAGTGATCGAACTTGACTTGAATTTTTACTTTATCTTTTAAAGAAACATTATTTTCTAAAAGAGTTTACATTTGTGGTAGTAAAATGTATTTTAATTTTTCTTGATTTATTTGTAATACCTGCATTTTTATTAAAAGTTACACAATTATAATATAACTCTACATTTCCGCTTGTTGAGCATCATAATTTCTAAAATTTTCAATGAGACTTAAATGCAACTAAAAACTTTTAGTTTAAGCGTTTGAAAAGCATTATTCTTCTAACTTGATATTTCAGTTGTTTTCGTGCCCATCTTAAATGTTGCTTAATAGATTAGCTTAGCCCATTTATAGTTGTTAAAATACATATTTTGTAAGTAATATGCTTTTATAAATAAAGTGAAACCCTTCGTATTTAAATACTACTAATATTTCGACTATATACTTCTAGTTTGAGAAAAAAAAAGTTATAAAAATAGTCGGAAAAATAAAAGATTTCAGCTAAATTCTGTTTCTTATAAAGTTTTAAAGTCTTACTTAATACAGTTTTCAATTTATTAACAATTTGAACTTGTTTTAGTTTTTTAACTCTTGTAATTGTTTTGATTTAAAATTAGATTAATATCGAGGGCATCAAACCAATCGTTATTAACATTTCAATATAACTTTTCTTATGCTTGTAAAATGCATTAAAACTAAAATTATTTTCTGCTGTAAACTGGCTAACTTTTTTTAGTTTTATTATTTGACTTTAATTAGTATAATCATTTGTGTCTTTAACCAAAATGGTTATATCCTCTCAATTTTTTAATGTTGTTAAAAAATGAAAAAGGCATTTTAAGTACCGCCTGTTTCAATTGACAGCTGTGTTTACTTTAATCTGTTTTCAGATTGAAGCATTGTTTAATTTGATTTTGTTGAATATTATCAGAAGAATTTGATTGAACAAATATCTCAGCCTCTTTATAAAATTGTGTCATTCACTTTTTACTGTTAGTTTATTTGCAAAAAACTCGTAATAGCTTATTTAAATAATTTTTAAAAAATCTATTTTGGCATTATATCACAAGCACAAGTTCTTGAATATTATTTTTAGTTTTTAAGATATTTGTTACAATAATTTTATTTTAATGCTAATTTATAGCTTTATTTATATAACAATGTTTTTTTTAAGCTTGAATACTAGTTAATTTTTTTTAAAAATGGTATTTATAGTATAAAATAAAAGCTAATTTTATAAATTTTTTATTGAATTGTTTTCTCAATTAAAAATCTATTTATTTGTTGTTCCTTCTATTATAATATTTCCAGCAATACTTCTATAAAAAGCTTAAATCTACAATTTTATTGTATTACTTGGCAGAACTAAAAAGATTTTGCTTTATTTATTCTATTTTTTTTACTACATAGAGACAAAGTACTTATAAATTGTATTTGGGTCAATTGATACTTGCTTTGTGAGTTTAATAGTAATACTTCTGCTTATTAAACTAATTCACTAAGTAAATCCATTATGCCAAAGTTGTCTTAAAACTAATGATTACATTTTACCTTTTAGATGTTTTGTAATGTATTTGTCATTTAAACAAGTAAATTTAAGAAAGTATCATTAGATTATTTCTTAATTTTTTACCACAATTTTAAGTAATGTTTTCATTTTCAAAACCAGAAGTTTTAAAAGCTGTTCACTTGAAGAGTTCTTTATGTTATCCTGGTAAGAGAAAAGTTTATAAAGGATCATATACAATAATATGTGCAATAAACTTTCAATTATATATGACAATGGTTTTAAATCATTTTAGAAATTATACAATTCAATGATGTTTTTCATTTAAATTTAAAAACTACAACTTTTTTAATCTTTTACATTTAAACTTAGATTTTTAAGTTTTCAATGAGTTTTTTATTATTTTATTTAAAACTATCATTCTTATTCATTGCTTTTTAACCTCTTTTTCTTTTTCATAATTTTTTTATGTAGTATTATAGTAGTAATTAGAGTTTAGACTTATTTAAGGTTTTTTTCTATGTTTATATCAGTCCATGTGCTAAAGATATAAAATTTGAAATTATTATTGAAGATCTTTTATTTTCTTATTTTGATTTGTAACATTTATTTGATAGACAAAAAGCAGAGCTATAATTTGCCTGCTCCAAAATATTTGGAATCAAATTTGCATTTTTACGGTAAAACATTAAATACACCACAAAATTATCTTTTATCGCAAGAAGTTCAAGATAAGAATACTGGGGAAATAAAAAAAGCTAAAGAATGTTTACAGGTAAACCAACATATCATTTGTATTAATTGTTGAACAGAATGCTAAATTTTTCTTTTTAAAACTTTGTATATGCCACAGCAACATTAATTCAAATTATTCTGGTAAATAGTTTTAGAAATGAATCTAATTAAATTGATTCAGCACCGATTCAGACTTAATGATTGCTTACTTCTACCTGAGGTGTTTGTTAGAAGCCATTTGCTTTTGATTACTTAAACAATTTTAGAAGCATGGTCAATAATTTCAAGTTATTTGTTTCTATTGGTGGTTTCAGGGAAAATTGAGCTTAATTATAGTGTTTATATTCCTCAAAATTTTAATTAGTCTAGATTTTTATACAAATTGTTGAATCAATCAAAGTTAACTTATTAACTTATTGATTAACCACATTAATTCTATTAAGAATTAACCATAATTATTTTATTAAGAATGTCATTATTACCCAAATCATTATGTGCCAAGCTTTTGTGAGTGGCTGGAAAACAGTGAAAGGAATACTATTTGAAATTTAAGTTAGTTTGGTCCATTTAGCACCTTAACCAGCAAAACTTTGTCAACTAAACTAACTTTTAGTCTATTAAAAACTTGTCCTAATGGGCATCTACTTTTAAAGATCCTGAAACCTTATTTGGTGATATAGACTCACATAATTTGTGTACTTTGATGATAGTGTAGATCCTTATAAAAAGTTTAATTAGCTATTTTTTCTTATAAATGCTATTCATTGTTTTATAAAAATCTCTTTTGTGTCTTGGAATAGATATTTTAATTAGCTAATGCGACTAATATCTCATTATATGTTTTGAATAATAATCCTTTGCTTTTTAAAGGTGATGAGAACTTTGTATGGTTATTATTACTTTGATATCTTTAATAATTATTATTTGTCTAATTATTACCTCAATATGCTTTAATCAGTTAACATTTTTATAGAACTATAAGTTAATGTTTTTGCTTCGCTGTTTTTCAAATGTCTTGTCAAATTTAGCAACTAATTCGTCTAATCTAGCTGTTTTGTATTCATAACCTGACCACATAGAATTTTCCAACACCACTTGTTGTTTTAAAGAAGTTTTTTAATTTCAAAAATCGTTTAGAAAACTATAAATTAATACAAAAATATTTAAATATAGAATCAAAAACTCTATGTAGAACTCCAATGTAAAGTATTTTGTATGTTGACTCAACACTTGATTCTTCATATTCAAAAATGATGATTTATATTTGTTAGGTTTTGATTTTCTAATTGCTCAATTAGAAAAAAAAATCACTAATTGCTTTTTTATTAATCAGTTTCTGTTTTTGATGTTATCAAAATAGTTTTGACAAATATTAAATATATTATGGAGTCTCACTTCTGTGTAAAAATTAGTCTGATGGTTTTGCTGAATTTTCATTTAATGTCTTTAAATAAATAAAATCAATTTTGGAGATATAATGCTTACTTAGCTTCAAATTCCTGTTGTGAGTTCTGCAAAAGTCAAATCAAATGTTTCATTACAATTTTATTGTTAGTTTTACGATACATAAATTAAAAGAAACTGATTTCAGTTTTTTTCAACTAAGCTTCAGCAGCATGCCAACTTTTACTTCAATATATTTTTTTCTGAAACTAATTAGCCATTCACTGAAAAATTGACAGATTAAAAACTTTTATTCAAGCTTTTGTTAAAGTTCAATTAAACTACTTCTGAGCAGAATACCTTCTGAAATAATTTACTGAATATAATGGCTCAATTTTTCAAAGCTTCATTATAATTGGAATATTTTTTGGAGATTTCATAAAAGTAATACTCTTTCTTTCAGGAAGATAACTCTGTTGTAGAAGTGGGTTCTAGTGATTTTTTGAAGATTGATCTAATCAGATCACATGAGATGATACAGGCCTTGCGTTCACAGGTTTATTACTTTTATCTATTTCAAATTCTTAATTACAAAATATCTATATGAAATTAATAATGATTATGATTAATTATGAAATAAATTAGCATTATCTTCCACATTATCAATTCCAACAAAAAATGTAAATTACTTTTTATCAGTTTGATCTTATGTGAAATAACTTGAACTTTTTGTCACGTGACAAAATTCAATTAACTACATTGAAATCCGTCAGCCAGTTTTTTTTATATTTTGCTAGCGGCGTTTTATCAACCATTCTTTCTTAATCTTTCATTTCATATAATACTAAATGATGTTGTTTTATTGTGTTTATTTAATGAGTTAGTTTAAAACTATATCAATTGTTTTTTTCAGTATGTAAGTGTCATGCTAAGTTTGTTTCAGTCAGTAAATTAACATTTCAAATTGGAAGCTTTTAAAGAATAATTTTTATAAAGATTTTTTCGACTATTTATCATTTTATACAAGTCAGCTGAATTCAGAATAATAAAAGCTGACGTTAAGCTTCAGATGTTGTTCAACTTTCATATTTTTATTTATAAGTCTGACTAGTTTAATAAGATTTCTTTTCTTCTATTCAAGAGGTAACGAAATAACACTTTTTTGTGAAGCTTAAAAAAAGCGAAGAACAGCTTGCTACTCCCTCTGATGCGACTAGCTTCTCTTGTTTTGAAGAAGAGTCAATCATCAACAAAGAGGTAGATGAACGTTACGCGACCACAACAATTTTCTTGACCAACTAAATAATTTCTTTTCAGTCATACAAAGAGGTGGTGAAATCATTGAAGATACAGATCATTAAGCTGAAGGAGTCTCGAAAAAAGAAGATTTCTCAGCTCCTAGAATTAACTGAAGCTTTAAACGTGGCTCAAGTCAACTGTACTGAGCTTCATGACTACATCAAAACCAAGCTCGACTTCAATAAAAAACTCCCCAAACAACTGGAAGAGAATCGTAACCAAATCAATCAGCTAGGAAATCATCTTCAAAAGAAAAAAGAAGAAGTTTTTCATCTTAAAGATCGAATGGATGAAGGATTCAGTAAATTGAATCAATCCGAGAAAGAAAATCAAAAATTGCGTCAAAAGATTTTTGAGTTAGAGTCTTGTGCTAGCATCTCTGTCTCGGATGTTCAAAGTCATCTAGAGAAGGCTCAGGAAGATAAAAGAGTCTTAGAAGAAGAATTGAATCGGATGAAGGAACATCATGGAGCAGCAAGATCCTCATCGGACATTAGCAAGATTTCTCTGGAAGTTGTCGATGATTTAGAAACACAAAAGACTCGCGCAGAAGAAATGGAATATTTTGAATCAGTTCGTCGCGAAGAGATGCTTGCTATCCAACAAGAGCTTTCCAGATCAGAATCCGAGTGTTCAAGACTCGAACAGGTCATCTCGAAGCTTCTTGAAAAGAACTCTTCGCTGGTTGGTCAGTTGGAAGATTCACGTGATCAAAACCACAGAGCAGAGGAAAAGCTGATGAAAGAACGCGCTGCAGTTTCGCGTTTATTGTATCAGAAAGAGATGCAGGAGATGAAGAACAAGGAGCTGGAAGAAATGAAGAGGGAGATGGAAGATAATTTGCGAAATCTAGAGCAGTTGCAACAGCAACAGAAGTCCTACAAGGAGCTGAACTCTCACTTGTCACTCATCTACAAGACACATTTGAAGGATACTGAACAGTCCTCTGATCCTCAACAGACACTAAGAGTCTTAGAGCAACTCCTCATCAGTAAGACTTCAAAAGAATCAGCAAAAGATGAAGAAATCAAATCTTTGAATCAACAAGTTGATCATCTTCGGTGTCAGATTGTTACGGATGCAAAAGTGACGTCATCAGTAGTCGAGCAGCTGAAGCGAGAAGTAGAGGACTTAAAGAAGGATCGAGATGCTGCTAAAGAAGAAGAGTGGAAGATGAAGGAGCAGCTGAAGTATGAGAACAATGTGAGGTGGTGGCAAGAATCGCGTTTTCATCATCTCGACTTCGAATTACGGAAGTCACGTGATGAAGCAAACCGCTTTTACTTTGACGCGCGACGATTGCAGCAAGAAATCGGCAATTTGACGCGCGAAGTCGACGCGTTACGTCATAAATCACGTGACAAGCGAAGTTATAGTGGTCACTTTGGACAGACAATCAGTGATGTCCACTTGAGGATGCAGCTAGCGACAATCGAAGAAGTCGACGAAGATGAAAAGTCGTTGCCTGCATCAACTCCGATCAAAGAAACACGGAAAGACTCGATCACTATGACGTCTTCTATCATTCGAAAATCCCCAGTGACTCCAAAGAAGACTCATAAGATGAGTTTAGAAGAGAAGCGAGAAGAGCGGAAGAAAGAGCTTCGAAAATTACCGATCTGGAGGAAGGAGAATCCGGATAATTGGGACGCTGATTTAAGTTTTTGTGAGGTTGCTCCTGAAGTTGAGATTCCAGGATCCGACATCTACTTTGTCGGCCCAACTCGTTTTCCAAATCTAAACAATTTGAACTCTTTCGTTTAATTACTTCAATCACGTGTGATGTTTGGCGCCACCTAGTGTGAAAGTTGAAAACAATAGTGAGAAAATGTCGAAAAAAACTTTGATTTTGATCTTTTTTCATATTGACTGTCACAGCACTTGAGATTTTTGTTTAGGATACATTTAGGTCTTCTCTTGCCTCTGTGTTCATCTATTTCGCCAGCTGATAATTTGCTTATATCGTCTCATTTCTCACTGTTTTGAATACAACACTGAACCTCTCGACTACGACTTCTTCGCTCAAATTTGTCTGAATGCATTAAAACGTAAAATACAAAAAAGTCCTGATAATTATCTGAAGATGTTTCTGAGCCATCAAATTATTTACTAATTTCTCATGATGAATGTCAGTCAATGCTGCTAGCTATGATATCATTAGGCGTGCTCACATTTTCTAGAGGTGGTACTTGCTTAAAAGTCTAACAGGTTCATACAAATTTGGATTCTTTCCTATTTTCACAAAAATAGTTTTGAAGTTATTTTTTGACGATTCTAGCTTAAAATCTAAAGTCAAATTCTGTAGATCCTTCCTGTAACGTCTCAATGTAACTCAAACCTATCTGCAATGTTGTTAGTAGTACTATGCCAGGTGATATTCCTTTTTGCTTCTTAAGATAGTTTAATTTCACATCTAGAAATTCCTCCAACTCAATGTTACAAACATTTCATTATTCTCTTTATAATCTAATGTAATCTGCCTAACATCCACTAACTGAAAACGCAAGCCTAATGAAGAACTATCTTACAGTCTCTTTATAAAAATTTCATCCAAATTCTGGTCAGTTCAATTCAGAAGTGTGCTTTACTAAAAACTCCCAACAAAAACAACTTTATAATTAAAAACTCATGTTGAATTTAAAATATATCTTACGCGAAAAAAATTAAAGTTACAACTTCCAATAAGGCAATATACAAACTCGAAAATAAAAAATATGAAACTAAACTTAATAAGTCATACGATTACAGGGAAACTGAACTTTGTGTCTGCGGTTCATAACGTAAATTATATAACTTTCTTGAACCTAAATAAAATTTCCTCTTATACATACCATATTTATGAAATTGAAAATATATATCAGTGACTTGAAAAAGGTGAACTTTTCAACCGCAGCTTTCAAAATGTCTTCACCAAAGACAACGACTCTAAAAATATTATTGACAAGGCAAAGAAATGTTTACTACCATTCACAATATTAGAGACAAACTAACTCATACATATGAAAAAAACCTTTCGTATTATGTTAAACGTTCTATATATTCCACAATCTGTATTACATATCTTTAATTCTTTATTATCCTCAGGTTAAGTAACTTCCTAATGTAAGAGTATCATCATTATCCCAATCCACAAAAAAGGAGATAGAAACCAACTAGTTTATCTTACTTATTGCTTTCGTCCAATATCCGAATTGATTATTTTGCAAAAAAATGACTTATCTTCTTCAAAAAAGTACGTAGTCTATGCTAGGTAGATGAAGAAGATGTTGTTTATGCTAGGTATCTCGTGAATTCCTTTTTGCTGATGACGCTTTTTAAAGGCACACACTGAAATGGAGCTGCAAAGAATAACATTTTGTTTTTGCATAGCCTACAAGAATCTTCGGGTCTTAAGTGAGCTTCAAAAAGGCTGTCTGATTAATATGCCTTATAAGAAGTTGGTTTATATTTTAAGTTCTATTTAGTGATCTTTTTGAATTTTAGTCATAATTATTTAAAATTGTTCATACTTTAAAACTATCATCAACAATTTCACCAAAATACATACTTGTTAATAGCAAAATTTGTAAGTAAAGACATGTTTAAATATTCTGTGTAATTTATATCATTTAAGTCTTTTTTGTGTCACCTTTGGGTTGAGAACTCTGGTTTTAATAATTAATTTTGATAATAATCATTTCATGGCCAACTCAATATATTTTAAATGCAAACGCAATTAAAGATTTATAAATCTACACATTCATAACAATCAAGGAGCAAAACGTTAAGCAGTCATTATTTACAACCTTACCCTTTTCATTTAAAATTGAAAGCTTTCTCAATGTACTGATAACACCAAAAAGACTACTGACTGATTTTTATTGTTCATAATAATGTAATTCACAAAACACAATTACCAAATTTAAAGCAAATTTCAATATTTTCTATGAGAATTTTTTTAATTAGTTAAGTTGCAAAAACTTTTAAAAAGATACGAAAGTCGAATTATGCTTTTAGTACTTCTCTTCGAAGCTTGAAATTCATTAGTTGATGATTTGTGATAGATTTCAGAAATTTTCATATATATTAGCTTTATATAAATTTACATTACTTTATTGATATGAAATTAAACGGAAGTTTTAAACTAAAAATCAATTTATAGTTAAGAAATTTACTTTTTTATTGGTATAAATTCTACTATCTTAGCAAAAATTCGATTTGTATTTTCCAGAAGTATGCTAAATCATCAAAGATAGTTTTGATCAAAATGTTTGCGAGAATGGTTTTAAGATTTGGTGTTTTATTCGAATATTTATAATTCAAAAAGCTCTTGTATGTTGAAATTTTTTTTATTTAAAGAAAGGTTTATTTTTTTTTTGAGGAAGGGCTTATATATTTTGCAATTTAAATTTGGTTTATTTTTTCAGAAGTAGGTTTATTGTAAATTTAATTTTTTGCTTAAAATGGAAAAGCTTTATATGAGTTATTAACCAAAGATGTTTTTACTAATAATCAGCTACTGTTTATATTAAACCTTAGGGTGTGTAGACAAGCTAGAAATAAAGAGCAACTTATAATTTAAACTTATTTAAAGTTTTAAGTATTTCATTAGAAACTATTTGTTTACATTTTTTAGTATTTTTTTTCACAACTTTTTGCTTTACGCTGTTTAAGATTATTGTCTTTTCTACATTATATAAGATCATCTTCTGCTTTGCTTTAAATTCACTATTCAGCAAATTTTGTTTGTAAGGTTAAGTGACCTTTTTATATCTGTTAAATGCTAAAAATATCTTATTTACTAAACTTCCAAGACTAAACCATTACCTGCAAAGTTAAAGTCTTATGATTACTTACAGTCAATAATTAATACTAAACTTAAAAACTTAGCTCGTCGATATGAATTATAAAATTTAACTTTCGGCAATAAAACAAATAAATTTGCTTATTTTAAGGTAGGCACAAAAAAGTTAAAATTAAATGACAAAAAACATAAAATCTTATTAAATGTAAAAGTTGCTTTAATTTTTGTATTCAAAAGTACTTTTCAATTTCTTAAAAAGCTATATTTCAAAAAAGATTATCATCATTGAAAGAAATCATTTTGTTATTTAACTTTTGTTTGCCAAAACTCATTGTGAACTTTTGGTTCACGATATTCTAACAACTTTAGTTTATAATTATAAACAAATTATTCAGTTTACTCATTTTTTATAAATAATTACTTAATTATCACAGCATTTGGTGAAATTCTATCACACTACTGTTTTGTCTACTTATTTATCTAGAAGTAGGTTTGCTCAGCATTGAGCTGTATTTTGTAGGCATACGGCGTTCCTAAGGTTTTTATTGTCATATTCAATTATTCTTCGCAATAGAAAGATTGCTTGTTTTGCTTTGTAACAAAAGAGTTTGTGACTTGTTTTCCATAGTTTAAATCAACTAAAGAATTTCCAGATGTTTTATTTAAACAGTTTGCAAACATCTAACTGTTATTCAGTTGCTAAGAAGTTGATCGATTTAGTTTAACTTTTTACAGATAATGCCTGTAGAGTGTTAAAACAAAACTGCAAAAGTAAACAATTTTATTAAAAAGTTTGTTTGCAAATAGTAAGAAGAATTTATTTTATTTTGACTATTTTTATTTTGAGTTGTTTAGATTCATTTATATTTTATATAAACATGGTTTTATATACATTTGTTTTATATCTACATTGTCATTAATATGTGCGATACAAATTACAACTGCTATAGTTTCAGAAAACTTTTTTCAATAGCTAATTTATTTTTATAGTAACTTAGTAGTTAGATTTCGTTTAATCTAGAATCAACTTTCATCTAAAAAAATGACTTGTAATGTTTGGTAAGCTGAATATATTTACAAATGAGTTGTATCGGTGTTTACTCATGCGTAACGTCGATTTCTCATTACTCTGCTTTTACAATCATTCATATAATCAAACTTTAGATTGTTTCTACTTCCCTCAAAAAGGAAATTTGAAAGAATATGTCTTAAAATTGTTAAAAATTTTGTTTTTGATTTATTTAAGAACTGAGGTTTAAAAAAAGACTTTTGTTCCATTTTTAGTAAAATAAATAGACATAGAAAATAAAACTAGCTAAAAATGAATAACAATTGGGAAAAAGAAACTTCGGGAACATCTAATATTGGATTCATATCTAGTGAAGATGAAACTGAGGTCACTGATGACGTAACTATGACGTCTCCTTCTTCAAGTCCCTCAAAGTATTCAAGACCACGTTCACTAGAGCGTGAAGTTTTGGAAGAAAAGTTTACAACAAACAAAAATAAAAAAGATGACGTCATAGCCGCAGACACCGCGCCAGCAACTGGTAAATCAAAGGTGAAAAGAAAACGAAGACGTCGAAGAAAACGAGTTGTGGAGCCGCTAGAAGTAGATGAGGATGATCAAGCAAGAAGAGATTATGTAATGACTGTAGGTGAGACTGATTGGAAGATTCTTCGATCTCCTGCAGCTTCTACTCTTCTTGATGTTGCATCTGGATCAGATCAGAGAAATTTTTTAGATGTAGAAAATAAGAATCAATCAAAAGAAGATCTCACAAATAATTTGAAAAAAAGTATTTCATTATATGAGACTCCAAGACAACAAGTGAAAGGTAAAATGATTAAAGTCCATTTTGGTCGATTTTCGTGCTTTTTTATATTTAAACATATTTCTAAAACATTTGAGGAAACTTTCGTTTTTTCCAGACTTTCAAAATACTTGTTGATTAACTAATTAAATCATCAACTAATTTCTAACTCAATTCTGTTATCAATTTCAATTATTTTCTTAGAACCAATTTAAACTTTAAAGTTGAGAACTCAAATTAAATAAGCTATTTTGATATTTTGAATACAAAACAGTTCTGGTAAAAAGTTCAACATTTTTAAGTAAAAAGAAAACAAAATTGTTTTTATAAGTCTAATATTGAGATAGATAGAAACTTAAGACAGTTTTTACAAAATCTAAGATACCAAAAATATTATTAGTTAAAAGCATACAACAAATCATTCAAACAAATTATTTGAAATAATTTGTGACTAAATTATCTCAAAAATTAATTATAAATAAAAAAATGAATCTATAATTTTAGTAATACTTGCTTATCTACTTACCTTTCTACCTATATATTTTATACTCACTACATTTTCTCATTAACAAAATTTGTCTTCATAGATTAAGCAAGTTAAATACTTAATTCTTGGTTTTACAGCTAACAGTTTCTGTCTAACGAAATGTTTAGATGAGAAATGTAACAACAACAAAAAGCGATAATTGTTTTTCTTTCAAAAGCTGATTTTATAATCAAATTTGTTCTAAATGAATGAAAATATATTAGTCAGCTAAAGTATCAAATTACGAGTTTGATTGTTTCTGTTTTGTAGCTTCAGTTTAAAATTGATAATTTTTTACATTTATCTACACATTGTTGAAGGCTGTTTAAACAAAGTTGATTAATTTGTAGAAAATTTACTTTACAATTTTTTTTTCAATCTCTGACAACTTGTTAAAGTAACAACTAAGTTATGAAATTATAACAACTCCGGAAATAGAATTATTTGTAACAAAATGTTTTGATTTTCAATTCTTATTTTTTATTTTACAAACAAAACCAAATAATGAATAAAACATTTAATGTATTAATAAACATAACTTAAACTCGATGTTTATACAGATTTTCTTCAATTTTTTGTGAGACTTTGTGTAAATTGGTAGCACTTTTTACATTTTAGAAGAATCATCTTTTGAAGTTTATTAAACATTAAAAGAGTTTTTTGTATATAAATTTTCTTTTATTAGTTGTTTTATGACTAATTCTTTTCATCAATAATTAACACTTTTGTTTCAATTTGGTGCTTAATTAAAACTATCATTATAACCTACTTGGCCTAATGACAGTAACTTATAATTTAACAATTTTTATTAATAATTAGAATTATTTAGCTCAAATGTTTTTATATAATCTTTTATTTTTTAACATGTCAGATTTAATGAAAAACTGTTCATAATGCAGCATTTCAGTAGATGCTATTTTAATCTAATAACTTTTTAAACTAAAGTTTACTTTTCATAGATAGAAAAATAAAATATTTGTTTTTATTCTATATAGATCTCCTTATTTGATTTACATTTGAACTTATCGATTTTTATTCAATATCTACTATCAATTTCAAATAAGATTCCTAAAAGTATTCTCAATCTTTAAATTTTATTTATTGTATACAAGAGCTAAAAATAACCTAAATATTTGACTCATTTTATTTTTAGCAGATTTTAAACAATCTCTTCAATTTTTGTTCCATTACTTTTAAGTTATTTTTTTAGAGTTTTTTATTAGCTTAAGTAATCATTTAAATGATTTAAATGTTTTATTTATTAAGTTGCTTTAGTTTATTTTGATTATTAAACATTATCAGAAGAGGTATTAGCCAACTTTTAAAAGATGTCCTTCAGTTTTAATTGCACAGATCTTTTTTAAAGATGTATTTTTAAAAAAGCTTATCGTTAGAATACCGAATAAGTTAAACTTTTACATTTTTGCTTTACATATTTAAACAAACTTTCATTTTAAGCAAACAGAACAAATGCGGTTAAATTATCTGAATCTATTATTTATTAAACTTTATCTGGTTACTTACAATCATTACTAATATCAGCCCTAAAGTTGATAAAAGTTAATAAAAAAGGAAAATGTAAAATATAAAATATTCAAAAAACATTATTTAAGTAATTCTTTTTCTTTTGCAGAAAATTTAAAGCACAAGTCAACTTTGAATCTAATTGATCAAGCAAAAGGTGAGTTTTATTTATGATTCTAAAGATTTTGATGAGTGTATGATTACTCGTTTCCGTCAAAAACATTTAAAAAAAAAACGTTTCTGTTTGAGCTTCAATTCAATTCTTTTAACTTTTAATATTTTGTTAAAAATTTTAGTTTACAGTTGAATTTAACACCAACTAGTAAATTTAAACAATAATAATCAAATGAACTTTTAATATCGTTAAATTTACGCTGAAATTTTTTTTAGTTTTTTGATATGATTCGTAAATTGAATGAATAGTTGAGTTTCACGTCTCGCTTTTTATAAAGGTTTCCGGATTGAAATTTATTTTGTGATTTTGTGAATAGGCTCTAATTTTTTAGTTCTTGTTTAACAGAGGCGTCTACAACTTTATTAACAAATATAATTCCATATCAGTACTGTTTGTATAATTATTGTTATTCAAATATCTTTTTGTTCATTATTTGAGGCATTTACTACATTTAAAGAATATTTTTAGTTAATAGTTCTGAAAAGTATAGTTGATATCAAAATGGAAAGAAGTAAATAGAATTTGTTTGAAAAAATAAACTAAAAAATACTGGTACAGTATTAACTAAATAATCTATCAGTTCTGAATTTCTGTATGATCTTTAGTATTTAAATAGTATAAAAGAGAAGCAGAAAAAATTAAATTATTTAATTAGCAATAGTAAAGTCAGCAAAACTATTAATGTCTACAAGAGTGAATTAGTTAGTTTGTTTGAAGTCTTTTCATAGCTCTTGTTCAAAATTAAGAATTAAGTGAAGTTAGTTGTAATGTTTTTTTTTATTCACAAAATATTCCTGATAAATGTCAATCGATAAATTGATAGAATTACTGAAGTTGATAGTTCAGAGTTTACTTATTTCTCTTTACTTAAAGTAAGTTTATTCCTTAATTATTTTTTTCGAATTTTAAAGATGGGAAACAACCTGGTTATTATTTTTTGAACTAGTTTCAAAATTCAATTGCCTAATACTAATATGTAGCAATCACATATGTGCAAAGCATCTTTAATAAAATATATCAGTTGAGTCATTATTATAAAAACTTTTATTTTAAGTCATAAATATTACTGTATTATTTATATAAAAAATAAATTTCTAGAAAAACGTTTCAACTAGAAATAAGAAAACTTAAATGTTATTAACTTCGTGTTTTGAAAACATTTTTAAAATAATACTTCTTTTTTTTTACACCACACAAAATT
This sequence comes from Pegea sp. RAD2-039, assembly GCA_034620365.1. Taxonomy (NCBI): domain Eukaryota; kingdom Metazoa; phylum Chordata; class Thaliacea; order Salpida; family Salpidae; genus Pegea; species Pegea sp. RAD2-039. Next base: position 2,205,568 of record JAQGEQ010000048.1, on the reverse strand, counting down.
TTTTCAAGCTATGGATGCAATATCAGGTGAATTGAAATACCAAAAGCATCATATACTAGTTTAGACTGTAGATCATAAAATAATCATAATCGTTTTATTAAACATTTCTTATGATCTAGATAATAGCTTAGATCTCATAACTCGTGTAGAGTAGTTTTGGAGAAAATATGAATTAATTAATATAATAGTTTATTCTTTTTACTATCTAGTCAAATTTGTGTTTGAAATTAGTTTATTAATGCAGATAAAACAGCTGCAATAAAAAACTCTTCAGAAAAAACCTCCTTAATAGGTAAGTATTAAAATTAAAAGAATTATAACTATTAGTATTAGTAGTTTTCAATATTTTCTTGTTATCCTAATAAATTGTAATTATAAAGAATGAGCTTGAACGAAAAATTTATTTTTGAAATTAAGCTTATGATAAGGTTGAGTAATTTTGTCATTCGATTACTTTTAAAGTTTTAAGAAAAGCTCAAAAGTTAGCTAATATCTGACTAATTTTAACTATTCTAGTTTTAGTTTAATTCAATTTACGTGACTTAAAAATAAAACCTGAATTGAAGCCAATAAATATTTTTGTTCATACAATCACGATTAGCTGGAAATTTTTAGGAAATTTATTTATTTAAAACAAATTTGTTAGCTGATAATAAGTAAAGTTTACTTGTAAGAAATTTATATGTTCTTGTTGCAAATTAACGTAAGTACAAAAATTTAGAATGATTTTGGTTGATATTTTGATACCCATATAATAATAGTTTAAAGAAATTAACAAATGAAATCTGCTGTTCGATTCTACTTATTTCTAAATATGATATTTTTAAAAACTGATTTTTAAGTGTTTTCTTTTATACCAATATTTATTGTTTTGGTGATGGTTAAATGATCTATGATGTCACAACAAATCTCGTTTATTCATTCGTTTTATAACTGATTTATGTTCAATGAGAAATTTTTGTTTGTTATGTTCAACAAATTTCACTTTTGTCGTTTAGTTATTTCAATCTTACTTTTTACAAGAAGTGAGTTGTTTACAATCTTTAATAATCTTTAATATTGGATCATCAATAAGGATGGAAAAGTTTTGATATCCTTCATATATTAGTTTGTCTTAATTTCATTGTTCCATTTCTAGATTAGCACCAATATTCCATGTCTTTCATATTTTTCATAATTTTTCTTAGTTATCAATTTGTTCTTAAATTTTCAAATTAATTAAAAAAAACTTATAAGTTTATTTATTCATCTGTTATTTATATACCATTATTTATTATTTTTATCTATTTATCTTTTTGATTATATGTTTGCCTTTGTTTAATAAATTTTTTTTAAATCTTAGAAGCTCAACAACCGTTTGCATACACGAGTAATACTGCGCCATCTAGCGGTGGTTCAAGAGTTATTCACTACACGGAACCAAGTCGAGAAGTTAGTCCAAAAATTGCAAAACCAATGGCGCTTGTAACAGGAACACAAGCAGGAGTAGGTACAGTCACTCCTAAGATGTATAAACAATTATATAAAGAAATGAAAGTCGTCGAAAAAGTAAGCTTTTTTCTGTAGCTATTAAAGTAGTGAATCATTCATTTATTTGTTAATTTTTTGATGACTGACAATTTGACATAGTGAAAAAAGAAGCTTACTTGGAAGTTAGAAATGATTTTCAACTATAATGAAGCTTACATATTGTTTAGTTTAAATAAAGCATACTTAAGCATCTTTAAACATGGTTAATTATTAACTAGTAATTTCCTCTATAAATGCCATCTACACTTTAAAAAATGAGTTAAATTAAAATAATTTTCAATAAAGTCTTTTGTTTTGCTATAAGCAGCTCAAAAAATGTTAAAATTAATTGAGTTATAAAAAGTGATTAGAATTTATAAAACTTATTTATTAGTTAAATACAATTTGTATTTTAAAAAATTAAGAGATGTTTCCAAATAATTTACTAAAATTTATTCTTGACAAAGAATTTTTTTGAATACTATTTCTTGGCAGCCTTTGAAAGTTATTTATAATTAATTGAATATTTGTTTAAAAATTTTGAGCTATTACATGTTGCTGCAAATATTTCCCAAAAATAAATTCAAGTATTAATATATTTTTATTAGTTTTTAATGATTTTAACGATAGTTTTACAATAAAATAAAATATAACTATTTTTGATCAGATTTTCTTGCAAATAATACAAAGAACTTAAATTTTGAAATTTTAAATCTTTAATCTTAAATTTTAATTTAGAAGTATCGACTGAAGCAGTGAAAAGTTTTTTTTAGTTTATTGAAATCTAATCATCCTATAAATTATTGATGTAAATATCATATTTCGTTAAAGGATTTTTCAGCTTTTTCAATCAAACTAGTTGTTAGTCGATGAAAAAGGTTTTATTAATCGACATTGTCTCGTTTTATTGACAAAAAATCTAGTGATTAAAATGAATATTGATTAATAATAATAAAATTAATTTAAGTTATGCATGGCGTTCAAGTAATTCATATTTTACAGAATCCACAGATAAATAAATCTTTCGAACCTACAACTGCATCTTCTCAGCTAGAAAATGTAAGTGGCAAATGTTTGAAAACTTTATTTTGATTCAAATTAGACATTTTTGATGGGGCACCATCTTGTAAACACTTTTAATCGGGAAAAAATTTTGTCTTGACAGGAAATTATTTCCCGTTAAAAATTTTAAGTTTATTCAGATAAAAAAACAGATAAAAATGTTATTTTGAAATAAGCTAAGAAGTTAGTGAGTAAGATTTGAATTAGTAGCTGTTAGTATGTAATATAAGACTTGAAAGATAAGCTCATAATCTTTAATGTGTTATATAAAAGATATTGAATAATTTCATTGGATTAAGTCAATACTATACTCATCAGGCTAATTATAAATTTATAAAGTATAAATCTCCAGTCAATCTTTACTTATGTAACTACAAACAAATGATTTTCTTAGCTTAGTTAAGTACAAAATTATTCTTAACATAAAAGATTATTGTAACTTTGTAATTTTTTGGAGTATATTTTCATCGATTTGATCATCATATTGGTTACATCTAAATTTAAATACATTCCGATCCAAATATAAAATCTATTAGATCTTATGTATTCTTTAGATGTTAAATAATTTAAATTTTAAGCAGAATTAGATGATTCAGGTAAAGCCAAAGTTTTGTTTAAGTGGTTGAAAAATTATTTTTAGAGTATTTGAAATTTATAGTAAATTTCAAATTAGTTATTTTGACTCAATTTTAATTTGAGTTTCAATCACTCAATAAGGTTTTCCAATCACTTGAAGTTGCCTATTGCGCTTTTTCAGCTTATAAGAAACAGCAAATTATTCTCATTAATTTTAATAGCTCATGAAATTTTGAAAAAATTTGAGATGGCTAAAAAATGAAAAAAGTTTTATTTCAGGCTTTTTCACAAAGGTTTTTAGTAAACTTAATTTTTAAAAAGAGAAATAATGTATCGGTGCTTGAGATTTCAATTGTTATGTAGATGTTGACTGATATAATAGGGGTTAAATCTTTTAAGTTTGTTTTTTAAACTTTGACTTTTACCAGCTAATTATAGTTTTGATTAAAAGCTTTTTTGAAATTCTTTTTATCAAATTTGTCACAAATTTATACAATGAAATTTCTTCAGCATTGAATAGAAAGTTTAGATTTCACAATAACAAGCAAAAAACTTTATTTAGCTTTAAGACTAAATCATTGAATTTTTTAAAATTTCTTTATAAGAGTTTAAAAAAATGAGATAGAATCACCAAATGGCCTGAGAAGAGATATGTGACACATTAAAGCTCACTCTAAAATCTACATACCGCAAGTAGATAGAAAAGAAAAAAGAAGAGACAGATATTTGCATTATTGATGGCAAAAGAAAATATTTATTCCGAATGAACAAGCTAGAAAATAAGAATATAATTTGTAAAGGGGCCTCTTCTACTTTTTTCATTCAAAAAGCTAGGAAGGGAAATGTTTGTAGTTATTTTGAAGTATGAGCAATTAGTAGTAAGAGTTTACTTAAGGCTTTTTTTCTCATTTGTAGCAGAAAAGAAAGTTTCATCAGTCATATTTACCATTCATATAATGAAAGCTGGATTGTAGGATTAACTTACCTCGAAATTATTTGTTAAAATATTTTTTCATAGAAGTTTAGGTTGATGATTTTGATAATACTTCAGATAAGTAAACAGACTGATAGTTTGGTTTGCTTCTAAGTTACTGCAGTTGTTATTTTAGTTTTAAATACGACTTGTTTGGCAATTTTCAGCAATTAAGTTGTGACTTTACTCTAGTACCTAAAACGTCAAACAAGAAAATGGTAAAAAAACTCATATTAAATAATTCAGAAGATCAATTTTTCTCAGTGAGTTATTTGCAGCTTATATAAGCTTCTTGTGCAAGTTTTAAAGTGAAAGGAAAATTTTTTCAATTTTCTTTACTTTTATACAATAAAGACAAAATGTAAAATTGTTCACCATCATCTCAATTCATCTTTTTGTCATAATATTCAAACTAAACTGATATTACATAAAAAAATCTTTAAAAAATTACAACTCGTTTTTTAAAAATATTTAAATAATACTTTATAATAATAAAGTGTTGAAGAAGTTTGTTTGTAGCTAAATTGCTTGCTGGTGAGGTTTGGGAAATGAAAAAAATATGTTGAATTTCAGAATTTTACTGAAAACTAGTAATGACATAAACTGTTTACTAAACTTTCATAAAAAGTCAGTTATGCTACAACTACTGGGCAGTGGATCCGGGATCAACAGCAGCAGTAGAAGCTGGGATCAATCTGAGGCATTTCTGAAAAGTGGTCGACAAAACCACTCGGAAATGAAATGTAGGTCGCTTCAACAGCAACGAAATAAACGAATTTTGAAACCTACTAAACAGGGAAACAATAAAAACAACACCAAGGTAAACGACAGAAATACTTTTTTTTAGTTACATCCAGACGCAGCATTTATGTTTGTTGTTATTGGTGATCAGAATGTTTGTGTTTGTTGACATTTTACATTTTCTTTCATTAATTTGTTGACTACCAAAAAGATTCCTATTTCAAAATCAATCTGAGCATTTGAGCATTACTAAATTATAATTATCCCAACATCAAAAGTTTTTGAAGAGGTTTAAGTATTGTTGAAGAAAGAGTTGATGATAAGCAAAGACAATTAGTTTATAAATAGATTTTAGATAGAGCAAATAGATTTGACATTTCTATTCAATTGATTTTCCATCAGAAAAAAGTAATTCAAAATAAATATAAAAAGCTTTGATAGATTACGCTAATGACGGTGGTTAATTTTGTTTGATAGACAATCAGTTCTTTTTTAAACTATCTCAACATTTGTTTCTATAAATGGTAAAATATAGAGAACATTCATTGTTGATAAATCGTTTTCAGTAGTTTAATTGATTTTTTAAAAACTGTTTTCAACAAATAAAGTAATTTTGTTTAGAACAAATTATACAATTAATTTTCAATTGCTTCAAAAAAGCTTAACAAAGTTTTCTTGTTGCTTCTTAAGCATCCCGAAATATTCTGATCTCTATTCTTTTAGAAAAAAAAACTAAATAATTTTAGAGATAAAAAATATAAAACAAAAGAAATGAGAAAATTAGTTTTCGTAGCAAAGCCAATTTTTTGTATCCAAATGTGTATTTGGCTTGACTTTATTCAGAAAGTTTAGAATCAAAACAACTAAACAAAAAGAACAAAAATTCACATCTCACACGGTTGAGCCACGTTCAAGTCAAGTATAATTGAAATTCCAGCTCAATAAGACTTCAATTTAATCAATATTTGAAAGAGTCTAAAAAACAACTTATAAGAAATTTGTTTGATCATTATAAACATCAAAGACTAAACTTGTTAATCAGTTAATTCGTTTTAGTTAACGAGTATATGTCATTAAATGATTATTGATATGATTTAATCAGTCACATATTCTAAGGATTTTTCTTTTTTAGAAAAAAATAAACTTTTGGTTGTATATATTTTCATGATCGATTTTGCTGAACAAAGTAATAAACTGAATTGAAAGAAATTAAATTTAAATTCGAATAATTTTTATAACTTTTTTATGAATCATTCAGTGAATAATTTTCGTTTTCTATTTAATGTTTATTTGTGGGTTCAGTTCTTTGAATAATAACGGTTTTAAAGACATGTTTTGAACACTTAAATACCAAAATATCTAGTTGTAATAGAAAATATAAGCAGAAAATAATAAAACATTGGCTCACTTTTTCTATAATTCTTGCTGTGGACACTTACTTTGCTTTTCAAATGTTGAATTTAAAACTATTTTTACTGAACATTTTTATTCTGTAATTCAATTGATAAATTAAAAAATAAATTTAAAAGTCTTCGCGTGCAAATGGCTTTTTGCAAAAATTAAATTATCCATATAATGTTTTTTGTTTGTGCTTTTAACACCAAAAAAGGCTTAATGAAAAGTTTCAGTCACTGGTATACTTTAAGATTCAAATTCCTTTATTTAATTACTTATTTGTTTTTATTTTTTTTAATGTTTCGAATTTTACATAAGTATTGTCAGTTTTTAGGACTTTTATAAAGTAAAACCTATTTGATAATTATTGTTATTGATAGTAAATTCTTTAATTAATCTTATAAGTTTCAATTACTTTTGAGTCAAAGTATTTAAATAATTCGATATTATTAGTGTTTCTTTCAATTTTGAATTAGCTTTTTTATAAAACTGATCCAATTTCACTAAAAAGTTGAGATTACTTCATTTTCACAGTTATTAAAACTTTAAAAACAATGAAATGGTGAAGTACTTCACATGTCCGAGAAAACTGTCTTATAATGATGTCATAATAGTTTCTTTTATTCGTAATATTAGTCACCAAGACTGCAGTTGTAAACAACAACTTTGAAAATAAACGATAAAGTTTTTTAGTTAAGAAGCAAATTTTATGTATAAATAATGTTGCTGATTTGAAACAATTTAAAATATCAAGTGCCTAATAAAATGTGTTCTTATTAAAGTTTAGTTAACAGTTTATAAATGTCATAATTCAGAAAAAATGAAACTTCAAAAAGAAACTTTATATTTTGATGCTAAAAGTAATCTCAACGAAAGGTGAAACAAATTTTTTTATACTAAATTACTGTAAAAAATGTTCAAGTTATCTTATCCAGTTCTAACTAACAAATATTTGTTTAATTTCTTCTTTATTTTTAAAGCTAATTTTACTACGATACTAATTGAATAAGATTATTATACTTTGAAATAATCCCAATGTGTAAATGTTACATCGCCTATATTTTCAGTTGAACTTAATTATGTAAATATTTTGGTTAGCAGATATATAAGAACTTACTTTCAAATGCTAATTGTTTAAATATTTGTCACATAAAAAATACATGTAGGTAAATATATTAGATTATTTTGTATTTAATTTCAGTCTTAAAAATTGACTTCCAACTGAATAGTTGATATTTAGACGTTTAATAATTTTTAAATGACTTTTAAAGAATATTCAGCAATTCAATCAGTTAAAGTTTCATTCTTTCCACTAATAAATTTTTCTTATTTCGAGTATTTAAAAAATTATGAGCTTTAAAATGTGATAAAGCCAAATTGTTTATAAATTTTTAACTCTGTTGGTAGTTCTTTAATAAAAAGGCTTAATTCTGAAACTACATCTGTTTCATATAAATTGTAAAGTACTAAAAATAAATCAAAATAAATTTTGGGGAAAAAATTTAAAGCAGAATGTCTACTCTAAAAGCCATATAGTAGTGACAATTGTATCATCACTTAGCTGAAGCAACTCTTAAAATAAGCGCCTGAAATTTCTATTACATCCGCCTTCACGGCAAAAGTTGCCTCACTGGTTAAAGTAGTGGAATTCTCTGCAGACCTTTATTTGTTACTTTGTTAAAACATGTTTGTTGCATTCAATTCCCTACAGAAAAGCTGAAATTAAACTTTTTTGAGAAGCCACTATAGAAGTAGTTCAATTTTGTCTGGTGCTAGTCATCATAAGATCATAATACTTTCTAACTCTCCCAATTCATATTTTCATCAGTTGTTTATATGAAATAAATACAGTTAGGAGTGAGAAACTTTGTTTTACTACCAACTGTCTAAAAACGTTCTTTGACGCTTATCATGAAAAGTTTTTTTCTTTTGCTAGTTACAGATGGCTTATAAAAGTTTTCATCTTTTGCTTGATATAATAGTTTTATATCATAAGATTTTAGATAGTAAGTGATTGCTAAAAATTTTATGTTTGCTGAACTTGATTGTATCTTGACTTATATTTGCTGTTAGAAATTAAAAGATGTCGATAAACTTTGACTTCTTCTTGTTACACTTTAGATTTCACTTGCAAATGTAGTTCTGTGCATGGTAATAAATCGAGTAAACAGTTGACATAAGTTGTTATAAAAGTTTTATGTTTTGTTTTCAATTTGTTCAAATATAGCTTTCTAAAGCCATTATAAGACGTTCAAAAAATTAAATGAATTAATTTTGTATCAAGCTATTCATTTTAAATCTATTAGAAGTTACAATTACTCGACAAACTAAATAGTCGATGTCTAAACGATGAATCGTAAAAAGTAATCATTTAGAAATAATTGGTGAGCTTTTATAATATATTTCTTGCCTACTCTTGTTCAATTAGGTTTTATTTAGAACATTTTGGATTCTAAACTTTTCTTTTCAACTATTTTGTTGTTTAATATTTCGATCAATCAAACAAGCGAACAGGAAACTTTTGAAATTGCAATATTTTATAAAACTTCAATAACAAGAAGTTGCTAAGTCTTAAGTTTACAACTAATAATTCCCCAATGTCTTTAGATCACATACGTAATCATGTTTCCGGCATTTTTATAAACTTTCATTTAGATTAGTAAAAGGTAATGAAGCAAAATAGAAAAACTCTTCAATTTTGAATGCTATTTTGAACTGATTTAAATTCTTGAAAATAAATTAGCAGAAGGAAAGAAGGAATAATGGATTTTCTATTTTGGTGCCTCGGGGGCAGATGCTATAATCTTAAACAATATCGAAATGACGAGGTATAAACATCATAATTTGTTGAAAGTAATAGAATCTTAGTGAGATATAGAAGTTACTAACTCGGTAACATTTAAGGCTTATTTCAACTCTTTTTTGTATATTTTATATTTAGCAGTCAAGAAAAAGTACTAGAACAGTCATATCTAAGAAAGTTGTTTAATAACTTTGACAACTTCCGCATTTCTTTTGTATAATTTTTCAGCAAATAAATAGTTGAAAAAAACTTAGAAAGTATCAAAATCCACCTTATCTAGATGGTCGTCTAAAAATGTCTCCATAAGTTATTAAAATTTGATTAAAATAAACATTAAAATTGAGTTTAGAAATGAAATAATTTGGACATCAATTAACATTATATTGTTAAAAGAATGAGATACTTGATAAACCCCGCCTACTTATTCAACTAATTATTGCAACTAATTCAATTACCGGAATTAGTGACAGAGAAGACTTTAAAATAGCTACTTATCCGTAAAACAAGTTATTTCTTATAAGTGTAGGCCTAAACAAGTTATTATGTTTGGCAACTGTTGGGCGTTTATAAAACTCTTGTGGAATGGACCTGATAAAAACAATGAGGTCTGATTCACCAAATTTGAAGAACATTTGAAGTTTTCAGTCAATGATTTTTTAACTTTGATCAAAATAGTGAGATTAAGGAAATCTGTTATTTGACTTTTTTTTTAATTTTACAGAAGTTGAAATCCACCCTTCATTTCAATGATGAGCTTAGGAAAATTGATTTTGTTATGGCTTATATTGAGCAGGATTGTGATGATCAGAACATCCAGAGACGTCAGGTGTACGAAAGTGCTCTGATAGAAAAGGGACTGGAACTTGAAATTGAACCGAAAGAAGTGGGTTATTTATTTCTTAAAAATTGTTTCAAAGTTTTTTTATGAAGACTTTTTTCAAAACTTTGAGACTTGATTTTATGTTTATTTAAAGTAAAATACTTAATATTAACTATTTTACTCACATAACCTTCGATTAAATTCAAAAACAAATCGTTTGTAAAGCGTGACAAGGAAATTAGTATTTGAATATGAACAATTACTATGATTATAATCTTTCCAAAACTTCATCGCAACCATTTTATCATTAAATACAAAAAAGACAAAAATTCATAATTTGACATTTAAATCGTTTCTCTACAGGAATCCCAAGATCAAAAGACCTGTTTCGTTAAGATTCATGTTCCTTTTGAAGTCCTTCTTTCCTACGCCGAGCGGTTAAGGATGAAGATGCCTCTGAAAGAAGATAAAGTTGATCAAGATGAAGGAGACACTCAAAATGGTTGTTGTGATAGCTTCTCACTGAATATGAAATTCTTCACTAAGATCTTACATCTAAATAATCCGGAACTTGAAGATCGAGTAAGTTTATGATGTTGAGATGAATGATTTTTGATTAATCATTTTTTACAATATTTTTTTGTAAACGATTGCGTTTTTGCGCTTCAAAAACATCTTTTTTAGGAAAATGACAACTTTACTTCTGAGTTTTTCAAAGATAAAATTGATTACTTTGAAATGGAAAATCCGGAAACGTTCTTTACTGATGCGCAACGCTCTAGAATTGTAAGTTGAGATTTATACGAATTGTAAAGTTTTAAGTTTACAAAGTGAATGAAAATGAAGTTGTCATTAAACTGATGTCAATGATATATGTCAGTAAAAACTTAATAGTACAAATTTTTAGTTATACTTTAGATTAATTTATCTCAACTAATTTGAATGATATAAAAAGTTTTGTTCTTATTTTGATTGTTATCTTTTACTAGTAGACAGTTCAATAAAAGCTACAGCAAAAAACTTTAGTAGACTACAATTTACAATTTAATGTCTTTAGTTTTAATATATAAAAAAGTAGCTAATATCAATTTTTAAATCGAAAATAAAGTTTGAATTTCTTAGTTTTTATGATGATTATATAAAGATCAGTTTTGATGTGCAAATAAACCTAACTAGGATCTTTATTTTGCTATAATTGTTTTCAGGCTTACAGAATTATGAATGAAACTAAGTTCGGAAGCCAACGTAATATGGTTGGAATAACTAAACTAATAAATGATGGGACTTATGATTCTGTGTTCCCTCTACATGATGTAAGCAGTAACTTACTATTAAATTTTATTTTATTCCGTTTGTACCAAAACCTTACATCTAATATATATAATTATAAAGGGTTCATATGACGTTGAAAAATCTGAAATTGTCAACAAAGCCAATATGAGAGGGTTATTACATAGAGAATGGGCTAGATGGGGTCGGTGGTACAAGTACCAACCTCTCGACGCTATCAGGTATTTACATCCTCAAATTTTTGTTGATAAATCTCTATTTCTTAAAAATAAGGATGTCTTATATCAGTATAAGATAATTGTCAGCACATAATAATGTATTAAAATTAACAGTTTAGTTTGTTTTAGATTTGTTCTAAATTTATTCTTGTGTACATTTTATGAAACCGCTTAAACTAGGGATTATCTTGGACCTAAATATGCGATTTATTTCGCTTTTTTGGGACAATACGTCCACATGTTGTGTTACCCAGCTGTGGTCGGTATTTGTGTCACCATTTACAGTCTTTTAACATTACAATTTGGGGACAATATCAGGTAAAAGCTTCAGGTTGGACTTCAAATTTGGACTTGTGCCTCATAAAAAGCTGCTGCATCTAATTCGCCATGTGGTACGCCACAGCATGACAAGAAAATGTTTACAGTGAACTCATCACACCACTTGGTTGAATAAAAATGAATTTAACTTAAAGCTATTAACTTACATATGCTACTACTTGTCACGCTTCTTTTGCTCATGTTTGTTCTTTTGCTTTTGGTGCATGTGCAGGAGTTATTTTGGTGATAAAATTGCGCTATATTTCGCATGGCTGGGATTTTACACGCGGATGCTGCTATATCCGACTATTGTTGGCTTGATCATCATGATATACAGTGCGATATCATTGTGGTCGTACATACCGCTGTAAGTTTCAAAATATATTTTAGTATTTTAAGTAATTTTTCTTCTCCATAAGTCTTTGCTTAATTCTCAAACTTAATTTACTGTCTTTGCACGAGTCCTACACGGCTGTTGTGATGGCTTTACAAGTACAACTTTGAGTACAAGCAAGTGAATATCAAATTACTTTTATATCTCAGCAAAGAAGTATGTGAACCTTCTTATGATAGTTATGCAGGAGGGTTGATAATGTGCCCTCTGTGTGATAAGGACTGTTCTTTCTGGAATCTCTCGACATCCTGCACTGCAGCAAAAGTAATCTTCAAAATTTTCGATTAAATAAGTTGCAATTGATGTATATAATAGATTACCTACATCTTCGACAACACATCAACCATATTTTTTGCAGTTTTTATGTCATTGTGGGGTGAGTGTGCTCGAAAATATATTTCACTTTTTTTAAGTTCAATCTTTGTTAGCTACCACTTTTATGGAGGCATGGAAACGACTTCAGTTTAGTCTCAACTACGAATGGGATTTGATCGATTACGATGAGGACCGCGATTTGGTTCGACCAGAGTTTGAAGCTAAGGTGACGCGCGAAAGAATCAACCCAATTACCAGAAGAATGGAACCATTTTTATCACCAACCGATCGCTGCACTAGAATCTGTTTTTCATCTGTTACTGTCTTCTTTTGGGTTTGTTAATCATCTTATCAAATCGGAACTCAAACTTGTTTTTCAATATTTAGGTGCTGGTTGTGTGTGCTGCTGTCGTGGCTGTAATTATTTATCGGATTGTCATATCTTCTGTGTTTGCTTACTCAATTAATTATAATTCGTTGGGTACAGTAGGTAAGTACGCAACTCCATCACTACTCACTACAATCACTGGATCTCTTATCTCCCTCATCCTCATCATGGTTCTTAACAACGTCAGTTTTACTCCTTAGAAATTTTCAAAGATTAATTTCTCTTCTTTTACAGGTTTACGAGAAAATTGCGATGTGGTTAACTGACTTGGGTAAATCTTTTTACATCTAATAACACCTTTTACTTGAACTAATATGATTCGCAGAGCTTCCACGAACACAAATAGAGTTCGAAGACAGTTTCACTTTCAAGATGTTTTGTTTTCAATTTGTCAATTATTACTCCTATCTCTTTTACGTGGCATTTATCAAGAACGCACTTGCTGGACATCCTCCTAATTACAACTACTTTGTTGGTGCTAGATGGGAAGAGGTGAGATGAGAGCTAACTATTAGCAACTAACTTGTTAAAACTGATTTGTAGTGCGATGCTGGTGGGTGTATGTATGAACTTTCTATCCAACTTGTTATTATCATGTTTGGAAAACAACTTTGGAACAATATCGTTGAAATAGCTTGGCCTTGGGCCATCACTAAATACCGGTGATTGATTTCTTACCTTAATTATTTATATCTAATCTTATTTAAATATTTTGACTGCCGCAGCCAATATCGCTCTATGATGGCAAGTAAAGAGACTCCTAATAATATTTACACGAGATGGGAACAAGATTATGATCTTCAACCTTTCCAGCAGTTAGCTCTTTTTTATGAATATCTTGAGATGGGTAAGAACTGATCTGATATGAGTAAATTGAAAGTTAACTTGTTTCCTTTATAGTCATTCAGTTCGGTTTTGCAACTTTATTTGTTGCTGCATTTCCACTTGCACCAGCACTTGCTCTCATTAACAACATTTTTGAAATACGTCTTGATGCTAACAAATTGATCACTGAATCAAGGTATCATTTCTAATGAGTTTTATCGTTACTTCATCATTGTTCACTCCAGACGACCAATAGCTCAAAAGTGTTCGGATATTGGTGTATGGTATTATTTACTTGACTTCCTTGGTACTTTAGCGGTTATTACCAATGTGAGTAATTACATCGAAATGTTGTTCTCATTAAAATTATTTCTACAACTATAATCGGTTTAATTTTTTCTACTTCAACAAAATATATAAAGATTACAAGTTTTTAGATTTACATTGTTTAACATTTAAACGTTATTTTATCCAAAGGCTTTTACAATTGCTTTTACATCACAAGCAATTCCTAAATTGGTTTATTACTACGTTTATTCACTCGATACAAATGATGGTTGGACTATGAAAGTAAATAGTATCAGATTAAAATAACATCTGCTAATTTCTTGCTTCTGCAAACTACAGGGTTATACCAACAACAGTTTATCCGTTTTCAATGTAAGCGACTTTCCAGCGATAAGTATGCCAACTTCAAACCCAAATAACATCGAGTTTTGCCGGTGAGAACAATTTTAGCTGATAATGACGAAAAATAGTTTTATCTTTCTCTCTACTCTGCTAACTGATAATTCATAAAATTATTTTCATTATTCTCCACGCAGATACCGAGGATATCGAGAAGCTCCCGGTAATCCTGCACCTTATACTGCAACTAAACAGTACTGGCATGTGTTTGCAATGAGACTTGTGTTTGTAGTTGTAATGGAGGTAAACTCAACATTCAATTCAAATTTTCAAAATTAAAAGCTAATGCTTATAGCACGTGGTGATGTTGTGTAAGTGGCTGATTGATTACATGGTTCCTGATCGTCCAAGAGATCTACAAAACAAAATCAAGAGAGAACATTTCCTTGTTCAAGAAATTCTCGTCAAAGCAGAAGCTGATAGTTTAATCAAATCTAAACGTAAATTCCTTGAAGGTACCGATTTTTTATTTACAACTCCCATCATTTACTTTGCTTTTTTTTAGAATTGAAGTTTAATGAAGATAAACTTCATTATGAGAATGATAACGCATCAACATCAAAAACGGGTACTACTGAGCTTTAACTCAGTTTGTTGCGAAGCTTATAACAATTGAAAAATGTTGCTGGGTCAAGTTTTTGTCTTTTCTTTTTGAGTTTTCAACTAAGAAATATTTTCTTCTATCTCTAAGTTACTCCAGAACTTGTCACTTATTTCTTTTTAAGATTACAGTTGATTTGAATAAATTATTTAATTGTTGTATTTAAATGGCTCGAAAAAGATAACTTTTATAGAAAAACTACCTTCTTACTAAACAGTTTTTTTCTGAATCTTAAATTTAAATGTTCTAAAGTAAACGTTTATTGGTTTATCTAGATACAGGTGTTATCTGTGTAACAAATAAATACTTGATTGAAAATGTATAAAGCTTGTCAGTTGATTAAATAACAGGATTGTTGGGTCAGTTTTAATTTTTCAGTAAAATAAAACAAACTGACTTATATTTGAATCATCATAACTGGAAGTGTTTAATTAAGTTTAAATTAAAATTTTTAAACGTAAACTTATCACTATTTATATTTAAATGCCACATTTAAAATTCTTTAAGCTTTTATGGTAGGTTTTATTTGTCCAAATTTATTTCAAATTTCTAAAAATCTCATTTTAGCTTGTTTTTGGTTTAGATGAGTTTAATTTAGTAAAATGATTCTCCTCAAGTTATTATCAGAGTCAATATATCGAGTCATTAGAGATAAAGTAAAAGTGAAATTATTTTTTTGCTCTCAGTAACCAGTAAAAGTGTATTTTCTTCTACTAACCTATCATTGGATTTTGATTTAAAGTTGTTATTATACAATTTTCGAACCCCTTCAAGAATAAAACAAGCAAATTTAAACTTATTTTATTAAATGGGTTTTATAAGACAAATGTTATTTGATAATAAAATTTTAATGAGTATTACAATAATATACAATAATTATTACGAAGAAGAGTATTCATTATGATGACTATATAAAATAATACTAATAATAATACTAATATGGACTTTTATGGAACTTGTTTAATTTCTGCTTTAACACAACAAACAAGATATATCTTACAAACTAGTGTCAATCAAAAAATTCTTTATGAATGATGAATAAGAAATGTTTCTATAAAACAACAAATTTTTTAGCTTTGTGGTTTGTTCTTGTACATTTTTTGTTCACCGATTTAAAAAGACTTCAAAGTTATCGAAATAAACCGATTTGTGAACAGATGTTGCCTTTAAACTCATTAGTTTTGTTTTTAAAATCAAACAAGTACATATAAAACTTGGCTAAACGAGATAAAATTGTGTAAAGTCTAAATACTTTTATTAAACAGACTGTTTCGTTAATACAAATATAACTTGAATGATTTACTAGTTTAATTTAACAAAATGATTTAATACTATTTAGTATAAACTTTAATTATACTACATTATAGATATAATTCAATGACTTAAAAATGTTATCTTTGCATGTTATCTGAGAGTAGTTTGAACTACCTGTTATGCTCAGAACCAAAAAGTCAGACTAAGCAAAATATTCTTATGCTGGTTTATTAAAACAAAACAACACTAAAGTATGAAAAACGAAATATAGTAATGATGGATTTTAGAATGCCATGATTATATCTAATTAATTAAATATGGATAAGTTTTATTAAACGTTTAGCCTAATATAGATTTGAGTAGGAAGCACGTTTCAGACTGCATATTTGTTAAATGCTATAGAGATTTTTTTTGTGAATGTCAAAATAACTTCTTTATTCTATTCTTATTAATTTTTATTTTATGAAAAAAATGATGATGATTATTATGAAAAACCTAAACTTATATTGGAAGATTAGGCCCATAAGACTATTTAGTTCACTAAAGATATTTTAGTGGTTAAAAAACAATCTGCTGTGTTAAATTATTGTTAATTTTTTATTATTAAAGTGGTTTAAAAAGTTTTCTTTACATAAACTGAATAAAAACTTTGTTCAGCATCTTTGCTGGTATAAATAGAATACTACAATTGAATTCCGTAGATTCTTTTTTGACACTATAATTATAGATAATTATGAGTTTTATCACAAGTCTTTGAATATTGGCAAAACCATATAACTTTCAGACAGTTATTGTGAAATGAAAAGTTGTTCTAAATATGAAAGAATTTCAATTTAGTTTTTAGATGAATACAGATCTACTTATTTGCTGCTGGTTTTATTAATAATAATTATGCTGAATTTAGGATTCTTTCGTTTTTGATCTTTATCATAACAAACCATAACCCTAAGTCTTGTAGAGTTTAAATCAACGTTTGTTAAGTTTTGCTTAAATTGAATTCAATTTTAAACTATCACATTCATTTATATCAAACATTAAGTTTAAAAACTTTACTTTTGTAAAAAAATGATAATTACTTTAATTTTATCTGAAAAGAGATGAACCAAAAAGTTATTGAAAAAATAATCGGGTCACACTAACTTCTCTGTTGTAGCTCTAGGCAGCGACAACCATTTAATGTTTTCACTTTTTTAAATAATGCTTCTAGGTTTTATAAGCTTTTTATTCATTGATATATTCTTTTAAATGTTTTTCTTTTTATCATTTTTATTTTATGAAATTTCAATTGAAATAAAAAATTAATATTTTTTTTTCATTAGTAGATAAATTCTACATATTAAAATAATTGTTGTTTATTTCAAAATATTTCTTTAATATAAATCTGAAGCCTTTATTTTTTGAGCCCATATCAAGGAAGCCAGCAAATATTGTTATTGTTAATATGTTTTTAGTGTTTAATTTTGATTTTTAGCACCTATAGTGCTCAATAAAGTGTTTGTGATAACTAAGATAGTTATAGATCACTTTTCTATTGAATAAAATTTAACTTAAAGATTAAAAGAAACTCATAAATTATATTTAAAGTATAAACCTAAATTGGGTCGTAAGTATGTAGTATAAACAACAAATATTTTGATTTTAATTAATATCTTAATTAATTTGAACAACTTGCTTTTTTATTTTAAAATTATTGATTCAACTTGTTCAGCTTATAACATTTCTTATTTTGTAAATCAATAGTTAATAAATAAGCTGGAAGTTGAGTTGTTCTATTGTGAAATTCATTATAGAAATTGACTTACACTGTACATTAGTTTACACAATTATTTAAATTATATTTATTATGATATTTACCATATAAGCTTTTATTTATCTTGTCTAATAGTTTTATTTATGTATTACTAAATATATAGTTTTTACTTTTATCAATTAAATAATGTTTTCTTTTATTTTCATGTATTTGTAATAAATTTTCAAGCAAAATTTTATTTATTTTATCAGATTTTTATTCTTTTGATACTTATGCACACAATTATATTTTTATGTTAGTTGAAATTTTTATAATAAATAAATCAAGCTCAATGAATTTAGGTCAAATAGAAATATTTCATCACTAAACCTTGTTTAATCTTTAAAAATTGTTTTCAAGAAATTAATGTGTTTAAATATTTAAGTTTTTTATTAGTGTTTTAAAGTTTATAAATCCTAATTTTTGTAGCTGATTATGTATACTTGAAACTGTCATCTTTTGGAATGTTTATAGAAATCATTAGTAGATTTAGAATCATCTTAATGAGATATAGTTTTTTTATGACTTTTGCTGAATTAATATTGTTATTAGAAGTATTTCTGTCTTAAGCGTTCAACTTTGCTTTTTCAACATTTTTTCAAAAATTAAAATGGATAGTGACCCAGATGAATGTATATTTGAAACAGATGATCATGGTCATGAAAGAAGAATGGTATTTCAACTTATTTCATTATTAAATTAATCACTACTTATGAAATTTTATTTTAAATTTTATTTCTTAATAATACTTGTATTGAGATATTTTATTAATGTTAAAAAGTTTTAATTAAATACATTTAAAATGCTGTATTTTTTTGTTTGTTTGTAAATCACCAATATATAATAACTTGTAGCATTGCTTGTGAAATGATTCTTTAAATTCTCAAAGTGAACTTTTTTACTTTAAGTACAAATTTTGCTGTCATATTATATTAATCTCATTTACATAGAAATTTTATTTTAACAAAATTAAAACTTAGAGAACCTTTTTAAATAGAAATAAAAACCTTACAAAGATTTATAAAAAGAAATTTATTTGTATTCTAGGTTTCTGAATCACCACACCATATGGAAGTACAAAATATTAGGCCTGCTGAAGAAGAATCTTCTAATGATGAAGCAATGGATGAAAATTTGTCTGGAACAGTCCATATTTCAGTAATTTGATTATTTTCAAGTCTTTTTATACATAAGATATCAAAAAGTCATTAGTCTCTCATCATTTAAACTGGTTGTTCATCCTATCATTTGCGTTTTCCTAATTTACGTTTCATCCTTTTAAAACACTAATAGAATCATGAATTTAGAGCATCTAATGATGGCATTTCAGTTTTATTTTCAGTAAATCCAAAAAAATATTTATACAGAGTATTCTGTGAATAATCAAATTAAAAGCTGAATTATACTGAAAAAATTCTATCAGAAAAATGATTTTACTTTGAAAATAGCTGGATTGAAATGTTGTTTTTAAGCAGTACGAAGGAGTTCTAAAGCTTATGTTTTAGTTTCTTTAGTAGAAATTTAAGTATACATTGAGGTTTTAATCAGCTGACTGATTTTGCTCTTATTTCCATCAATTTTGTTATTTTATTCTACTGTATATGATTAACTAGATAGTTTAAATGAAATTAAAGCTGTGTTTACTGAATCATGAATATTGAATGTAGCTTTTTGTCTTAGTACTTCCAGTTATTACTTATTTTTCTTCTTTGAACTTTAAATATGAAATATTTATTCGCAGGGAATCCCAGTTTCTATTGCCCATGACATAAGTCAAAGTGATCCTCCCTACCACCCATCTAGAAGTAACCGCCGCCATTCTTCTCATCATCTTTCTGAAGGTGACAACTTCACTGCTGACGAAGATTTTATGAAATCAAGATCATCTGATATATGTATGCATGATGCTGAATCTGAGAATGGTTCTTTAAGCAAAGAGTCTCCTGATTTTAATTCCTTTTCTGAACAATACCTTCAAGAAAAAGAAGTTTGCATAAAATCGTTTGATAATTGGAATGAAGCTGAACAAGTAATTTGTTTACTTATAAATGTTTTTAGATGAAAATTCTAAATATAAATAATTTAGTTTATTTTATTCACCATAGCGCTTTTACAAGAACAAATATTTCGAATTATTTTGACCTTCACTTTTTCTTTGACTACATCTTGTAACTTATTTTCATCTGATGACATCTGATCATTTTTCATTATTTGAAGGAAACCGTTCGTGAACTAAAAGTCGAATATTTTTGTGCTTCCTAAATTGAAAAATTAATAAATAAACAAACATTTCAGCTTCAGTTCTTTTCTAGAATAGCTTTTTGTTGAACAAAATTGTTTTGTTACTTTTTAAATTTAGTTTATTTTGACATATCAAGCTTGTCATGGTTTTATTAATTTTTCATTCAAGAAAAAAAATTTAGATGATTTCAAAATTTCAACGGATTTTTATCATCTAGTCAAAAAAATGTTAATGATAGGTCTTCTGCCACACCAAAAACTAACAATTCGAAACAACTTGATAACGAAACTGTTTTAAAGTCACTTGGGTTAATCACGATAAAACTAGAATTTAATATTTATGGCTGCATTTTATCAGTGATCACAACTTAGAGCTGATCAGACATAATTGTTAATCTATTTGTGTTTCTATCCTCTCATGTTTATGCTGTTACGAAATAATCTTCTTTTGTGATGTTTAAATGGAACAATCTGAAATGTTTACAAAATCTTTTACTACTTTTTTCTTTGTCTTGTTTAACTCTAAAACGTTTTTGAAGAACAATTCTTTGTGAAAAACTTCTGTGCTTTATAATGAGCTAGAATTTCTTATTAATGTTTTACTACAGGTTAATTTTGCTGAACTGATTCTAAATCGGATGTGCCATCATCAGCATGGGCAGATCAACAGTTATCTAAAGCCAATGTTACAGAGGGACTTCATATCTGTTTTACCGGGTAACTACTATTTACTGATATATAAATCATGTAAATTTCAACACTTTTTTCAACATTAGAACGTGGACTAACTCATGTAGCTGAAACCATACTTTGTTATTTGGATGCAAATTCATTGTATGCAGCAGAACAGGTTTGTCGTGAATGGTTCCGTGTTATACAAGAAGGGCATATATGGCGTCGTTTAATCCAACATAATATCAAAAATAATTCTTTGTGGAAAGGTTTATCAGAACGTCGAAAGTCGTGGTCAGTCTACTACAGGTTTCATGTTTTCAGTTTTCTGATTTTTCATTTTAGGGGTCAAGATGTTTTTAAAAGAGGAGCTCATATAGATGCAAATTACAGAAAACTTTACCCTACAATTGTCGCTGACATCAAAGTTTGTTTTATTTTTATACAAACATTTGATTTTTGACAATTTTTACATTATCATTTTCATTTAATTCTTAATTTTAATTATCAGCTTTTTTATTCAATGATCTCAAACATATTAATGATAAAATGTTTAACATCTTTCTAAAACCTTGTTGTAGTTGACACCTTCAACTTTCTGGTATTTTAAGTGATGTTGTTTTTAAATAGAATATTGAAGATAATTGGAGAAATGGTAATTATGATTTAAGAAAAATCCACTGCAGAAGTGATAACAGTAAAGGAGTTTATTGCCTGCAATATGATGATGAAAAAATTGTTTCTGGACTTCGAGACAACACGATTAAATTATGGGATCGAAAAACACTTGAAAACACGAAGGTGGTTAAATTGATCATTTTTTTATTAAGTAGATTTTTTTGTTTAGTTTTTTTGCCAAATTTTAATCATCATTAAATTCGTGGGCTGTTTTCGTTTGTAAAATAGTTTTTAAGTTGGTTGAAAGTTGAATAAAAGCAAATATTGGTGTGAGATGCTAAAATAGCGTCATCAGCTGTGTAATCTTATTCTATTTTCAATTGAAAATGAAGCAAATATTTAAGTGTAGTTGAAAATAGATGCACAAAATTACTCCTCTCTACTTTCAGATACTGAACGGACACACAGGTTCAGTTTTGTGTCTTCAATATGATAACAATGTCATCATCACCGGATCCTCTGACTCAACTGTTCGGTAAATCTTCTTATTTGCTTTTTATTATCAAAACTTCAAATTTCTTTCTGACCAGCGTATGGGACGTAAATACTGGCGAAGCTGTCAATACCCTGGTCCATCACTGTGAGGCTGTTTTGCATCTGAGGTTTGATGATGGTTTGATGGTCACTTGCTCGAAGGTAACAGCTTCAACGCTTTTCTATCAAACTGTTTTGACTTATATAAACATCTTTTCAATCTGTTCGTTTTTATACTTGATGTTATTAAAAGTAAATAGAGGCTTGCGTCACCTTCATGGTTTGTTTACAACACAACCTTGAGCTTTTAGCTTAGGTGTTGACATCTCTTGTGAAAATATTCAGAATTACTTTAATATTTTCCTTGAAATTACTACGAACTGATTTTTTATAGTTTTGAAGTCGTGTTGACGAATACTTCCAATTTCTATCAAGTCAACTTTTAATTGGTCATTCATGTTTATGGTGATATTAAAATACTTCAGTTATTTGCTTTTTTATGCCACATAACTTCGATTAACTGTTTTTGAAATCTATAAATATTATTTCTAGTCAATTTTTTAATAAACAAACAAACGTCTGATTTGTTCACTCACAATTTCTATAAATATTGTTTCGATATTCTGTTTACTTTCAATCAAATTTATCAACTGATTTTGGGTTATTTGCTTTCTTATTTACACTTCTTTGGCACTCTCAGCTGAATGTGACTTAAATTCAACTCATTTTTTTTTTCAAATAACTTCAAAAAATCTTCCATTTGTCACAAATCCTTAAAGTTTTTTGACCAAGGTTAACTTTCATCTACAGGACCGGTCCATTGCAGTATGGGACATGGTATCAGCTCGTGAAATTAACATGAGGCGTGTATTGGTTGGCCACCGGGCAGCAGTTAATGTTGTAGACTTTGATGACAAATACATCGTGTCAGCATCAGGGGATCGAACTATAAAGGTGATTTGTGAAATGCAGAGATTGTGAATGATGATGATGATAGGTTTGGGTTACTTCGTCTTGTGAATTTGTGAGGACCTTGAATGGGCACCGCAGAGGAATTGCTTGCCTTCAATACAGAAATCAACTAGTAGTCAGTGGTTCATCAGATAACACCATCAGGTTTGCACCATTCCGTAGTTATCATGTGAAATACTACAACAAAGTGGCTTTTTCAGATTGTGGGATATCGAATCCGGAGTTTGTTTGAGGATTCTAGAAGGTCATGAAGAATTAGTACGATGTATTAGATTTGATGATAAGAGGATCGTTAGTGGAGCTTATGACGGGTTTGTGTTTTCTATCTGCTCACATCTCTTCTCTTCATTTGTATGATTGTAGGAAAATCAAAGTATGGGACCTACAAGCAGCATTAGATCAGCGATCGCCACAACACAGTCTTTGTATCCAAACACTGACGGTTGACTCTTATCACATCTTCATCCACTTTTACTAACTCCAAATATTTCAGAAACATACAGGTCGAGTATTTCGGCTTCAATTTGACGAGTTTCAAATTGTCAGTAGCTCACATGATGACTCCATTCTCATATGGGACTTTTTGAATGTTGGGAAAATTAGCAAAAACTAATCTTGGTAAGATGCTAATCCTGCTTCCTCATCTCATCTTTACTTTATCTACAGAACTTTCAAGGCTCCCAAACTAAAGCAAGAAGATCTGAGGCCGAAATTCAATTTGTATGATAAGATGTAATTCTTACTCTAAAAATTCATGTTTCAAAACTTCAGTTTTTATCATTTTTATTTTTCTCTCTGTACTTCGTTGTCAATATTTTCTTTTTTCATTCAACAACGTACCTTACTGACATCTTTTGTCGTTTTGTTGTTTTCAGGATGCAACTTTGCCCAATATTAAATTGAAAACAAAAAACTTTTTGGTTTTTCTCAAAGAAAATTCTTCATTTTACATCATCAACAGCTTGGCAGACATCTCTCCTTTTTTTCAGAGTCTTTTACAAAATCTTTCTATTTATCTGTAAAACTTTTTATAAATGATTTGGTTTAATTTAATTTGTTATAAGTAGCTCTCATACAAACTAACTTTTATTTTCGTTTCAAATCTCTTAAATAAAATCAAGAAAAAAAAATTGAAAGGTTTTGAAAAAGCAGAAGGTTTCGACTAATAAATTTCCTCGTCTGCTATTATTAGTTGAATGTAGCAACAATTGATAAGTGATGAATAATTGAAATAGAGTCGAGTTTGAAGCTAGGTACTGGTGTTTATAAGCAGCCAGCTTTTCTTTCATCTTTTTCTCTTCAAATAATCAATATGAGATCGAAGATAAAATACTTATGATTTTTTCATGTTTTTTTTTGTAAATTAGATAATAAATTTAAAACATACAAGTCAGCTACTGGCTGTTGGAAATAGAAATAAGCCTCTCACTTTTTTCATTTATTTTCCAAGTGAGCAAAAATATGAGCCACACACATTAAGCTGAGTCTCAAATGGAAACTTAATTAAAATCTTTAATGTTTTACAATTTCTACATCGAAATTTTCTATCCAAAAGTCACTTTAAAAACCATCTTAAAAATAGAATTTCTTTCTTTAAATATATTTTATACTTTTGTTTTACAAAACTTTCTATCTCATGAAAAGTTGGCTCATAACTTTTGTTAATTATTAAAAAGTTTAAACTTTCTGTATTGATAGTGACTAGGAATTGATTCATTTTTCTGTTACCAATTGTCCTCGGCGAGTTTTAAAAAAATTTTAGAGAGATTGACTGAGAAAAAAAGATAGTTTGAAAGATTTTGTGACATTAGTAGATTTTTTGCTCAACGTTTTAACTATGAAATAAAAGTGATAAGAACGTTTTTCAATCAAAATATTTCAGGTCAATTTTTTACTATGTATGTATATACTTTAAACTACAGATTTAAACTTAAGTGTTTTACTACCAAATTATTCAGAAAGAATTATAAATTTAGTGATAGGGAGAAGCTTCAACTGAAATCTACATAAAATAATACGAATCTCAAGATAAAAAGATTAAAGCAAAGATTAAAAGTAATTTTCGTTGAAACTAATTGTAGCCGAACTTTCTTCTTTGGTAGTAGAAGTTAGTTACTTGATTAAAATAAGGATCTGAACTTACTGGGGATTAAGAATGACTTTTAATATGTAAAAGTTGGATGCTAAAAGCTTTATTACATAAAATCAAGTTTTTGGATTCGAAAGTAAAATCTGAAAATAAAAACTTGTTTGGATTTGAAAATAAGTCGCATTTCCAGCTCCAAACAAGTTTATTATTCATTGAGTGTTAATAAGAATATTTTCAAACCATTTTATTTTTCTTATTATTCGATATCATTAATTACAAGTCTAACATGACTGAATTCCCTACTTAGTAACATTCACTTTAGTAACATAACTTTTTTTCTTTATTTTGAGAAATTTTTTGTCGTCATCATCTCACTTTTGATATTTTTTTCTCTAAATGTCACCAACTTTATTTATGAAGTTAAAAGTGACGAAAAAGATTAGTGACGTCATTAGTACACTTATGTGCGCAATAAAACAAAACGAGTTATCTTTTCTGATTCCGACCATCTTCTGACTATTCTATTTATACTTGTGAAGTTATTTTAATTTAAAGAATTTTTTTTTGTCAACTTTAATTCTATAAATATAATTTTTTTTCCTTATTTTTCGAAATTTATTTTCATGATTTAATTATGTTTTTCTAATTTGTAAAATTTTGTAAGCTTATTGGCTTCTATGGAAACCATAGATCATCAACACGATTCGTCCTAGATGGTTAATATTAATGGCGATTAGTTCATAAATTATTAATACTGGTAGTAAATGGTTATTGTTTAATCAGAAGTAAGCAGTTTTGTTAGAGCCAATTTGTTTTAATGAGCTTTATTCTCAAGTTTATACAAAACAGCTTGATTTAAATTGATAAAACGCGCGAAAATATCCACCTTAGTTACCTGGGAACTCCTCAGCCGACTACATGTAACTTCTCAATATATTTTCGAGTTTTTCTTAAAATTTTCGATTTCATTACGCTTCACTGCACACCTACTTACTTCTAACTCGAGTCCCTGTTGATTAAATTTCGCTTCGAGCATCTGACGTCATCGGATTGCGTCATATTTTGCAGTTGGTTGCTACTAACAGCTTATTACAGACATGTGATCTTGTGGATCTTTCTGTTGATGTTCTAACGCTTCTGATGTTTATGTTTGTCTTCGCGTACATCGATCTTTCAACTCCACTTTTATCACCATCAGTCTGTTGATCACGTGCTCAATCATGCGTAGAACCGGAAAAGACGAGCTTAGTGATGCATAAAATAGCTTTTACTCGTTCTTTCATGGTGTCATTAAAGATTTTTGTGACTCTAATAGTACCTTTAGTGTCGTTACAAGTCTATTTGTGAGATTCTCAATTTTCAGCTTTTGGTAATTTCAAAAAGCTTCAAATAAAATTAGCAGCAAATCTTATTAATTGATTTACAAATGAATCAACTTTTTGATTCCCATATATCAACTCATTATTCCTTTTTATGATTCGAAAGTTTAAAACTGTTGTTACCCTATTAAATGGACACATGAAAGATGGTGATCTTTGAAGAAATTATCAAAGGTAAGATGACAGAAAATGGTTTTAAATAGGTTGGAGAAAAGGTGCCGATATTACAGAGATTTTCTAACAAGCTTATGGAGAAGATCATTGTTTGAGGAAAAGGGCTACATCTAAGGAAAACTTCTGGATTCAAGCTTTCTAATATATTTTTCAAATTGAGTAATCCAAATGGAAGAATTGAATTTTAATTTGGGAAGGATATATGAGATAAAGAGTTTTAACAGTTTTCAAACATTCCTGGTGTTAAAAGATTTGAGAGCTAGCTAAAAATTCGATGAATAAGTTATTATAAATTATAATAACCTTCTATAAATGTTTACTGTTTATTTTTATACTTGCTAATTTTTATTGTAAGTTTCTTGAATTATAATTAAAGTTGTAAAACTAAGATGGAACTTTGACTTATTAGAATAACAATTGGTACATATCTCAAGGACTACCTTGAATAGAACAGTCTTTAATCAGTTCTAGATAATGTACAATATGCTTAAATAAAGTATTAGGCCTAACATACTAACATTATATGACGGTAAAATAAGAAGTAGAACAAAACTTACAACAGCAAAAAAGAAAAGAAAAAAGATAACAACCAAACTTAACAAACCCTTACCTGCAGGATTACATTAACGATACATGCAATAATCATAGATTTTATAATATTAATAATTACATAAAGATACATACAAGCGTGATGTGAGATCACTTAACATTGATGTCAGCAAATCGAAATAGATTCCAACAGATTGCTCCAAACCGTGCTCTCTACTCCTCAAACAACTGAAGGATATAAAAAAACTGACATCAAAGGAGAGAAAAAAAACTTTAAAAACTTTTCTAGCTCTTTTTTACTGTGTTTTTGACACTGTTTCTGGAGCACACCCAACATGGCTGTACTCGACTAAAACAAGCCATTATTATAATTTTTGGTTTGACTTCTCCTTAATTAAAATTATTGCTTAGTTAATATCTAAAATAAGTTATAATTTTAGGTACATAATTCATTATTTTAGATAACTAGTATTTTTATAATTTCCAAACTCAATAGCTCTGAAACTTTGGTTCAAGATCAAAAAAGCAAAACATTTCAAAGGAGCCAAAATAGGCGAATTTATTTAAATTCTTGAAGTTATACAACTGATCAAAAGTACAATAAAAATATGTTCACTTTTTTCCTTAATTGACCATTAAAATCAAGAAATTATAACCAAAAAGAGTACAGAGCATTTGCAAACCACCGGAAAAAAAACTATTGATCTAAAAGAAACTAAATCTAAAAAAGTTGTGTACAAATTCTTCGACGTTCACTTTTCATGAATAACAAAAATACCTAATCATGGTAACTCTAATATCTAATAATTAGGTTAATAATACCGAATAATAAATAATCTTGGTAACTCCTATTTTTTCTAATCTTGCAAAACTATCAGAAATTTTTTTCAATTAAATATTTTGATTTCAATAAACATAATAAATTGCATCGTAACATTTCTAGAAATGTTTTATATTATGTAGTTTATTTTTAAGTCTTATAAAAGAATTTTTAATTGAGGCTAAAGACTGAAATGTTTGTTGAAGTCTCATTTAAAATGAGCCAAAAACTTAATAAGCTAGAAACCTATGAAGCCAAAATATCTAATCGTTTAATTATTTTGCTTACTTTATTCACATCATTTACAAACATCATGTACTAACTTTGTAAGCTTTTGATTAAGCAAATTTTATTATTTCCCTAAAATTATTTTATTGACATAAATATACCTATAAAACATAAATAAATATAAGAAGTTTTACTTATTTGATAGAGGCAATTAATTTTAAAGTAATTTTATGATTTTTCCTAACAATTCAGTAATAAATATTTTGTTATTATAAACTAATAAATTATTTCCACAAAAGATTTAGTAAAAAGGTTGATTTTCAAAAACTTTAATTACTCTTGTGATGAAATAAGAATAATTTATCATGAATGTGTTTACTAGAAATAGTTTTTTTAATAGGTGAAATGCAATTAATTTTTCAAATAATTGTTCTGACTGTAACCTCTTTATTTTGGGGAATAACGAACCCTTTAATTAAACAAAAAGGTTTAGGAATTAATTCTATCAAAAGAAATCATTGGTTTCATGAACTTATATCTAAATTTATTTTTGTATTTTTTAATTGGAAAACATTTTTACCAATAGTCTTCAATCAAATAGGATCTATTTTATATATCATCTCCTTATCTTATGTTGGTAAGATTTATAGTCTAAGTTTTGATCATGCCTTTAAATTATTAATTAATTTCTATATAGTAAAGTTTTCAACATGATATATAAAAAAAATGTTAAGAATCAATAATATTTAAAGGTTTTCTTCTTCATTATATTTTTGTAGATCTATCTATAGCAGTTCCTATAGTTAACTCCTTAACTCTTGTGTTTACTACAATAACAGGTTTTTATCTTGGTGAAAAGTTATCAAAGGGTTGGTAATGATTATATATTTATTTAGTTTGACATTATCTATTATTTACTTCAGTTTATTTTTCTCTTTAAAAAATATTCACATCAAATATGTTTTTTTCTACTAAATTGCAATTTTTATATATTTATGCTTACAATATTTTTTCCATTTTTTATATTTTAGATCAAATAGTAGGATCTGCATTAATCGTTTTAGGAGTTATAATTTGTCTTCTGAGTTATTCATAATGTCCTTACTTAATTCTGAAACTAAATATAAAGTTAGTTCAGTTGTAAATAGGGATACTAAACAATATGGGAAACAATATATGTTTGATGGCTTAGAAGAAACTTGCTGGAGCTCAGACAGAGTAATTTTCTATTTTTATTATTTTTAATTAGTAACATTTTCATCCTTAAATATTTACTATTATTATAAATAAATAAAATTTATCAAAAGTTACACTTATTTGGATAAAACAAATTTAGTTTATTGAAATTTTGATCATTTGATAAACTTGTTTAGTTTTACTGTTATGCCAAAATAGCACAGAAATTGATGACTATTGATCTTTAGGGTGAGGAGCAGTGGATCATGATGAAGTTTGAGGAAGCAATTGAGATGAAAAGTTCTGATGAAATTTTATTAAGTGTTCAATTTCAAGGTGGCTTTTCGTGTCGCAAGTGTTTAGTTACTTTAACTTCAGATGAAAAAGAGGTTCAAACTTTGTCAACTTGTTACCCAAAGGATTCAAATGCAAAACAAAGTTTTAATTTAAGTTTTAACGATGTCTCTAAAGATTCTTCATTTAAATTGTCAATGTTAAAGATTGTGTTTACTGATTTAACTGACTTTTTTGGTCGCATGATAATTTATTCTCTTGATATTAAAAAATCTTGATAATGTAAAAGATGTACTTTTGATTGTGATTAAGTTCTTAGTTATATGCTTCTGTTTAAAAGTAATTTATTTGTTTATCTTTTGATAATTTTCACTAAATAAAGTTTTTCTTGCTATAGAAATTTATAGAATAATTTAAAATATTTTATTTTTTTATGTAATGTAATATTTTTAACTTCTTTAAATGAAATTTTCTAACTATTTCTTTATTTATGAATAACTGATAAGTAAACAAATAGAAAGCTTAAAGTAGTTTGAAACTTACTGAAAACTATAAAATAAATTAAACAAAATATAAACTATAATTTTTTAAAAGTGAAATTAGAACGCTGAAACAGTAAAGAGATTTTAACAAATTTTTGGGCTGATTATTATGAAGAGGATTTTTGTTAAAAAATCTTGAAATTTACAGAAGATTAAATTTTAGTTGTTAAGATAAAGGTGTCATTACTCATATTTATAAAAAAGGTTCCAAAAACACTGCACTTAACTATAAACCAGTTTTGCTGACTTCAGTTATCTCAAGAACACATCATTCACAATCATATGATCAGTCATTTGATGGAGCACCATCTAATATTTGATGTCCAGCATGGCTTTGTGAAACGGAGATCTTCCATAACTCAATATTTAATTTTTCTTATAAAGCTTACAGCCCACTATGAAAGTAATACTCCTTGTGACATCATATATCTCGATTTTGCTAAAGCGTTTGATTTTGTCCCTCACACTAAGCTTGTTACTGTATTGAAAAACTCAAAAATCAACAGCTTTATCTTACAGTGGGTTGAAGATTACTTATCAGGTAGAATACAACAAAATCGTGTAGAAAGATCTTTATCTACTTCTAGTCAAATCACTAGTGGTGTTCTTCAGGGTTCTGTTCTGGGTCCCCTTCTCTTTTTAATTTTCATTGAAGATCTCATCGGAAAATTAGTAGCAGTAGATGATGTCAGAGTGTTTGTGTATGCAGATGATATCAAGCTATTATCATGTAATCCTTCAAAACTTCAAACTGCACTGCACACTGTAGAAAACTGATCTACGAACTGGCAGCTCAGAATCAATCTCACAAAGTCTGAACTCATAACTTTTTTTCGTAAACCAGCTGTAAATTCCTTGAACCTATACTCCATCAATAGATTTATTATTCGACGAGTATTTTCGGTCCTAGACCTTGGCATTACTCTATCATCTGACTTTAAATGGCATAACTATATTTCCAAAATCTTTGGAAAATCAATCAACCTTGGCTTCCTTATTATAAAGACCTTTAGCTCTAAGGACCCATGCTTTTTATCAATCTTTTCAAATTGTACGTACGTCCAATTCTTGAATACAATGTCAGTGCATGGATGCCATATCAAGTTAGTGATATCAAAAGAATCGAATCTGTTCAGGCCAAATTTACGAGATTAGTATGCTGGAAACTTAATATTAAATATGATAGTTATAAACATCGTCTCAGTTTCTCTAATTAAGATACTTTGGAAATTTGACGGATTAAATACGACTTAATTCTTATTTTTTTAAATATCCACAATTTAATTGACCATAAATACAATGCTTTCTTTTCCATTAGTCCTTCCCTCAAGTTATATCAACTCAGACGACATACATTACATCTTAATAAACCCATATCACCTGGTACGTTAATCAGAGAAAATTTTCTCTCATACCGCACAATTAGTACTTGGAACCAGCTGCCATCAGACATTGTCATGTCAGAATCACTCGTGTAATTCAAGCAGAAGTTGAACTGTTATACTAGTGCCAACATTGTCATTTCTAAACTGTGATTTTCCCCTTTTTTATATTATTAACATTCTATGTGATTGTTCAGTGTTATATGCTTTGAGGACTACTAAAATGCCATGTGTTATATCTTTTTTTTTCTATACTTCTAACTTAATCATATATAATAGGAATTATTCGTGAGAATGTTTGTTAGCGAGAGGCACCTTCCTTCACATTTATTGAAACAAATAAAATCTGATAATTTATCATATAAAGCTCTCTGGTGGTTTGAACTTTTGTAAAAAGCTTCGCCAATTTTTGTTTAAAAACCTTCTTAAAACTCCCTTGAGAGAAACTCAGAGAAAATGTTATTTTGTTTGACAATTCAACAGATGAAATTAGTAAACAATTTCCCAACTTATCAAAACCACCGATTTTATTGTTTTGACAAAAATTTTGTTTACATCAAATAAATGAAGTAGTAAAAATGTCAATTGAATCCCAATTAACATCTAGAATGAAAAATTTAACTCTCTAATCATTCAAATATCTCTTAAAACAATCCAATTAATCACTAAAAGCTTTAAAGATTTAAAAACAGAAAATAAATGAAGAGAAGCAGAAATATTTAGATGAAATGCTTTTTATTTCGTACGTCATTCTGTGAGCTGAAAATGTTGAATTCAGTTACAACCACCAGTAATTAGTCATCATTAAAAAATTTAATAAAACATTTTTCAGTAAACTTCTTTTAGTGATAGAAGCGCGACAGAAGACTTTAGAAAATGTTGAAATACTTTAGAAGATACTTAATTCTGAATTAGAATAATATTTAAGAAATTACTAATTTATTTCTGTGCAAAATTTCTACTTAAAAACATTTATTGAGTAAAATTTGGATTAAAATCATTTTGAAGTAAAGAGAATTTATACAAGAGATTTTTATTCAATTACATCACATTTCGTTTTAGAAAAATTTGTACAAAGCGTTTAATAAATTTAAGTTGTTCAAAATTATTATGATCAATTTTATAAAAAAAAGTTTCAACTAAATAATTGTAATACTAAAAAGTGAATGATACATCATAGAAAAATAAAATGAAAAGTTCCATCAGATCCAACAGCTTATTTCTAATTTCTCTTTCCAAGTAACAAACTGAAGAAAAAAAACAAACTAAAAATTAACACAAGCTGGTGAAAAGATTGATGAAATTGATAAAATAGCTAGAGCGAAAAAGTAATGATAACATGATAATCAAAAGATAACAACAAAAAGCAAACATGTTGTAGTGTTCAATTGCTGAAATTCAACTAAAAAACTGAAATTAACTTTCAACGTAGCAAAGCAGATACAAATAGTTTTGTGTAGAAGTTTTAAAAATTGAAATATTCAAAATGAGGTTGTGCTTGTTGCTGTGAATACTTGATCAGATTTGAGATGCAACTAACACTTTCTGTGGCTTACTTATGCTGCGAATGATTACAAATTGATTAAATGGAAGATTATCTTGCAAATTTGAATAAACCAAACTTGTGCCTTAATCGTATACAGAAAGCAGTTTGTGTGAATAAGTTAAATATTAGCAAAGTGTTTTAAGAGATGGCAATAAATAAAAAGTAATTAAGGCCACATTCTGATGGAGATTTACAAACATGCAGTTGACGAATTAAAATGAAAACATCAGAAAATATAAAAGATTTTCAGTAAAAAAAAAATAACTGATTTAACAAATATTTAGTGAAAATGTAAGAAAATTGAAAGATTATGAATTTGTACCAAATATATGAACAGTTAGTACCATAAGTCTTTAACAATTATCAATTTACAGAAACTATTCATCAATTGACATTAGTTTGATTGGCAGCAGCACCTACTCACAAATTGATTTGAAACAGTATTTGGTCTGTGAACCGCTTCAAGTCTTCACAGTAACTCAACTACGCTTTATACATACGATGCTTTTGTGGAGTAGACTATGAAAGGTTGGCCACCAGCAGATGCTGGGACATCAGAGGATAGAGAAGCAGTTCTACGGTGATAAAAGTCATCAGCAGTGACGTCATCACTTCTGTATGTGATTCGCGTTTTGGTTCGCGATTCGTTGCTTTGGAGACGCTTCCGAGGTGCGGTGTAGAAGGGTGAAGTCGATCGAAGATGTACAAAATCATTCATCAACTTGACTTTTCTGCTGTCAGTCGGTTTTACTGATCCGATGAGACGAGTATAAGCTCCATTTTCAATCGGGTTGTTCCTCACACGATAATAAGACAACCTACGCGTTTGAGGTGCAGCTGGCGTCGCGTAACAATCACTTAAGGTGCTTCTTCGGTCACAGATGACGCTCGACACATCGCGCTTTACTCGCGTTCTGTTTCTCCGCACAACTGGTTTACAAGTTGATGAAGTGAAGGCATTGGGTTTTTTCGACCTCATTGATGACGTCATCGTCGATGGTGAAGACGTCACAACCGCTTCAGCTGTTAATGAATCGATTTTGGAGCTTAGTGGATCTTTGACGAAAGAATCTTCTAACTGATCTTCATCTGATCTGAGAAGATCATAACAAGACCTGGATCTTGTTGTATTCTTTTCTAAACAATCTAAATGATCATGATAGGATTTAGGACGATTTATCTTCGCACTGATCTTCTCAGGACCGCTCTCTTCTGGAAGGAGCTGCTTTATAAGTTGCTCTTTCATCTTTGAGACTTGATCATCTTCTTTATCTCTTTCTACATCTTGAGTGTCGATGTCTGCATCTTCCTTCAGATCTTCATTTACATGAAAGTCTTTAACCGCTCGATTGATGACGTATTCAGTGATGTTGGAAGAACTGCGACGATGTTGAGGTTCTTTCGGATAGTTGGATTTGACAGCAGCAAAAACTGGTTCGTTGTTAACAGACAACACGGAAGATACTCTTCTGATAGAAAGCTGATTGGTTGATGTGTCTACTGAAGATGAGGATCAGATGAGAATGAGATGAAGATTAACAAACCTCCGCAAATAGATGATTGATTTGATGATTGGTAATTGATTGGATCGAAGTCGAGACCATTTTCATCCATGACAAGCGGAAAATCTTCATCTAGATCACTGAAAGTGTCCGGGATCAACTCCAGAGGATTTCTGAGAATTGGGAAAGTTACAACTCGTACATCATCAATTATTCATTAATATTTAATCTCATCGTTGGCATCGATTAGAAATAAAAATGTGACAAAAGTGGTTGGAGAGAGGGGATGTTGTGGACTTGGACAGCTTGTCAAGATGAGGTTACAAATATTTGATAATCAAATATCATCAACAAGTCATCAGTTAACGATGAAGATCAACTTACAGGTTTGGAAGATCTGATTGGAATAATTCAACTTCAGTTTGAGTTTCACAGAAATATGAAGCATGAGGTCGCGATGCTTTACGCGATTTGTTAATTTCACATGATTCCTTCAACGAATCATGATTGAGTGAAGTACTTCGTTGCTCTAAACTGATCTTATCATGTGTCTGAAAGATGAAGATCATCACAAATTCTGACATTCACCTAGATGATTACAAACCTCGTTGTTGACTTGTGGACGTCCCAAAGACATATAGTTAGGCTCAGGTGGTTGCTGAAGGACAGCGATTGCTTGAATTGATGAATTTCTAGATGAAACCAGCGAGTCGTCACTCATAGATCGACGCATCGAAGCTAAAATCGGAAAAAGAACTTCATCATCTACTTTGGGATCAATCTCACCTTGATTCGTTTTTTATGTAAGATTCGAACCAGAATCATTGATATTTTACAAACTAAAGTTTTTATGACACTTCCAGATGGTTTTGTTATTTGAATCAGTAAATTCAAACTTACCACTTCTAGAGAGCCCAACGTCCACTTGTAATCCGTTGGACTTCTTCCAGAACTTACCGAGTTTCATCCGCCAACGAGAAGACGTCTTCATCAAGTCATTATCGCCAGGTTGGTGAGCAGTTTCACTTCGAGCACGAGCATCTAGAAGTTGATGGTTCAGATGGTTTGAAATCATTTACAGATGGTTACTTGATTTGGTTGAAGGTGTAAAGGTTTCGTTGAAAGTTGAAGTTGGTGAAAAGCTCTCATGAATTGCTGAGTGAGTTTTCTGTTTCGATGAACGCTTTCTACAAATAAGAAAAAGAAATTTGAGACTTCAGCGACTTCACTTATCACAACAAGCACTCGATAAATCAAATAAACGATGTTGTGAAGCAATATCATCAATTCCAATCTCTGAGTTTGAATAAGCAATAAATTGCAAGCCCTTGTCATGAAAAAAGCACTTCAATTAAGAATTCCACCAAAATTATCCTCAATTAAACTTTAAAGCGTAAGAATGATTGGTTAAAGTGTTGAGTTGGAAAAAGATTAGTCACCAGCAATCAAGCAAATTGTGACAACCATAGAAAACCAAATTATCAAGCTGTGAGTGAGTGTTAGGCTTAAGCATCTCGCTACTGAAGTTGGTACTTACTGTCTACAATAATCCTTCAATATTCCAACTACTTTATCATTTAAATATCTTGCACGTCTCACAGACTAAAGGAATTATTTTTGGTTAGAAAGATCACACAAGCAAAAAATTAGATCAAAAGTTGAATCATTTAGAAGAATTTCATTTAGATTAATTAATTGTAAGAAAGTTTAATGAAGAAAGTAGATAAAAGAATCATGAACACTTCCGATCAATTCAAGATTGCTGCTGGTGGTGGACAACAGCTACAACTTGAAAAATTGTCGAAACATCTGGTGGTGACTACAAAGATATTTAATAAAATTGCTACACTACTACTGCTGAAAGCTTAAAATAGAACAACGACAGTTGATAAATGTAAAAAAATATTGGAGCTTCAAATAAGAAATATAAAATAAGATCGAAGTTATTGGAATCAACAAAAAAGTGCTGATTTGAAAGTAATTTGTTTTCAAACAATTTCATCTAACAACAAATTCTACAAAAAACCTACAGAAGTAAAAAAAAAAAGATTTTCTATAAATTCAAAAAATGATTCAAAAATTGAATAAAGAGATCGTAAAAGTGAGCAAATAATTTGTAAGAAGCTATAATTGGGAATCGATGTTGCTGTGAGACTGCAACTCATTCAATTGAATTTGTTTTATCTCTTCTTCAGTAGGAAGGATTACATTTTGAAGTAGAAGGTGATTTATAGTCGTCTGACGGTTACGCTGTTTTGTTGTAAGCCCACCATATGATTTCCTCCTGCGTTTGAGTTGCTCGATTTTTACCAAATAACAACAAATCAAAGAAAAATTAATGAACCAATAGAATAGCAGCTGGTCACGTGGTCGGCGATTAGATGGAAATTGCTTTTACATCAGCTCTTGTAGAAAAGGATTAGATATCTACTGTTGATGGTTTGAACATTTTGTTTGTTGGTATCACAATTTAATTAGCGAATAAGACAAGTTAAAAAACAAACGATGATTGTAAAGGTTAATTGAAAAATTTGATAGAACTTCAATAAAGTAGTTGGCAGCATTTGCTATCTGGAAATTTAGGGGTCTTAATAGTCTCTGAGGTAAATAAAGATAACAAAAAGTTATCCAAAAGTTGGCGGGAATATCTGGAACGTTTTTTAAAACCAAAAGTTGATTTTCTGTCTTTAAATTAATGTTGAAACTTGAAAGTGATCTGATGAAAGTTCAGTTTGCAAACACCTGAAAACTCTTCATTATTACCAACTGTAAAAATAATTAAAAGATTTTGAAAAAAGTTGAAACAAAAAAGAGAAACAAATTTGTTGAAGATTCTATTTTGATAAATTATTAGAGAAAGTAGAAAGGTTTGATGGTAAGGGGAAGTGAAGTAAACATTGATATAAACGTAACAACGGCAGGTCAAACTCAAGTGTTTCTGATAATACGTCGAAAATAGAATTTAGTTGATTACTTGCTAACACTGAGCAGCTTTTAACTAGCCAGTAGCTAGCCACCAACCTTCTTTCACTTGTCAACTTGTTTTTGTCTTGCTCACGAAGTTTCACTACTTCTGGGCTGAAAATCGATTCTTTGGTGTTAGCTGATAACTTCCCGTTTTTTGAAAGTTCCTGCGCCTCTTCTAAACTAATCAGCTTAGGGGTTGGTACAATCATAAGAGATCGAGGTCTCGGTGGTTTGTGGACTGAAATAGAAAGTTTAAGTGACTTAAAACTGAAGCATGTGACAAACCTGAATTAAACTGAAGAGGTTCAAGCCTTTCACTGAACAACAAGTTGCAGTGGATGATGAGGAATTCCGTAACAACTGATTGGATGCGAGCCTCATCGAAAGCTGCTGGTCCAAGTTTCCCAGATTCAATTTCTTTTGAACGTAGTAAGTTGGGAGCCCAGACGATTGCAAGATTTCTGGAATGCATCGAAGTTCGCGACGATTTCGAAGCCATTAACTTCAAATGCATGATTATATGTTTGAGGGTTCTGTTGAAACATTTCAGTTATCATGTGAAGAGCAAAGACATTAAAAAAAGAAGATGCTTTGTGAGTTAACTTGGTGTTGTTGGTGTATGTAAGACATAATTAGTTATATACTAAAATGTCCAACAACAACACAGAAAATTCCAAGAAATAAATAAAAATCAAAGAGAAAGAAGAAATAAGATAAAGTCGAGGAAATCTTATCTCAAAGTAACATGCCATTAAAGGTTGGTGTTTAATCAGCGAACAGCTCCGCAGTAGAGAATTTAAGCAAAAAAAAACTCCATTTGTTCTCCGAAATTACATTTCAATTATTTAAACATGATTTGGTAAATGTAGAAACATTTAAATGTTTAAAACAACAAAAAACGTTTGAAGCTAATATTTATATTTTTGAAGGAGTCTTTTGTAATCTAGATCTTTAAATAAATCACATTTTACAAACACAAAATACACCAACCTGTAGTGTGGAGGTGGTAACTGTTGAATGACGTCATGGACTTTAAGAAGTCGTTTCTCATCTTCATAAGAAGTGACTGCTTCAACAAATTTGTTGTAAAGTTGATAAGTTATCAATGGATTAGGAAGGTCTCTATCAAAATACAAACGAAAGTTTTCAAACATTCATCCAAAAAAAAATTAAATTTAAAAAACATCTCAAGGTTGTAATCAATAGTTCCAAACTTGTAAATAAAATTTCAAGTTGTGTCTTGATACCTGAAATATCGTTTACATAATCCAGCAACACTGTGAGGATCACAGATGATATTTCCTTCGTTTGAAACACCAGAAATCGCGATTCCTTTTTTCATCACAAACTCGGTTTCTAAATCAATCTTATTTTCAGTATCAAACTCGTATCTGAGTAGACGTATTTGAGACGAGACACCCGAGATACGGTAGATGCCATCAACCACTCCATGCTTTTCAACAAAAGTTGTACAATCGGTTACAACTGCTGGAACTGAAAAAGAACTTTTTACGAATTGAAATTTTGTTGTATTTAGAACGCAAAATTTGTCGATAATAAAAGTGTTGTTGGCCGAGGAGTTTTCACATGGCAAGGTGCTGAATCAAGCCAACTAGCTTTGTCTTACATGGGGTCGGAACCAAGCATTTTAGTTACAAATCGCGCTGCCAGACACGCACAGAATATGATTGAAAATATTGAATCAAAACTTCAGCATTTACTTTGCTCTCCAGTCCGATGAAGAAGTTCACATAGATCACATCCAAACACTCGCTCCCTCAGAATCCCTTTTCTTCTTAAGAGCGCCCTGCTAGGGCGAGTGTCCAAAAATGACCTCAACATTTCCATAAACTTGCCGTGTTTTTGAATGACTGAAACAATGAAGTGACGATGTTTCAAATATTGATTGATACAAATAAGAGATTTGATTGAAAAATCGATGAATTGAGAAAGAAAGTGAGATGACTTACTTGGTTTAACTGGACTACTATTACCAGATGGTGATGAAGGTGATTTACTGTAGACATCTACATCAGATGAACAATTGATTCTACGAACACATTGAGATGGAAATGAACCAACTCTCCACGCCCTTTTCCCTCTCCACCAACCACTTTGGCCCATTTCAATGATTGAAACCATGTCACCGACCTACAAACATTCGAAGTGACAGCTTTTTATACTAACTTTTATATACCTTGTCAGAAAACAAATCAAATTAGTTGTTAACATCGTTTACCTCTAAGTCAAGTTCGTCATCATCTTGTGCAGTGTACCGACGGATGACACTAGCGGCAGCTATTGCTGGAATATTGATATCAGCAACCCCTCCTAACGCGTGAGGAACAGGAATGTTTCTACCGTGGTTGTCACATTCAAACCAATGTAAGATCGGCGCACAGGATATCCTGTTTTCGTTTGCTAGATGTGTTAATGACGTGAGGTAAAGACGAAGTGTGTCTTGAATCTTCATAAAACTCGATTTGAAATTAAAAGAGATTATTTTGTGATCTTACATTTACAGATTTGGAGTTTAGAAGTTCCACTTTTAGTTCAGATAAACATGAAAACTTCCTTTCAAATACACATTCATGCAACCAGCTATCAAGAATTTCGAAATGTTCCAGGCTTCTTCGAACTATCCATGAATTGCTCTAAAAGTTTAAATGTATTTAACAAGAAAAACATTTAAATCTTTAATTGAACCTTGCATTTGACTTTCACACAAATTGCAAGAGGGGTTTTATGATTCTCAGAACACGAAGGGACATCTGCTCTATTTTCTTCAGCTAAATCAGCGGATTTATCAGCCAGAGATAGCTGAAATCAATAAACCAAATTGAAAAACCAAATCAATGATCGCTATAACTGGTAAAGTAGCAAGAATGAGAAAGTTTAAAGTCTATTTTACATGAAAGTAATTGCTGAAACTTTTTATAATTTAAATCTCACATTAAGTTCGTTGTAATCGATTGTTTCGTAGTGAAAATGTACGCACTCTTCTATTCGTGGAAATTTGGAATCCTCAGTAACAAATCCGTTTGCCTCTTTTCGTATAACACTATAAATAAGTCAAATAATTGTTCAAATTTTCTCTGCTTATAAACTTGATGATTTTACAAACTTCTATTATTCAAAATATACAGTTAAGTCATAATCACGAAAATAATTTTAGAAGCAAATACTTTAATATCCATATATATAGGGTCACTTTTTGCCTCAATTAAAATAAGTTATAAAATAACAAAGTGCAATCTACTAAAAATTTATTTTAATATTTGAGCATATATAAAATTTCCTAAATAAAAACATAGAGAAATAATTAAGAAAAAACAAATTTAATTATAAATCACAGAATATAAACAACAAATAAACTCTAATAAAAGGCATAAAAATATAACAAAAAACCATGATGAATAATAACAATTGAGTTAGATAATATAAGAATTAAAATTAAATATGATTTGTGAATCACAAAATCATCAACACTAAGTCATAAATCAT
This sequence comes from Pegea sp. RAD2-039, assembly GCA_034620365.1. NCBI lineage: Eukaryota > Metazoa > Chordata > Thaliacea > Salpida > Salpidae > Pegea > Pegea sp. RAD2-039. The sequence goes on along the minus strand of JAQGEQ010000048.1, from coordinate 2,164,421 downwards.
AACTTCTACAGCTTTGTACCCTGTTAAAGAACCCATGAAATGTTACTACAAATAATTATGAAAATGGTTTTACAAAAATAAAATTTTTAAACATACATCATAGATTTATGTAATCGTAAAATTAGAATATAAAACAACAAAACCTTGATAAAGCTGGATAGGTACTGAAATTGTTGGCTGCTAACTTTCCTTTTATTTTACTCCCAGTATAAGAATTTTGTGAATCATTTTTTGAAGGCATTACATCCAAATATTACAAAATTACAAAAATATTTTTAATTACTTTAAAAATAAAATTATAGTTTTATACTACTAAAGTTTTTTTAAACTAACTTTTTTAAATAAACAACATTTATGTGTTCATCCTAAACATATTTTATAATATATCTTTTTCTTAATAAACAATAATAAAAAACTAAACAAAACATATAATTTGCTATGGGCCAACTAAATTTAAAAAATAACATTGAATTACTATAATAATCTTACGATAAACAAACTTTAATAGTTCTATATTTAATAAACTTCAATTATTTTACAAAGATTAGGTTTAGTTGCTTAAATATACTGAAAACTCGAAGTAAATCAATAAATAGAAACTAATAAATTTCAAAAATATAATCAGAGCTCTATCTACGAGCATACAAGCACAATCTAATTAAACAATATAAATTAAGAAAAACAAAAAAATTATAAATAACAGTTAATTATAAAAACTTTATTAAATTTTTAAACAAATGAAAGATAATCTATGACACTTAATATATTTAGACATAGCTTTTGTATCAATAGGGCAATAATTAAAATGAAATAAACAAACAAATAAATTAAAAAAATAAATTAAAAAAAACTTTTGAAATAGATATTTAGAAAAGATGTTTCTTTTTTCTTATATTTTTTAATCTAAAGGAAATATTATTCAACAATTTAAAAGCAAACAAAAACAATTATAAATATTTAGAGATTTACAAAACATATTCTTTTAACAAAAAAATAAAAAAACGCATAAAGATAGAAAAAGTAAACACTACAAAAGGATTTATTGACAAATAATAATACCATGAAATACAACTGAATGAAAAAGATGAAAGTTGAAAAATGATACATAAAGTTGTTTGTTTTTTTTTATTTATAGTAGAAATAGAAACATCATTTAGTCATAACTTTTGAACTTATTACACTTACATTAAAAAACAAAACTTTATGAAAATGGAGTAACAAAATGAACAAACAATTTTTACATTTGATTAGCTATTTTGAAAACAGAAAAAAAACAATGAGATAGGAAACCTTAATAATATGTAAATGATGGAAACAATGAAAAAAAGTAGAACTATAGGTTCATTTGTTTTACCAATTAGTATTATTTAAACAGTTTGATTTGAGATTTCTTGTTGTAACCAAGTTTTAAAATAAGAAAACTTAAAAATATTTTTTAATGTAAATATTAGAACTTTTAAATTAATAAAATTTAGTTTTTACAACGTTTATTAAAAAAACTAAACACAGCCTAAAAAATAAACTAAATCAAAATAAACAATGATAAGAAAAGTGTATTAGTATTTTACAGAAATACAAAGAAATCGTTAAAAAAATTTATTGTACATTTAACAATTGTTTTTACACCTAACCAAAAGTTTTGTAAACTTTGTGTAAATAAGGCGTATTTAAAGAAGCATCTAATATGATAGATCATCAAAAATTGACAAAAATCCATTTTAATTCATATAAAATTTAATAAGTTTTAAAATTTATTAATCATATATACGATATAATTTTTGTCTTTATTCGACTGACTTTGAACTTATTCTTTAGATTGTGACTAATTCGAATTAGGACTTTGACTAAATACGTACAACTAACTTTTACAAACATCAAATTTTACATTTTTCAAATAAGCAAGCTGTTCAATTTTTAGCAATAATGTTAAATATTAAATAGTTAAGTATTATTTTACTTCATCTGAAATAAAATTTTTCCAAGCAATATAAATAATTTCAAGCATCTTAAACCAGAGTTTAGAAAAATAATGTTCATTAAAACCACAAACGCAATAAGTCAGATATTAAATTTATTTTTTTGCAAAAGTATAAAATTATTTATAACCAATTGAAATTTGATCACATGTAAATGAACTATATGGAAAAATTACTAATACTACTTATGAGAAATTGATCAAACCAGCATATACAGTTTTGAATTTTTACAAAAATTGTAATAAATTAAAAATACTTGTTAAGTCTCTAATTAACATTCATTTTTTGAATTTTTTAAAGAAATACAACTGATAAATCATCATATTCTGCATAGCTTTAATCAGAAGGATAAACACAGTTGTAAAAAAATAAAAGATGGTTCAGCAAGCTGGAAGTACAAATTCCGCGAGAAAAAGGTTGTTTAATATTATACAATTGCTTCTGCTAAATGCAAGTATTAAATCAAATTTTAAGTAGCAAAGATTAGAAATAATGGTTGTAAAAAAGTTTTTCTTGAACCAAGAAATTATTTATACTTGCTTATTTATCTTAAACTTGTTCATTGTGTCATTTATCTCAAATCGTTTTTTACGCAACACATGGCGGCAGAAGATAAACTATACAGCTTCTTGTAGCGAAGAATATGTCTGAAGAAAGATAATTAAGGGGTTTAAAGTACTACAGTAGCTCTGTCAGACATATATTCAGCTTCTAATTCAATCATGTAACAGACTATTTCTTTAATAAAGAACACAAAGTAGTTTATCACCGAATTTAATAATATAGTATGACGGCTAACTTTAGATATTTAAAAAGAAAGTACTAAAATTTAATGGTTAAATTCTAATGTATTTATTAGTTTTTGACAAGTCATACCTTGAGTATTATACATCATAATCTAAACTAGCGTGCCAGAGAGAGTTAAAGATGTGCTGCAAGTTAGTTTTCATATTAGCTTGAAAGTTGCTTATGGTTTTCAAAATTTCGACTTAAAAACGTGTCTTTGTGCAATATTTGTTACAAAAACCATCAATCTTGCAGCTTTAAAATTATTAGGAGCATACAAACTTTTTTTCTGATAGAGTTTTGCTGCATCTGTTAAAATCAAGCGAGCTCAAAGTAAAGTATTGTTGATGAAGAAGTGTTTACAGGTCAACATTCTAGATCCACCCAACTAGTTTTTTACTAATTTCTTGCGTTGTACCAAAGAATCAAACTATAGCCACTGGCTTAAAAGTCAAAGTTTTTATTCGATAATAACAATTTTAGTTGAAAACTTATCTAAAAATGAAACTAACCACTAAAAAATTGATGGTAAGGAATAAAAATTGTGGAAGTATTTCCACAAGTAAAACCAAAATTTAAAACAATAATATACTCTAATGACTATTAAAGTTAATAGTAATAATTATCAAACTTTCCAGGATAGTGCAAATAAAGATTGAACCTAAAACTAAGTTTCTAAAAGAAGGAAGTGACTCATTTTGTATATCTTAAATTAATCAAAAATAATTTATCAAGTCAAAGTTTACTGCAATGGTTGTTTTTAGTTAATAGATGTTAAAAAACTGAAACGTAAAGACTAAAGATAACTCCCAAGGTAACACAACCTGCAAGCTTCTTTCAGTAAAATAAAGTAATAAAGTATTAAACAACCAAGCAAAACCAGTGCTTTTAGAAGGGGAGAAATGACTAAGTCTATCTTGAAATTATTTTATAAAAAATTGTTAACATTATCAACATTGTTCATTTAGCACCAAACTTATACAATTATAAGTTGTTAAGTTTCTCCCAATTAGTTCATAGATTAAGATCTTTTCTAAGTAAACTTCAAAAAAGTCGATATCAGTACGTTTTGCTAATATAACTTACAATATAAAGTAATTGATGTTTTTAATAAAAAATTATTTATTTATTTCAATAAATGTGAAGGAGGGTACCTGAAAAGAGCACCTCTCGCTGACACACATTCTCACAAATAACATCTATTTAGCCAAAAATATAGAAAGTAAAAGATGTAACACATGGTATTTCGATATCACTCAAAGCATATAACAGTGAACAATTACATGGAAAGTTAATTTGTTAAAAGTTTCTTACTAGTCAAGTTCCTTAAAAATATAGTTGGCGCTGCTAAGTGATAGGCGAATGTTTTAAAAAAAACAATTTTGTCTCGAATTGAAAGAGCATGCTGTGTAGTTTCAATTTGCTTGTAGTTTATTAAAAGCATTTGTTTGTTGCTTTTAAAGTAAAAAGTTGCTCTTAAAGTAGGTGCTTAAAGAAGCTTGTTAATTAAGATTTAAGGCATAGTTTAAATGTACAAAAGATGAAAAACAAATTTGACAATGCTGATATTGTATCATTTACTGATTTATTTTCACAGAAAATTTACGAAAATATCAAAAGTTTGATTCAACTAATTTGTTCAACTATTTAAATCGATTAACATTAATTGATTATTTAAAGATTTCAATTCAAGTTATTTATTTACAAAATTAAATCGAGTAATTCAGTTAATGTATTCAACATCAAATACAAAAATTGATAGTAAAAAAAAAACTAGGAAAACTTGTAAAAATTTATTTATTTGTTTGAAAAGAAGTTGATCAATACAAAACCATTTTATTTGTTTTTCAAGAAAGGATAAATAGAAATTAAAGTAAAAAAATAATGAATTGGTTATGTCTAAAATACAAGATGCACATAAAATATTGATGCATAGGTTAAAGAATATGAAAAATTTGTTAAAAAATATCTCCGTAATAATCAGGTATATCCATAATTGTAGAATGTAAAAAAGTTAATGAAAAAAGTTAGTGAGAAATAGTAGATGTCAAAATTGCAAAAGTCAATCTTATATCTTTTTAAAAACAACATATCCTAAAGGTTTAAAAAAAACATAATTTTTTTTCGGCTTGAATTAATAGTACATTAAACAACCGCAGATTAAGTAAGCGCTTGAAAATAGTTTTTAAAAAGTAATAAAAGTGTCGATGAAAAAAGGCATGACAACAACAACAAACCCAACAGAAAAATAAGTGACAAACTTATAAGTTACTTCAATCTCTTTACGTCGATGAGTGTGTTTGTCATGAAGGGATACCCCAAACACATGGCAAATAATAATCAGAACAAGTTTTTTAATTGTTAAACGAACAGTAAAAACTAAAATGATTCCCAGCGTGAACCGAAGTATTGAGATCAACCAAAAATGAATGTTTAGGAAGATATTAAGATCAGTGAATTGGCGATGAGGAGATCTGTATAAAGATGTAAAAAAAGATTAAATTGATATTTTGTAAAAATTAAAATATGTTATAAAGTTCAGATGATGTCGAATAATTTTGGTTTATTTTCGACAATTAGGAGAAAACCACAATCTATATAAAGTTTTTGATTTCTTAGGTTTTATAGCTCTATCACAAATTGATATACGGAAACCTAAAACTACTGAATGGTGAAAAAATTATCAAAACATATTTATAAACTAATTGTTGAAAAACGTAATTGATAAACAATTATATCAAGATGACAAATCAAAAAAGTAATGAAATAAAAATGAGTAGTAGATGTGATAAGAAGTGAATAATTGTGTTTTTCAAAGCAAATTTTACATTTTTATAATATTATGATGTAAGAGTCATGTTTAGTGTCAGACAACTTTGAGTTTAATCAAATTAGTTTAAAGTTATAAACCTAAAGTATTTGACTTATTTCAAATTCTTCAAATAATTTGAAAACACCGGTTTTTAGTGGAAAACTGTTAATGTTAAAACTATTTGCTAAAATTTTGAAGTTAAAAAAAGTTAATTATTAACAGATGAGGAAATGGTTGTTTTAACTGAGCCAAAAGTAAATAAGTTGAAACGTTACTTAATCACTAGTGTATATGAAAAGAAAACGAAGGAATTAACTTTAACATCTTTTTACAATTATTGAAATTAAATTAAATTTGTAGCTGATATATTTGTAGAAACAACAACCCAGCAGTCACTAGTGCTGTTACGCATTTCCTATAAGATATTTTAGAATTTTGCTAAAATTAGCAGCTACAGCAGTGTCTTTACATAAAATAAATAAAGCAAAATCTCTTATAATTACGCACATATTAAAAAAAGAATTTATAAAAATTGAAATCAAACTAACAAATCTATGCTGTATTGAAAAAGTATCCAGGAAGCAACTTGTATCCCTGCTCCTGCTCCAAGTATGATCACTGTATCCCCTCTGGTTGTGCTATATCTTTTAGGAGCAGGATAAAAATACCCTGAAAAAAGTGAAAATGATTTTAATTAAAGAGAAGTAGTTGTCAAAACGTTTTACTAAATCATTAACACCAGTTTTTAAAAGTTGAAATTTTTACCTAGGAGAAAATGAGAAGTAACTATCAACCATGGTGAGTATTTGATAGAAAGTGTGTAATCTTCAACCATGTTTACAAAAGGCCATCCAAATACAAGATAAATAGCTGCAATAGTGATACCAGCAAGAACATCCTTTAAAAATTATTTATAAAAAAAACTATCAAATGTTACAGTGATATTATTTATCATGATATATTATAGACTACAATAAAATTTTATGATAAACAAATAAAATGTTAGGACTCATCTACAAGTTAGCTAAATGAAGTCTGACAAACATCTTTATATATTTCTGTTTTAAAAAATACTAATTAACTTTCTTAGTATTAAGAAATAACTTATAAACATGTCAAAGTCATTTAGTTACATGAAAAACATTTATCAACTAAAAACAAAAGACTTTATAAACATAAAGTTTAATGAGTTTAAAAAAATCAAAAGCTCAAATTATAAAAAACATATTAACAGAATAGAAATTAACTTTAAAAATTCAACTTACTAAGATTGAATGCATACCAACATAAATTCGACTTGATGATACTAGCAAACACCAACATATAGAAAACAATATTCCATAAGTTAGAGATATCTAAAACAGGTTCATTATTTGGAAATACATTTTCACTTTTAATTAAATTGATTTTAATACAGAGATAATTTTGGCAACATTAGTTTTTTATTGTTTTACTAATCAACAATTGAAAGAAAACAACTAATCTATAAAATTTTCTAAAAAATCTTTACATTAAACTGTTGATATGAAGATAAAATCATAGAAAATGGAAGAGTTGTTCCAGCGATTGCATGGGTTGATGGTAATCCATATTCAGCCTGAACCCTTTTTTCTAACTTGAATGTAGGGGGAGATGTTGGACGTGGTAATTTCAACAAGTCCTTCAATGCCTGTCCAATATACCTTCAAGTATAATTTATATTAAACAGATATGTCATGAAATCTTATCATGAAATTCTTATTTTTTTAATATCTAATGATCAAAATCTTAACATAAAAATAATTTTACAATAAGTACAGAATGACTAATTAGTTGATGATACTTTGTCTTGGCAATTTTATATTTTTAAATAAATTAATAAAACTATTTACATGGTAATAACCCAAACTAAAACCATTTTGCGAGCCACACCAGCATCAAAGTTCCAAAAAACAAAAGGTAAAAAAGTGATATAAAAAGTTTCTTGGCCCAAAAAAGACCCAAAACGAAAGATGTAATATAATGGCCAATTATGAACAGAATAATCACAACTGAGATCTTCTGTTTGAGAAAATGATTCATGATATTTTACATTATTTTCCACCATATTCTTTTCTTTGTAGTTTTGATCAAGTTTATTATAGTTGTTTGATAATTTTGCTTGTAGTTCTTGCTTATCATAATTAGGTTTTAATCCACAAAATTCTTGAAAAGCACGAACTTTATGAAAATCAAATAAATAATTGCAGCCTTTAATAAATTGATCCATCCTAAAAAAGCCTTTAGAAAAATAGTTAAGCTCCATGAAGCAAATATATGGAAGTATGATGATAACTGATAGTGCTATACACCACTAGTAATTTTGTTTTAAAAAAATTAGTCAACCAATAAAATTTTTTAAATTTTTTATTCATAAAATTTTACAATTATTAGAAAAATTTTTACTATTGATCAAGAAAATCTTTGCAAAAATTCATTAGATCAATTATACACAATGAATAAAATAAAAATCAATTTTGATCATAAATTGAAAGTATCTTATTTCTACTTATTTACTTGAAGCACGCTTTCTGAAAGCATGACTATCTACCTACTACCAATACAACAAAACCTTTGTTATAAATAAACATTCATAACGATGTCATGCTTGAGTAAGAAAAAAGTGGTCAAAATGGCTTTCGGCTTTTTAAACATCAAGCAAGAAGTAAAAAAAACTTATTGTATATAAAGTAAGAAACAACAGACTACAGTTTTAATTATTAGTTTTTAACAATACCTGGTATTAATTTTTACAGAGACAATCACCTCAGTTTACTATGAAATGAATCCAAGAAATAAGTTGTACAAGCAGCATGTATAAGTTATAATCACTGACAGACTGCTCTACGACACTCACTGGTAAGTTGATGTAAACATTCAATCTAACATACTATAAAGTAATGTTTTTCATTACCACAAGTGCAAACTAAATTCATAAAAATATGTTTGAAGAAAAAGCAATAAATAGCATGTATTGGGAATTTGTATATTAAAGCAGCTTTAAAATAGTGATAACATTTGCTAGATATTATACGTTGCTTGTTTAAATATTATTGCTGTAATCATATTGAGTTTACCAATTAAAGAGTTTAGATTTTAAATTTATCATTTCAACACTTGTTAAAAACACCTAACATTTAATAGACAACATTTAAAAAATAAAAAGTGAAAAAATTCCATTTCTTATTGAGACTTAAACTAAAAACAAATTTTAAGAACATTTTTATAAAATATGACTAGATTAAAAAATAAATAAGCCTTTGTATAACCTAGCATTACAGACACGTAGTATTTAATACATATCTAGAATAAAATAAATTATACTTATGTAAAAACTTTTTTTATTATTTATATACTGAATGATCAGTATTTCAGCTATTTACAAAATTTTTGTAGGTTTAGATGCTCAAAATACTTCAATTTTTTAGATGTTATGTTCGACTTTAAAACTTTTTTATACTTCAAGTAACGTAAGCAAGAATAAAACTAAAGTGCAATCTATTGAATGTATTTTCCTTAAAAAGTATCAAACCTAAAATTTTAACATAAAAGACGAAAAAATAAATTAAAAAATGTGAATATTAAAAAATCTTCTTAAAACTGAGAGTGAATTAAAAAAATCTCAGATACTAGCTGAAATTTTTACTAATAATGCATAATTAAGTTATAAGTAAGTTATAAATGATCGGGTTTAAATAATATGTTTACGCATCTGATAAATCTGTTGTTAATCTACCGAACTAATTTTCGTTGTGATTTAAGTTAAGTTACTTTACTGCTCACTCAATTGCTTTATTTGTAATTTGATTGTGTACCGTTATTGATCAAATTGATTAAACATACTACTACTTTAAAAATCATCAAATGGCAGTCATAAATAACTGCGATCAAAATTTAATTTCATAAACTGTGATACTTTTTACCGCAAATCTCTAAAAGCTAGTTGCCAAAGCTTATGATAATTAGAATATAAGTTAGGTAATGATAGATATTATGAAAATGTGTTATCCAGTAATTTAAAGAAAGTAAATTTTTACTTTGCAAAATTTTTGAATATTAATTCTTTTTTAATTTTCCTGTTTAGAGGCATTTGCTTAAATGTCTGTATTTTAATTCATCCTATGATATTTACGCACAGTTTCGAATATATTTTTATGAATCTTCTTTAAGTATAACAACTAATAGAATAATTATTTATGTATATTTACTTATAAACCTTTTATTCACGAAAATACCAAACAATTAAAAAAAAAATTATTTTTAAGAGTGAATAGCTGTGCCTTATAACTTTATATAAACATGTCTTTTTGTGTTGATTATGGATAAATAAACTTTTTAATACTTTTACATTCTCTCGGTTAATTAGACGAAATGTGCGCTTCGCTCCCGCCGAAGTATTTAATAATATGACCATTTCTGTCACTTGGCTTTGCTTAGGTTGTCTTCGCCGAACCGCTATTCTATTCTCTTTCTTTACGTTTTGTCCATCAATTTGATTATTTAATATTGAAAAATGTCGGCCGGTGATACAGAAATGAAACAAACTCCTAAAGAAGAAGGAACAGATAAAGAAGCTGCAGCTGAAACAGCTGCTTCTGCGGGTAAGCTAAATTTATAATTAAATATTTTTTCAAGAAATATGATGAAAATAAAGTTATTCTTAAAATTAAAAAGCTTTTTTTGATTCAAAATGTTTTTAATGTTGAATTTTAGAAATTATATATTGAGTACTATATTATCATATTAATACTTCTATTAATCATTCAAACTAAAACTTTTTGTCTTAGGTATATATATTATTATATATACAATAATTTGTTATTTAAAGGTAATAAAATGACAATTATTTCATAATTGTTAGAATTATTTTAATCATTTCTATTTTTATTGAATGTATAAATTGTGTAGCCTATAAATAATTTTTTGTGTAAATTCTACTTTTATGTATCACTTTATTTGTTTAATTTACTTTGAAAACTATTTAGAATTTTCTTTTAAACATTCAATTTATATAATAAACTGAAAAATATTTGTTTTAAATATTCTATTATTTGATAAAAATATCACATTTAATCAAAAGTTATTAATCTTTTGTTATTAATCTATCAAATATCATTGAAATTAAGTTTATTATTAGTGATATCAAATTATTATATTTTTGTTTAATAAGAATATTATTTCAATATTTATTATCTTATTTTTTAAATTTTTACTTTAAACTTTTTATAAATTAGTCTGTTTCATGTTTAGCAAGATCTAATGTGTTATAAATATTTTATTTAAATAAATGTTTTTCTTAATGAATTATCTTTATTATTATTTAGTTAATTTGTCTTGTTAAGTGTAGTATTTCTACTTTGAGGTATATATCAAAATCTTTAATCACAATATATTTAATTTAATCAAACCAAGAGTTTGACTTTTTTTTAATTAAGACTTTTTAGTAGGTAACTTGCGAAATGAAATGATGAAGAACCCTTCAGTGTTAGCTGCCTTACAGCATAAGCTAGATGATATTGTTGGTGGTAGTTCAGGATACTTTGAGGCGTATGTTTTCATGTATTCTTAAACCTGATAACTTATTATTGCAATTGTTTTCTTAGGTTGCCAGCAGCTGTAAAAGCTCGAGTTAATGCTTTAAGGAATCTCCAATTGAAACAGATTAAGTTGGAAAGTCAATTTTTTAAAGAAGTTCATGAATTAGAGTATAAATATGCCTTACAGTATGAACCTTTAAATGAAATGGTTAGTTAAGTTTATTGAAGATTAATCAATAGTTTATTTAACTGAGGACTTTATTTATTTAATAAATTATTGATGTGATTTTATTCAGAGAAAGAAAATCATTTCTGCTCAATATGAACCCACTGAAAAAGAGTGTGTTTGGGAATATGCAGAAGAAAATGATGAAGATGATGAAGAAAAGACTAGTAGTAAAGATTCTAAAGCTGATTCTAAGGCTGATTCTGCAGAAAATAAATCAGAGGTTAATGCAATCACTGTACGTGAATTTTTTATTCTGAATTTGAATCTTAAATAAGAGAAGATCAAATATTCAAATTACTTTCAAAGTTTGTCTTTATTTTTCTTTTATGTTTTTTAATGCAATCTTATTTTGTTGTTTGATTTTTAGCTTTATTTTCTTATCTTTCTCTTATTGAAATTTATATAAATTTGTTTTTAACAGAAACTTGCAGAGGCGGCAAGTTTGGATGGTAGGTTACATCTCTTCATTTCATCTGATATCTGTTTTTTTAACATTTAAATAAAACAATTTTTAGATTATTGATAATTATAAAAGTATCATTATATTTGATTCTAATTCTAAAACTTGTAAGATTACAAATTGTCTGCAATTTTTATTGACTCAGCTATTAAATAGTCTAATTGAATAATTGTAAAAAGTTTCCTGGCTTTTCACTAACTTGCATCCCACAGAACCTGTTACAGGGGTCCCATCTTTTTGGTTGACTGTTCTGAAAAGTTGTCCGGTTGTGCAAGATATGCTTCAGGATCATGATGAGCCTATTTTGCAACATTTAATAGATATCAAATGCAACATTTCAAAACCAGGCGAAGAAATGGTAATATGATTCATCTGAAATCACAATTAAATTTTCCTGGCTACTTTTTTACTGATATTTGATTTTTCAGTCATTTACATTGGAGTTTCATTTTAAGGAAAATGAATTTTTTAGTGATTCAATTCTCACTAAAAACTACAAACTCTCTGACCCAGATGATGAAACTCCTTTACATTACGACGGACCCGAAATAGAGTCCAGCACTGGGTATCTTTTTAATGATTTTTCTGGATTTAATATTTAAAATGATAAAAATTCTCTATTGAATCATCTAAAATGATTTTTGAAATGAGATATAAATCTTTAGATGTGCGATTAACTGGAAAGAAGGGAAAAATGTCACCGTAAAAGTCGTGAAGAAGAAGCAGATTCACAAGAACAAGGGAACTGTTCGAACTGTTTTGAAGGAAACTCATCAGGATTCTTTTTTCAACTTCTTCGATCCTCCTCAAGGTAATTTGAAAATTGAGAAATGCTTTTATTAGATTGAAACAAGAATTTGAATACTTCTAATTCCTTAGAGAGTTTTTCTATTCAGTCTAAATCTATTTAGATTCAATTATTTTCAAATATTCGTTAAAGATCAATTTATCTCAACTTTTTTTTTGGATTTTTACCTAAATTAGAGAATAGCAATTTACATCTGTGTAGCAAGTTGTTGAGCGAAGTGACATAATTTACTAAAATAGTAAATTGAAAGTAATCACGACAGTTAAAGCTACTACAATCCTTTCATCATTGTTTTATCCATTATAACGTGATTTCAAGAATAGTTTTTAAAACTTTTCTTACCTAAAAATATCTGCTGATTACTCAGTTAAAACGTCACATCATTTTTTCACTTTTTTATACAAAGTATTTCCTGAGGTGCTGCTTCTATGTAATGTTATTCTTCAATTCTATTTTGAAATTTGTTGTAGTTCCAGAAGATGAGGAAGAAGAGTTAGATGAAGAGACTGAGGCTCTTTTAACCAGTGATATTGAGATCGGAAATCTTATTCGTCAAAAAGTTGTTCCTAGAGCAGTCCTCTTTTTTACCGGTGAAGCAAGTGAAGATGGGGACTACGACTCACGTGATGAGGTAAGACATCTTCTCGGATTTATATTTTCTTGATTTTAAATATTTTTATTTCAGTATTCATTTGATGAGGGAGACTCAGAAGATGATGAAGATTACGATCCATCTGTAAGTTTTAATCTTTTTTCATCCAACTTTTCCAACTAACTTTTTGTTCCTAGAAAGTAGAAGGAAGCCCAACAACAGCAACTCCTCAAGAGTGCAACCAACAGTAAATCCAACTTGATGGGGAGTTGTTTCAGTTAAGATCTTGGATGTTGATAGCGTTTTACACTTTAGTGTCCAGTTCTAGCTACCAACAATTAACCACTCTCTTGTTTTTACTAGTTTCTGTAGTTCTGAATGATTTTATGACTAAACTTAAGTAAAAGGCTCATTAAAAAGTTTGTTATTTTTGAAGTTTAACCAAAACAGTTTTTTTTTTTCATTTTTTGGTAAAATTTGGAATTTTTAACAGAAGAATTTTGTCATTTATTTGAACTAAATAGTCTAGCTTTTAAAACAAATTTCATTCTTCAATTTTAGTCTTTTATTATTTGATTTTTTAAATATTTGTTTGAAGTTGTAACTAACAGAAGGTGTCAGCACATAAGATGCTCTGTACTAAATGCTCTGTTCTAATAAATAGATGCTTTAAATTGACTCGTTAAACATTTCGATTTTTAGTGAAGACTGTTTACTCATCTGTTTACAAATCTTTCTACAGTTAGAGATTTAGATTTATACATCAAAAATTAATTTATACCCATTAAAAAGGTCGTGAAAATAATGATAATGTTAATAGCAAAAAAGCATATCTTTATTAATTATTAATATTAGATCTTTTGAAAATTGAGCTAACCACGTTTTAGGCAATTTTTGAATTAAAATTTTTATCTGATTTAATTTCAATACTTTAATTGGATGAAAGAAACAGAATATTGGCGTTTTCACCTGAGTAGAAAGCTCTTCAAAGTTTCATGTGAATAACCAGATTATTTGAATTAAAATAAATCATTTTTGAGTGAAAGTTTATTCGGAGTAGAAGTTTCTAGCTACTTAGCTTGCAGGAATTCTAATCTAAACCAAAATCTAATGTAAAACATCAATTATTTATAAGAACTCTCAAAACCAAAATACGTAGAAAAAAGTTGATTAAAATAATTCCAACTAACATTTTAGGATTTTGAATTTAATAAAGTCAGAGATTTAATTTTATCAAAAGTGTAGTTTGGATCAGGGACAGTTACATCAAGATAATATTGCCTTTCATAACTCTATTAGTCGTAATGTTTATAAACAAATCATAACACTATTTCCATAAACTCAAAGTTAATGATGAAGAGTATATCAGAAAACTTTAATTTTAGAATTCTTAAGTTATAAACACTTTTTTTGTATTTTTTTTTGATTTATGTAAACCTCAATTTTTCAAAAATCAATCATTTCAAAAACAGATAACTTTCTTAAAGTTAAAAAAAAAACTAATTTACATAAAACTAAATATCTCAGTTAAAAAGGCTTCTACTGAAACAAGCCGACGCAGCTTTTGTCTGCAGTACGATTTTGTACGTCATTGGAGCCTAGACTTTGTCGAAGGCAAACAAAAGTAAACTCAACACTTTTCATTTCCATTGCACACGTTTTAGTTGGCAGAAAAATATCAAACGAGAAAGTCTTAAAGAGAGCTGATCTGATAACAATTAAAAGCATGCTAAACAAGCAAAGGCTTTGCTGGCACAGGCACGTCCGTCGAGTAGATGAGGGACGGATCCCAAAGGATATGTTGCACGGGTAGCTATCTAAACGCACTCAGCATCGACCGTCCCAGTCTTTGTTTTGAAAATACCTGCAAGCGTGATACGAAATTGCTTGATACCAGCAACTGGGAGGATATACTTGGCAAACAACTGAAGAAGAGAGAATAAAAACCAGTTTAAAAAAAAGACCTAAATTCGTTTTCTATCCCATTTCAATTTGTCCATTCCAATTTTATTTTGTCCATATTTTCTCTGCATTTCCCTCTTCTTTGATTTGTTGTTTTATCCATCAGAGCACATCTTGCATGTCCGTTCTCGGCCGAAGTTGGCCCTTATTACCGAAACAAGCGATTAAAACTTAAATTTTGATTTCTATATTAAACATTATTCTACAGTTCCTTAATGTTTTTATAAAAAAAAAGAGATTAATATTAAAATAAAATTACTCACAAACACCTAAATGGGTCTTCTAAATATTCTAATGAAGTACTTATCTTAGTATTCTGGTTCAAATGAAGGACTTCTTAGAGTTGTAGCATTTTTAAAGGTTTTGCTGAAATACTTCATTACAAATTGTGTGAGACTCGATAGCAATTATTAATGAAATTAGTGTAATCATATAAGCAGTATTTTATCTAACTACTGAAAAAGAAAATAAATATTTTTATTATTTGCAGCTTTGAGATTATTTGCAAGAAAACAAATACTTGAAGAGATTCTATCTGAGTTTTTGAGAAAACTCTTACAACTTATGAACAAGCTGTAATATTTCTTAAGCCATTCCAGAACGTTGTTCAAAATTATTTGTATTAAATAATAAATCATTCAAAGTAGTTGTAATTGAATAAAAAAATATTTTTAAAATGAAACATTAACACACTTTACTATTTATTAGTTAACAAACTTTTGTCAACAGTGTCCGGTCAGTTATCTTTGGTTATTTTGTCAGTTAAAAAGCATTCACAAAAAATTTAAGTTTCAAAAAACTTAAAAAAATATTTGAGTTTTATTTCAACATGATCTAGTTACTAATCAGTTCTAATCTGACACCCCGATATCTCATATAACTTATTGCATAAATACCGAACTGAATAAAACATCAACCATTAAACAATGCAGAATTTAATGATATATTTGAAGATATACAGATAGATTTACAGATTATGAAAATGAAAACGTTTAAATGCCCGATACTTTTATAAAAAGCTTCAAGAGCTTATCAGCTCAAGTAACTAATTTTGATTATCAAACAGTTTCATACATATGTTCAGGACTTGATTGATCTTCTAGGTTTATGGCTTCACCAATTTCCGTCATATTTCTGTTATTAAGTAACTTTAAAATGCTAAACTTGAAATTGAATTTTTAATTTAATTTTTATATAGACAAAGGGTTAACTAATAAATTGACATTTAAATCTACATAACTAAAGGTTTGTAAATATTCTAAAATGATTTCTAATATCATGATTTTCTTATCCTGAAACATTCAAAACAAACTAACCCTTGTAGATTAACTGCTGGAGTTATTGCTGCAGTAGAAGAGTTTTGACTTTGAAAAAACCGGACACTAAACCTGTTGAGGTGTATGTTCTTCCTGAATTTAAATTTTGATGTGTTACAACTTATTAGCAAAACTCTAAATGTCAATAAGTTACTTACGAATACT
The DNA here is from genome assembly GCA_034620365.1 of Pegea sp. RAD2-039. Lineage (NCBI taxonomy): Eukaryota > Metazoa > Chordata > Thaliacea > Salpida > Salpidae > Pegea > Pegea sp. RAD2-039. Next base: position 2,147,760 of record JAQGEQ010000048.1, on the reverse strand, counting down.
TTTTGCTTCTGACATCTCTATAATATAACCAAAATATTTCTAACAGAGTTATAACAGCGCAAATGATTGAAAGAATATTGAGAAATCTCACAATAAATGTTTTTTCCTGCAAAACACAAACCCCTTCTAAGAAACTAGTTTAATTTTTCGAAATAATGGTGTCTTATATATAATTGAGAAACATTTAAAACACGTCTACAAAGAAACTACTTTAACAGAACTTCTTACAGAGTTTATTCCATTATTATCATTCCTCACTTGAAAAGAACTATCTACAAAAACTTAACTACAAATACTTACATAGAAACTTGGTACCCAGCAAAGTTTTCTTTGAGAGTATCCTCTAAGTCTGCAGACTGCACGAGTAATTTCCTTAAGACCTTTACATTCATACATTTGAGGAACTGCCATCCAAGCATATTGACTAAAACTGTAAGATTCCATTCGTGTTCCATCCTAAATTATTTCAGTCAGTTTGAGTTAAGCACATTTTTAAATAAACTTTTAGCCATTTTTGAACCTTTATATTGAAGATTGAAGAACCGATAAACATACTAGCAACTTCAATGATTAGACGAAATAACAGATAGACAAAATTTTCTACTGTTAGCTTTGTAGACTCAAGTGGCTTTAAAACAAAATGAATAATTTATTATTAAAAATTAATGTTGTAACCAACAGACAAATTAACAAATATTACTTACTCCTTCTGTTAACTTTTCGTTTGACTTAAAATTTTTAAATTTTGTTGAAATACAAGGTAAGTACAAATAAAATATTAGCACTGGAATGGAAATGGCAATGATCTAAATTAAGAGATTAAATTTTGGATTAAACAATTATAAAAAAATGCAAAAAATTAAATGTAGAACTTTCATTTTATATAAATCTTACTTTACCTGATACATCCAAAAATGTTCATGAGATACTTTGATAAACTCATCATAACACAAAAGAGTGCAAGTCTTCATATCATTTTGCACATTTAAACAGTGGAAGTTTTGCTGTTCATCGCTATATACTGTTGACAAATTTTAATAGATGATTTATGCTTTGTAAGTCATGCGAGGTATAATCTCATTCAATCAAAACTTAAACTAAGTTTCGATAAATCTTATATATGTAAAATCTAAATATATTTCAATATTGTAAGTTTTGAGTACATTAAACAAATTAAAATAATAATTTAGACTTACCGATGCGAGATACTGTTGAAAGTACAAGTACTCTTAATCCAAGCGCTAATAAATACCAAATCTGTCCTAGGTAAGACGAATGAGAAGTGATCTGTTATGTTTTAGTCTAATCATTAAAATTAGTTCATGATAACAACAATAATATTAAACAATACATATAACTTCTGGTAAAAAATCTATCTGATAATGGAAGTATTTTTAAGATTTAAATTCTTTAAAAAAATTTTTATCGATTAATACCAGCTCATAACTAAATAATACAACTTACTAGCTTGACCACATTTTGCACATAAGTTCCCATTTTTGTTTAAATAGTTGAACAATGTACCTAAAAGTACAAAATTTGCGTTAATTTCGTTGGTTAGAGACTAAAACTTAATAAGAGGTAGTATGATTAGTATATTTATATGATTAATTTCTGAAAGTTCATTCACAAAGTTAAGATTTAAAAATATTTTTACACAAACTGTTTCTTGGCCCGAATAAATGCAAAAATATTTAATTATACCTGAAGTTGAACTGTTTTCACTTTAAAATATTTATTAGCTTGTTTAAACTGTATTATGGTAGAGTAATTTTAAAAATCTTTTTTTAAATGAAGCTTTTATGCCTTTTAATTATGAGCTAATATTTTTTAATATAAATACAAGTTAACTAGTTTTGCCAAATGCTTTTAGTTTTAAGCTCTGAAAAACTAAAATTGAAAACAACTTTTAAGTCAATTTTATATTCGCTTTTGTTTATATAGTTAAAAAATCTAAAAGCCGTAAAACATGTATACTTGTTAACGATTGTTTTACTTTTGAAATAGTCTGTTGTGATTTACTTTATACCTACTATTATATCTAACTAAAGAACGATATTTTAATTATATTATATTAGAAGAACATTTCTATAATTTTTCCTTCTCAAAAATAATTTCACCATTTTAAGGATTAATATAAAAACACTGTTTAAAAATAACTCCTTATTTTAATAAAAAAGCTGAAAAAATCAATGAGTGTCTTTACTACATATCATCTCTCATTTTATTTTTAACTCATTCTGCAGTATTCGACCTAAGTAATAAAATAGAGCAAGTTTTTTTATATTTATAAAAATCAGTAAGCTAATAATGTAAACATCTTATCTATTTTTGTATGACTTGTTTTTACAGAATCATTGTTTTTGTTTTCATTTAACAATTTATCTATCCATAATAAATAGTACAAGTTAAATATATATGTATATGTAGAACAATTTTACTTAAACTTATCTCTTATCTTGAATAACATTTAAACAATTTGAGATCAAAAAATTTTTCAAGCAAATAGTCTAACGAAGAGTATATAAATTTAGAATGTATAGTTCTAAGTGAGACTGGATGTTGTGCAGTTTTATATTTATTATTTTTAAAATTGTAACTGCAATAAGTCAATCTCCATATTTACTTTCCATATCTAAAGTTTGAGTGTAAACTAAGAAACAAACTTTCAAACAAGAAGCTTTAAGAAAATCTTCTGACTATAATTTTTTACTTTGTTCCAAATCACAGACCAATTAAAAAGGTCGCTCAAATCCAATCTCTGAGCTAGAACATTGTTACGACCCAGTATCTTTTCGTTGAGTATGTGGTAAGGCTACTTTCAAAAACCTTGAACACAGAATAATATTAAGTGCCAGTCCACCAACTTTATTGTTAGATTACAATTTAGACTCACTAAAATTTACTTTCAGGTTTAATTGAAGGAAATATGGTTAGACCAGGTCTTACTGAAACATATAACTCAAGCAGTAATGTTAAACTACATAAAATTGATTAAGAATTGAGCCACTGGTTTTGATAGAATCAGTTTATAAGCATTAAAGAAGATCAAAACGTCAGAATCTCTCAATCTATGACCAAAGGCTGACAACCCAAGGGCTTAAAATAATCCTTCTAAGGCCCCAACAAAAATGTAGAGTTCTAAAGTCCAACATGATACCAAAGATCCTTTGCGAAACTGGGCTCAGACTGAATAGCCTTGACAGCAAAATCCCATGGAAGCCGAAGTTGGCTTCGTCTGCCTAAGCACTCCAACAAGATTCTTCTATACAAACGTAGAATGTATTGCAGTAACAGCATTAAGTGACAAATTCCTTACTATGCTGGGTTCTTTTTTAGAATACTCTAAGAATTCTATCTGCTGTAATTGGTGTTTTAGTTGAGTTATATTAATAATAATATTCAACCCGACTGATTTTCCTGTAACCTTTGTAGTTTGCAAAGAATCTGAAGTAGCGTTGCTAATATTATAATTCAAAATCTTTAATATGTGGTGCGAGTTTGATTGTTGGTTTGAAACATTTACTTTGAATCATGAATATTCGAGACTTCAAGATTTAATACATCAATATAATTTCCAAATATTCAGAATATTAATTTCTGCTCTAGCTATACAAAAAACTCGCTTTTTGTCTTTGCCTCAATCAACTTTATTAATTAACATTTGAAATAATAAAGCAATAGTAAAGGATATGTTTAATGAAACCAAATTTCAATTTATTATTATTTCTTTATTTTTGAATTTATCCGAAGGCTTATAAGTTTTAGTTGCCATTGAACTGTTCAGAATCTGTGTTGGTAATTTTTATGAAGACTTTTTAAAAAATTTTAAATTTTTCTAGAAGATGTTTTTCTTTCAAATTGATAACAAGTTCTATTTATTTAAACATCTTTTTCTAAACGATTTGTTATCGTGAATGTTAATGTTTATATATTTACATTATAATGAAATGATAACGTCAATTTAATTTTAGCAAACTTTAAATAAACGGTTTGGCTTTTATACAATTTCAACAGAAAAACATTTTGAAACATTTATTCTTTTCATTTCATTTTTTAGTAAGTTTTGTATCACAATGTATCGGATTACACAACTTTTTGTTTAGGTTAAATCTTTGATTAGGTTTATTAGTTGTATTGATGTCAAAATGTATTTGTTTTCAAAATATTCTGTCAAACTTATTAATTATTCGTTTGTGCTAAAATTTCTTTTTAGTTTTACTAAATCCGTGATACTAACACTTGAAGTTTTAAGATTTTTTATACCAAGTAAAGTTACAGCTTTTTTCTTCCCGATTCCATCTTTACTTCAAAAATTTACACATCTTTCAAAATTTTGGTAAAAAAACAAGATTTAAGTTGCTTCCTTAAAACACTTTTCTCATTTTTTCTATTTTGTTATGTCAAATTTTTGATTTTTAGTTTACAATTTATCTATGCCTTTAACAGTGTTTCCATGCTTATTTTATAAAAGTTTTATTTATTTATTTTATTTATCTGTATTTACTTCTTAAACTGTGATACCTAAGACCTTTCAAGTATTTCTTTGCTCTTGATACTTAGTTTATGCATTACGCGTATAAGAGCTGTAGAATTTGTCACTCTCAGTTATGCGTTGAATAAATAAATATGTCAAACAGTTGAAAGTAAACTTTGCTTGCTCTTCAATTAACGTTTTGCTTTTGTTATTATTTTCCTTATAATTTCATAATACTCCGAGCTGCTTAAAATCAGTTTGAAAGAATAACAAAAATCAGTTGACAAACTATTTTATTTGTTTGCTTCTATATTATGAATTTATCTTATTTTGGTATTAAATCATTTATAAAATTTATTTTATTTTTAATTACATGTAAACTATGACTCAGCTCATAAATAACTTTGTAAACAAATGTAATTACAGACACAAGAATCATTATCATTAGATGATCTTATATCTTCTTGTGCACATAGAAGTTGCAAATCTCCACACCACGCAGTATGTTTCACAATCACCGACTAAAGATTTTTTTTTATAAATCAAAAACTGTAGCTAGTTTTTAAAGCTTTATGAATTATGATTAAACTATAGATAGTTAATGTTTACTTACATAACTTGCATTCAACAAACTTCGTTTTGCTGACTTTTTTACAGATTGTTGACCATTCTCGTTTGGCAAAAGCTATTTTACAGTCAAGCATTAAGTTACCAGTAGACTTAAGTCGGGAGGATACCTAAAATTGATTAAGCTAAATAATTGTTTATAACATTTTTGCAGAAAACTAACATCGTCTTCTTCAATGAGATTTTTATCAAGTGCATCATTTAGTTTGTTGTAGGCTGAACATTTTTGTTCTTTAACTTTTTCACAGTCATAACCAAACTCTACAGAGGCTCCTAATGAACAAGCTTGCTTTTTCTAAAACAATTTTTTGGTGGTTAAAATACATGTGCTTTATTTAAAAGAATAACATTAAATATAAGTTTTTTAATTAGCAATATAAGAGATACCTCTACACAGGTGGAGTCAAATTCTCCTAAAGCTGCAATAAATAATTTAAAGAAATTAATAAAAGTATGTTGATTAAATTTAGTAAATAAAATACTTTTCAATTTAAATTTAAAATACCTTGAATTATGAAAGAAAAGTTTGTGTTAAGATTGCTGCACTTTTCACAGTTATTAGCTTCAAAAAGTAAAGATGTTGATATCTTTTGTTGTGATAAATATGAGACGGGAGATTTGAGAGGTTTTATGACTGTTCCATCCAAATCTGTTGTTCCACTTATATTGACAAGGACATCGCCTAGAGTTAAGTCATCAATAAGAGATCAGGTTGTTATGAATAATTTTTGTATTATTTTAAAGTTGTTTTGAAAGATTTCTGCATAACTACTTTGCAAAACAACATAAACAGAAATTAAATTGTGAGTAAACGCCAAAACAGAATAAGATCTTCAAAAATTTGAACTATTTTTCTAAATCAAAATATTTTATTTGTTTTCATACAGAGCGTTTCTTCATAAACCGTTTAGCCACAAAATAAATATTCAAACTTTTGCTTTTGAAAAATTAAAGAGAAAATATTCTTGTAGCTTATTAACAACCTATTGTTTGCACAATGTGATGATGATAAATTAATCCATACCTGTCAACAAATCATACAAAGAAAACGAGGACCCTGAGGGCATCGTGACGTCTTTGAAGATTGCATAAGTAGTGACTGTATGTTGTATATTTGAATTATCGTACAAACGTGGAATTAATATCCAACATTTTCCCAACTGTCCTAGTAGGTCACCAACCTTTCCAATTAACTGAATATTTGATTGATCAAAGATGCCACACCCAGCTTATAAACAATAAATAACTTAATTATTTGAAGAATCACCAGAAAACAAACAAAATGTTTTACACAGAAGAAACTTTTGCTTCCAAAGAAATTCAATTTTTTTACAATGTTAATTTCACTGACAGTTTTCAAATTTATATCATTTTACAAATTTAATTTTTTGCATACAAACGAAAGATAAAGTCAAATTTTTTATAAATTATTTATTTATTTTTTATTAGTACAACTTACTATAAAATCGAACTTTAAATTTTAATGAAGGGTCGATTTTGAAGAAAGTGACATCATAAACATTTCGGTAAACTAGTAACTGGTTATCTGAATTCTTTAGCTTTTGGCAATTACTGCCCTGACAAATGACCAAATTTGGATAGTCGGTAGCACCCTGAACAAAGACAACTTTTAGATAAACTTAAATAAAAATTTAATTTTTAATCAATAATAATATTCGTTCATCTAGTTAGTTTCGATTTATTTTTAGCACTGACCTCAATTTCTGTGATATAAATGACGATATTTGTTTGAAAATGAGATCTAACAGCTTTTGTTTCAGGAAAAGCCGAACTCCAAGTGAAAAATGTATCTTGGTTGAAATATCCCTTTTTTTCGAAACAAAATATCTTCTTACATTCACCTTCGTTTTCTGCAGCATATATCAAAGATCTTATTTCATTTTCTGTAGATTCTAAATTTTTATATTTCTGATAATGTTATAGGTTACAGCTTTTAATAATTAAACTATTATGAAGAACAATTCTATGAAATACAAGAAGTATAAAAAAACCTGATATTGCTTGATCAAAATGTCCGAAGCTTAAAGCTAAAAATAATAAAGAAACTAAATTCATAATTTTTATGTTTTCACAAAGATTAGGTCTCAAGTCAGAAAAACTTTCTACAGTTACCTTGCTGAGTTCAAACCTAACTGAAAGAAAATAATGAAATTAGAATATTTAAAAGCTTTGACTGTTCTAATGTAATTACATATTCATTTTATATTTGCAGTTCAAGGTATATACAGCCTAAGGCGTTTATTTTATGGAACATTTATAGAACTTTACTATGGTTTTCGATGAGGATTTACAGGATATTTATAAATTTAAGTTGATTGAAATTATTTAAACGTTTAAAAAATATTATTAGGTTGGAGAAAAGTTAAATTTAAAAAATTTTTATTGAAACATTTTTTGAAATTTGTTTGACTTTCAATGAATAAGAAAGAAAATAAATAAATTCTTTCGTAGCGATATAATAATTATGTGATTAGGAGTATAAATAATAACTTTTATTTAATTATAAAGCTACTAATAACTCATAGCATTAATTATATTTTTTGAATAGTGAGTTTTATTAAGAAAATAGAATATTTGCTACAATTTTATTCATTAAAAGTAGCTGTAAGACAATCAAAAATATTTTTTACCACAAATTAGTCACTTGTAATATGAAACGCCTGAAGCAAAACAAATTACAAACTAAAGTAGAAACAAAGCAACTGATTTTCCAAATTTTTACAATATATTAAACTACTTCACATAATAATTTTAGACAAGATTTTTATCTGATGATTCTTGCTTTGATTTTATTATTTTCTTTTATTACAAACATTTTGATCTAAAAGTTCTTCATTTTTGTAATTTCAGTTACAATTCATTATTTAGTATAGAGCTACTATGCGATCAATATAACACTTTTTTTAAATTATTATTTTCAACAGGGTTTACTTATTATGAAATAAGTGTTACAGAGTAAACTTTTTGCTTTTTATTTAACATTTATAACTAAATTTAAGTCAAATAGTTCATTAAAAAAATTATGCAACGTCATGATAACATAATAATCTATGTTTGTTAAAAACCTATATTTTAAACGATGAGAAGAACTGAAAAAAATTTCCGCTAGAAGATGCTAAAGATGTTTGTAAATTTGTATTTCATATCCTTAAATAGAATTTTATTTATTTGTTTTCAAGTTTAGATTTCGTATTTAAATTCTACTCAAGTCGTCTTACTAATTAGAGAGTTTATTGTTTTATTTCTGTCATCACTTCTAACTTGAATGTAAAATTAAATTCTTAACATTTTACATTTACAAAAGTGTTTTTAACTAATATAAATTTTGATGTAAAAATAACTCAAGATCATCTGGTAAAACCGAAAGCAAATAGATAAAATATTTCTAAAAAATTAGCCAAACGTATAAATAGGACTAATATTTGATAAATGAAAAAAAATTAAAACTAAAATTGAGGAAGTTTAAAATATAATTTGTAGAGTTTGAAATCAGATTATATCGTTTTTAGTGATTGACACATAACCGTATTGATTGCACCCAGAAAACTTCTACTTTAAGTTTTGTAAGTAAACTGACAATATAATGCTGGAAAAAAGACAGAGCTTATAAGAAAGTAAGATTATCAAACTATCTTAAAATTATAGCTTGGTATATTTCATTTAAATCTTGGTATATATAATCAGATAATATATTTCATATACAAGATCATGTAAGAATTCTGATAAAACATTAAACTCTCACTAAATATTTCATTTATTTAGAAAATTTATGAACTAAGCAATAAAAATTAAGAAACTTCAGTCAATTTTATAGCGATTTGTTTAAGGTCGGCTTAAATTGTTTTAATTTTTGCGAAATTCTAAATTGTTTACAGAAAATTGTGAAACTATTTTGATTGATTATGTCAATTCTTTTAAAAGAAATTGATTTTAGTTGTATTCAAATTTTGCTGCAATAAAAGAAATTCTTTTGTTATTTTTAGTTGTTTGAAAAACAAGTTGAGCAATTAAACTTGTATTATATTTCCTTATTATAAATTGAGAAAATATTTGTAAAATTTACTAAAACGTGAAAAGTCTTTTTCTTTTAAGATGAGCTTATTTGAAAGAATTTTGATAAGGTTTTTGGTAAATAAAGAGAAAATTTTAAGGGCCAATTTTTCTTTCAAGTTATTTGGCCCTTTTAAATATTTTTTACAGCCGATTAAATCAAAGTAAATTTATAAATAATTTCTTAAATTTTGCATCAAATGTCTTATGATATAAGCAGTTTTATTATTCTATTATTGGTTGAGTGGCTTTGGACTGTTATTACCTTTGAAAATTGATCAGAGTTTATTATGTATTCAAATTTATTATTATGTATAAAAACAAGAAACCTATATTCCAAATTTTTTCTTTTGTATAGCTCATAAAATATTTTATATATTTGCAAATAAGACTTACTTTCGTTTACTTTCTCATTAATATTTACTTATTTCTCAAAAGAGAGCAAACATGTTGAATCCAGATAATCTTTGAGACTAAACACTTACAACAAAGGAACTCGATAACAATTGAAAACTACTTATAAACTTTCAAGGTCTTAACTTCAACTTTTTGAATGATAATATTGACAAATATTAGTTGAAGATTTTTTGAAATATAAAATTTTTTGAGAAAAGCAATATTATAAGTCTAAAGATTCTTATAACCGCTTTGTGTACATATCATATATGATAAGGAAAATTTTATCAAATTCTTAATTTGTTAAGAAATTAAAAGGCAAAGTAAAGTGCTTTTTTATTCAAAACAAAATTAGACACAACCAAAAATTGACTTTGTAGACTCTGACTTTCTTAGATATTGTTTCAGTCATTTTTATGAGATTAACTTTTTCAACTCCTGGCAGCTACTCCAAGTCACGTCTATTTTATTTCTTTATAAGTTTGTATATTTATTGAAAAGCCTTTGCATAAAATTACAACGCTTTAACACGTCTCATGAGCACCTTCAATCACTAAGTGCAAGATCTGTTTACAGTACAAGTATTTTTGGTCTACTGAATATTTATGTGTGTCAAGTGATAATTCGAACTAACTTGCATTTATGTTCTTTGTAGGATTATCGCAAATATATTATAAATAAAAACTCCCATAATGTTGTCTGACAAACACACAAAAGAAATTTGAATCAAAGCATGTAAGTTTTGTATTCTCCTTTTCCGGCCTATACCAGTTCATAACGTGCACATACTGAAGTAAGCACACCACTCACATTAACTAAAGTTAAACTATAGTTAGAGAGGAACTCTTTATTTTATAGAAAATGAAATATCGATTATCATACCTCTCACCTAATAAGTGTTTTAGATTATGCTTTTTTTCTTCCTCTACTTACTACATTTGATATTTTTGTACTTTTTCATGATCAAGATTACATTATATGAAATTAAACCATTAAATTTAGTTAAAGTAATTAGCTTTGATGTAATTTTCTGTGTGATTATTACATAAGGCGTAACCGTATCATACTTTAGTCTCATTAAATTCAAAGTATTTTTAAAATGATTTGAAATATAGAAAAACAAGTTTTATCGTGAAATTAATTTTCAAAGATTCAATAAAAAAATATGTGAAGTATTTTTCATGAAACAAGCTTGTTTTATAGCAAAGATATTTTGTACATTTATACTGGCTTGCCACTATCATCTTTGCTTATTGTTAGATTATAGTTAAAAAAATTAAATAAAGATACTACTAATAACATTTTATATAATTTGGTTGAATTTAAAGATAAAATCTGTTTACTTAAAAAATGATAAAATATGTTGTAGCTGTATTAAAAATGTTTTAACAACATAAAAGTTAGTTTAAAAAATGAAACTAAAATATACAAAACATTTTTTGATTTACTTTCAGGTGAAACTAAAAGATATTTTAATCTAGAAATTATTTTTATGTAGCATAAAATAATATCAAATGGTTGTTTGTTATGAAGCATGCTTAAGAGTTAAGTTTTTTAGACTTGCATTTATGTGTGACATTTAGAAATCACATAATGCATTTAGTGCCAAAATATTGAAGATGATTATAATCTGAAAAAAGAGTTGTTGATTATTATTGATTTATAGTTATTGATTCTAAAATCAGATAAGTCGTGACAAAAACTGAAAAATTCAAGAGTGTTATATTTAGAAATATTTTTCCAAGTAGATTTATTTTTTTGTTTCTTTTAGCAACAATACTACAAGTTGATAAAAAACATTTTCCAAAAGAAACAAAATATAGTTTTTTTTTAAATAACCTAAATGAAGTAGCCTTCGCTAAGCTACTTCAGTTTAAAGATGAAAGATCCGAGCATTTACTTTGTCAAGCAGAGCTTGAAGTCTCTAGGTTGGTTTTACATTTCTGTTTGTTTTATTCTTTTATTGTAATGCAAACTTGTCTATCGTCAAATCTGATTAAGTGATCTTTACTGAATCATCACAGTAAGTTTTTGTAATGAGAAAATGTAATCTCTTCAACTAAGGATTATCTAAAAGTTTCTCAATATTAGGAAATAATATTATCTGTTAGAGTTATAAATGATAAAATAAATTAAATTTATTTTTATAAATCTAAAATTGTTTATAGTCAACGACTTTTAGGAGCATACATTGAGTGCTTTCCTGCGCACCTTTTGCTAACCAAGCAAATTTTGACACCTTCATCAATCTTGCGCAAGCATTGTTTGATTCGATTCAGATGTTGGACACATAATTTACAAGTTCAATTGAAGAGACGTTTTATTAAATTTTTCTGCTCTTCATGAAATTTAGCTTACAGATCGAAAGTTTTATCTTGCTGCTAGATGAGTACAAATTTTTTACATTGTTACTAAATGATTAAATTTTAATAAGACTTCAAACTTTGAGTATCTATGTAAACAACATTGATACCATAAACCATACTTCCAGTAAGATTCTTAACTACTCTTGTGTTTGAATATCTAATTGTATGACTTGTTTTCTGCATATTCTAAAATAATTTTAACATCTTTGTATACTCTTAAGATGACCTTTTATTGCAATTACCAAATGTATTTCGTTTTATTTGTGATTTAAGGTGAACAATTATTTGGTTCTTTATTTTGAAGCTTGTTTAATTATTGATACTATATTTGTCTTTTTTACAAAACTTTTTAATATTTTTATTCTTGTATGCACATCTGAAGCTAATGTTTTTGAAATAAATACAGTACGTATAAATGTTTCTCTACAACCAGAGATAACATAATTCAATGTCTACAGATATTTTACAAGTCGTAAATAATTTGGTACTAAATCCTCTGCTCAGTTTATTTTTTGTATCAAATTTAAAGGAAATGTTTGAAATTATCCAACAACATAAAATAAAAATTTTTGAGTGAACAAACTTTATATAGTTGAAATTTTTATTTAATTTCTATAAAATCTGGGATATTTCATGACCCTATACTAAAATCTTAGATGTTAACTTAGTTAATTTCTAAACAACTTAATAACCATAACTATAACTTTCAATTAAATGATAATAGAATCTATACTTATTACTTCTGTTGCTTTGTGCATTGAAACAAACAGTTCCACTGAATAAATAATTTTATTATTACATATAAAGAAAAATTAAAAGTAACTTGTGTCTTGGATTATCGACATGATTTAAACGACAGCCGATACAAAAAAGTACAATTCAAAAACTATTTTATTTCTATAAGCAGCAGTACAGTTTTTGTAAGTTTGATGTAACCAAAATATCAAAATTTCAGCAAAATATTTTATTCCTCAGTGGAAATATAGTTCATCACTACTTAGAAAAAATATATAAAACATTTATCTAATGGATTATATTCGGTGCCTTCTTGCAACCTCCGTGTAACACGAACCCTAAACAGTAGGGAATACAGCTACGAACTAAAAATATATAACAAGTCAACAAATGGTGGTAACTACAACATTTCAACAAAATCTATTTTTTTTATTAAAATTTTTTTATTATAAAATTTGAAATATTTTAGTCAAGTTCTCAAACTTACATTCCCGACAATTTTCAGAGAGCCGTTGAGAATCACTTCCTTTATAATCACAAAAGTATAAATGCTCTTTTCCATTAAAGAATGGATAGCAATCTTTATAAGCAGCAAGATTAAATCCTTTCTGTAGATAAAAAAAATTCAAGTTTACTTAAAAGTCAATCATTAGTCAAAAAAATCAGATTAAAAAATTTATTAGAGTTTTTATCAAAAGAAGAAAAAAAATTTCAATGTAAAAAGCTTTAATGTAATTTTGAAACTTAAAAAAAAAGTTTTAAATATGTATTTTATAATCAACAAACTTTTAGTGCGTACTCTAACAATTTGTAAATACTGTATAAAAATATACTTCTCATAAAAAGTTATAAAAATATTTACAGCTACTAAAAAAGCTAGAGTTAAAAAAAGAATTGTTCAATTGAACTTTAAACAGTTTCAAAATAATCAAAATATTTATTCGAAAGTTTCAGAAATACATTTTCTAGAGTATATATGAATTATTTAACCTAATAAAAGTCGAAATGTTTGACAAGCTTTTCTATTTAATTGAAAGTCATTTTACTACCAATCAACATTATTACTAGCAACAAAGTTAGTATCAAAAGAACTGATAAATGAACACTTTGGTAAATAGATAAAATGTAAAAATATATATCAGCAATTTAATCACGTGCAAACCTTTTTCTTATCTGTAATCACATTTTTACTGTATATCAGGGCATTCAATTGATTGAAAGCTGGGCAACTTAGCTTGTGAATTTCCTTACATAACTCCATGTTAAACTCATTGTTTACTTTATACTGACAGTTTTTCTTTTTCTAAATTTAAAAAAAGTTATTTTTGATGTATCAGCTGTAATAGCTACGTAAGAGTGAAAGAATAACAAGAAAAACAATATTCTTAAGCAAAGATCATTGTTTGTTACAAAACACATGACACTAAATCGAAAGAATTTGAATCAACAAATATTTTACCTGTATACAGCTTTCTTCTTCTTTACTCATTTCTGTAAAAACAATTTATTTAAAACCTGAATTACGATCGTGTGATTAATAGTCATAACATACGTAGAAGATGAAGACGAAACCTTAAATCCGAACAATCTTTTGTAGGACAATCACTTGCTGTAACCAATAGCACCGAAGTGACTAAACTATTGAATAAAAATGTTCGAGGACTGTTTAAGGCGGAATGTTTAAAAACTTGTGTGTTATAAGCCTCTGATTTCAAATGCTTTCCTGCAAAAATCAAAATAATCTCAAAGTATAATACAAAATTGTCTTATAATAGAGGTTACAGCATAAGATTTAATCAATGAAAGTACCTGTAAGCATATTATATATAGAAAGTTTTCCATTAAGTTTACCAAAGTCATCGATGTATGCGTATATTGAATGGGCTTGTTGGTCGACAATATTCCTCTCTAGTCTTGGAATCATTACCCAGCAAAGAGGTTTATTTGAAACGGAAACAGAATGGTCGATTTCGATGTTTCCTTGTAGAAAACCACATCCAACTATCAATATAAAGTCAAGCCAATTTTTAATATTTTTGATCATAATAGCATCTTTATTAAAAATGTCATTTTTGTTAGAACTATCTTCTGTTTTATTTTAATAACATTGTCCTTAAAGTTCAATACTTTATATGCTGTTGGTATTATCGTAAATGATTAACATAATGATTAACAACTTACTGTAATAATCAACTTCAAAGGTACTTTTAGAATTCCATTTAACTAAATAGATTTTTGTTACGTTTCTAAAAACAACCATTCGATCACCGTCAGCTTTTACATGCTTACACCAGTTTTTTTCACAGACATATAAGAACTTCCAGTTATCTGAGTTTCTCTATAAATGTCGAATAATATTTAATATTGATTAAGATGTAGATATTAAACACAAACTTTGATGTTCTTGATGTGAACCACTATAGTTGTTGGCTTGTTGGATTGAAGCAGCTTAAGCTGTTGTTTTTGTCGAGGATAAATCCTATAAAATGATCGATGATCAAAATGTCCAAACGTATCCGAGCATCTGCACTGAGTACATTCTCTTTTTGGTATTTCATCTGCAGGAAACAAAAACAGTTTGTTTAATTTCAACGTTTTTAGTAAAACTTTTATTGTACTATAAATCTTTGTGCTTATATTATTTACAACTTAGTAGGTGTAAAACTAGAAGAAAAAAATCCACGTTTAATAGCTTTATTGCGTTTTTTGATTGTAAATTACTAATGACCTATGCCCTATTGAAAACACTGTAATCTCAAAAGTTTTACTTATTAACAAAATTACAATAAATTATAAATTATAACATAAACTATTCTTTACAATTGTCAATAACAATTGCTTTAATGATCGAGATTTGATTTGATAAATGCATGATGGATTACAACTTACTTTGTAAGGATACAGTAAACAATAAGCTTGATAGTAGATAAGATGCGAACAAGATCAAAAAAAATTTCATTTTTGATTTATTTACAAGCTAAATCTAGAAAGGCTGAAATCAAGAATACTCAACTTAAGAAAAATAGATGTAAAATTGACTAAAAGTAGTTTCAACAAAAATCTTTAAAGTTTTGTCGATTTTAAAGCAAACTACATTTTGAAATTACATAATTTGCAGCTGAAGTCAGTTTTTGGTATCAATTTCAATAAAAATTCACTTTCATTTTCCAATTTATGATAATATGATTCATTTCACAGTCTATAAAAACAATGCTTGTCTAGTTTGACTAAAAAATAATAACAATACGACTATTCATTTAGTTTTCACAACGCAATTTTAACGTTTAATAAAGCAGAAACTTTCAAGCACATCTTAGAAATCTTTTTATCTAAACTATCTTTAAACTTGGGTTGATTTCATCAACGCAATCCTGTAACTGTTTAATACTTATCACAAGTTGGATATTTATAGATTTTCGGAAGAGAAAAATTCTATTTCAGAACTTTTAAAATCTTGAAAAAAAAGATTTTGAAAATGAAATTGTTTTATCTAAATATTTATTAATAAATAGAGAAATACTAAATATTCTAATTTTAACTTAAAACTAAAAGACTTTTAAAGTATTTTTTTTACTTTAAACCACTAAATTCAATGCTGGTAAGATATTAGATTAAAATCAAGATAGGTTTTTAATTTAAATATTTAAATTTAGGCTCTGGCTAAAGCTGAAATTTCTTCAGTATAAAAGCAATCAGGCTTGCAAATAAAAGATTTTCGATTTTATTATACTCCACAATCGGAGACCATAGCTATAGCCACAACTATTTTTGCAACATCAACTGGTCTACAAATTGTTTCATTCAAGTAAAGTCTTTTAATATTGCTCCACTTTAACATGCAACTTTAAAAAATTTCTTGTAACTTTGATTATTACATTTTGCTTACTAAGACTTGCATTTCTAGTAAAGCATGACTTCAATTTTTCAGCTGATTAAAATCAATTCTTATTTTTTAATGCATTTTAGTTTTAGCACAAAATCAGAAAATTTACGTTTCTGAGTTGAACTATAACAATTCTTATAGTATTAAGACTAAAGACTTTTAACATATGTTTAAAACCGGTTCCTTTCAACACGTTTTAAATATCTACTCTCAATAACTTTTCTCCTTTTTTTTATTTTTTCTCACTACAATCGTTATGCTTACAAACGATTCTCACTACGACCACCAAGCTCTACAAAACCTGAGTCTTATCATTCACTGATTAAGCTCCTTGCTGATTAGCTCATGATGTAACTATGAATGTATTTTGCTCAACGAATCAGGATTAGATAAATACTTAAAATTATTTCATAAACTAATTGTGTATAAATTTTTAGTTCTTTTTGTTTTTATCTCATTATCTAAAAGTTTATTTAATAATGTTTTATTAAAAAAAATTATTGTTGATGCAACTTAACTGAACTTCTCATGAAAGAAAAGACATTTTTAAGAAAGTTGAAACAATTTTTACTGTCAAATACCTATAATATTAATCATAAAATCTTCTGGCAAATAGCTTAAAAGTCAAGAAACACAAAAAATTGTCTTTTAATGATATCTCATGAAACTATTCTTAAATTATTTAAAAACAAAGATTAATTAGTGTGACTGTGATAAATTAGAATTCGATGTTTAAGTCTTACACTAAATGAATGAATTTAAGATGAGTACATAATAACTGCAAACAAATACAATATTTGAGTTTATGAACTTATACCAACAATATTGATGGTTAAGGCTTCAAGTTAATTTTCTTGTACCTACCCTGAGTTACTTTCTATCGGCGAAAAGAACAATTTTCATGAATACTTTTTATTAAACAGTTTCAGATTTATACTTACTTAGAAAAACAAACTCTTAAGGAAAGTCAACAAAAATTATATTCAGTTTAATAATCTATATAACAAGCATTTCAATAAAATCATTTAAACTTTTCCCCAAAATTGGTTCATTTAACCACCAACGTTCGGTTTTTTGTAAACTTAATCGAATTATAAGACTTCATTGAAACTAGCTTTGGTCTTTCTTCTATAATTTACGCAGGTTTTTAACTGTGAAATCTATTTGTGCATTTTGTGCTGAGCTAACACAGAACTAGTAACTCTTGAAAATTAAAAAAAACTGAAAAGTCTGATATTTTCTATAAACTAAAAAGCAACTGCAAATTTTATTTTCATTTTTGTAATTTTAGAATATTATAAGAGTGCTTAGTCGAAGAAAGTTAAACATTCATTAGTGATTTTGTTGTTTAATAATCATTCAATAAATCGTTTGTTCTATGACACTACATCTATTCCTGGAACGCTTTTTAAATTTGTCTTTTGTAGATTTGAAAAAACAAAGAAAGACTTCCTGAAAAACTACTAATTCAATTTTCTTTTATTTCCATCACCTACGCATTTAATTTTTTAGAAATTTAGATTACTAATTAAAATCAACTTTACAGTCAGAAAACGAATTTTACATTCTTCAGGCTTTTTAAATCATTACATGAGCTATTAGTAAAAAATCTGACAGTTTCTTTAGTGAGGAAACTGAGGAGTTGACAGAGAATGATTAATGTACAAAACAGAATTTGTAAAAGATCGCATATGATAGAAATCATTTAAATGAGTTTATTATATCTAAATTGGACAAATAATTAAAGTAAACAAGAAATTAGTTTTTAACTCACTTAAATGAAATTAAGGTTGTTGTAGATAATGATTGCGTCATTAAATAGCATGTTATCCATATATTATTGCAACAATTAGATACATTTTATATAAACTATCCATCTGTGTGGCGAAGCGATTACCATACCTGCCTACCAAGCGGGTGGTTCTTGGTTCGATCCCAGGTGGACACATATTAACGACAAGGAAATATATATAAAAACCCAGGTAGAAGGGCCCTGTAAGTCCGTTAAAATGAAAACATTTCTAGGAGATGCAACACTTCAAATTTAAATCCGGAGTTGGAGCCCCATAGGCAGCTCATCACTGTACTTTGTCGCTGTGGCAGCTTCTGTGGCCCCAGCTGGGCGCAGCTGCATCAATCTGTCTGTTCCGCTGCATAACCTGGTTGGCGCGAAGAGCAGAATCCTGCTGCATAGTTAACAGCTGGATATCCATAACTTCTGCCCTGGCACATATATGCATGGCCGTTCGCGGCCGAAGCGGGTCAAAAAAATTACTGATTTCGGTAATTTATAATAACAGGCTTGTGTTTCACGTTACTAGCTGTAATTAGTTACCGTTTAAAATGTCTTAATCCAAAACAACAGGTTTATTTCCAGAGAAAAAATTCCTGTTCATTTTTGATAAATCAGTTGTAAAGATTTAATAAATAATTAAGCAATTTATTTTGTACCCAGAGGTTTAAGAATACCCTAAAAGGAAGCCCAGACCTTGAAGGATTTCGTCATTAACATTTGGTCGCCTTTCTCGGCTGTGAACTTTTAAAGTGAAACTGTTTGAGTTATTACATGCTCAGAAATCTATTTTCGCGTTCTTTTCCCTTTTTGAATACTTGCAAAAAAGTTTCAGAAAATAATCTGACAGTTTTTTTCAGTGAAGAAGCTGAGGACTTAATGGAGAAAAATTTATATGTCGAAGAGATAATTATTTATCTATAACAGAAATTATTTGAATAAGCTTACTATATTAAGATTGAACATATTAAAAGTAGTTAAAGGAGTTGAACCGTTATAATATTGCCAACATTGTCATTTCTGAACTGTGCTTTTTTTTCTCTCTTTTACCATTAACATTCCAAATAATTGTTCACTGTTATATGCTTTGAGTGATATCGAAATACCATGTGTTACATCTTCTACTCTCTATATTTTTGGCTAAATAGATGTTATTTGTGAGAATGTGTGTGAGCGAGAGGTGCTCTTTTCAGGTACCCTCCTTCGCATTTATTGAAATAAATTAATTAACAAGAAGTTAGCTGTTAATAACTTAGTTTTGAACATACTTAAATAAAATAGATATTGTTGCAAATGATAAATGCCTTATCAAATCTTCAAGTATAAAGCTAATATATTACAATCTCGAGATGTTTATACAATTTTTTTATTAATAGTATCTTCCAACACGGTTACGTTTTCACATAAATAATTTCTTCTTAGCTAATCTTACTAGCTGTCATTGAGTTTAAAATGTGCTAATCCAAAACAACAGGGTTATTTCCAGAAGAAGTACTCCTCTCCTATTTATTTCATTAAATTTACAATTACTACACTATTTAAAACACAGTTAACAAATTATCTTATCTTTAAATACATCATAGATTGTAACCTCAAAACGTCAAACTTTCGATTATGAAGCAAGATGAAGTCATTGAAATACAATTAGTTACTTAATCGATTATTTCTGTCAAGAAATTATCATTAAGTTTTATATCAACATTTTATTAAACAATTATTACAAGATTGATATAATATGTTCAAAGATAGAACTAAGATATTTTCTTAGAAAGAAAATTGAGATATAGTTTAAAATGCTTTACTTGACATTATATATATGCTGCCAACACTAAAAAATTTTACTGACAAAATCTGTTTATACATCTTAATTAACGTCACACAAACTCAATTAGGAAGTCATAATTATGAAAAATAAGCATAATATCAAATATAAGCTTTATTTGTTATTATAACCTTTAACTACATATTTCACAAACTTTAAAACATAAACTTTTAAAACATTATTAAGTTAAAGTAAGTGATTGAATTAATAGATTTTTCAAAGAAAGTTAAGCTTTTAAATTTAGGTATGTTTTTGAAGGAAGTGTTGTTGAGCATTTTACAAATCAATAAATAAATTTAAGTAGTTATCTTATATAAAATTGCCACTTCTCGATAATAAGAAAAAATCCATTATTTTAAAATAAGATTTTTACATTTCTTAGAAAAGTTTAGATAAAAAATGACTTCAGCAAACATTGTTAAAAGAAAATAATTATTTGATGTAAAGGAAAATTGAAGCTTGAAAATAAATTTAAGATGGTTATTAAAGAAATCTAATTCTATCGGATTTTATGCGCTATGCTTTATATCAATTTTGACATTATTTAAAACTGTTCAAGATTTATACACAGTATTTTTAAAGAACTCAACATTAGGTCTATAAAGATCTTAAACTGTAAAAGGGATCCACAAGTTTAAAAAACAACTGATGACGAAATTAAATATATATGACTCAAGTTAGCATCAAATCAAACAAAGATGTCAAAGATAAAAAAAAATTAAATAAGAATTTTTATTAAATAACAGATTGAATGCTTATATTATGAATTAATTGTATTGATGTTTAAGATATTTAATACAAAAAGTTTTAACTTTGATATTAATGTAAAATAGATATAAATTATAATTACATAATAGAAGTAAAAGTTACTTTAGAATGTAATAATAGTATCAATGAGTTACAAAAAGGAAATTTTATCAAAAACTTTTAGCCTTTTTTGTAACTATTTCCAATTTATTATCAATAAGAAACAAATAACTTGGCTATACCAAAAATAAAACTCAGAAGTGATTTTAAAGTCGATAAAAGAGTTTTAAAAACGGTTTTTAAAGCCAAAAATAACTTGTATAATCCAGACTTCAACCACAGTCTTTCTTTGAAGTTGATTTTGCCAAAAATTAACAATTATTGTTTAGATCAAAAATCAGATATGGAAGATTTCAACTCAAATTTAATTGAAATAATCTTTCTAATTATCAATTTTTTGAATAATTGTTTCTTATCTTATTTGTGAGCCTGACATTACCTAATTAGTTTATAATCATATTACTTGTTAATCTCTAGCAGCATTTAGCGGATTCTAAGTAACTTTTCAGTGCGAAGCCTTGTGTACACATATCTTTAACTCTTTGAAAACTATAATTAGATTATAGAAATTTATTTGTGAAGCCTATTTTAACATTCTTTATCCCTTTTAATTAACTGTAAACAGTTTCTAGTGAATAGTATCACTGGTTATAACGGAAAAAGATTTATATAAAAAAGAGCTAATGTAATAATTTATCTATAGTAGAAATCATTTAGATAAGTTTAAAATAATCTATGTGGACAATTACTTGTAATTATTTATTGATAACCTATTTTTCATTTGCTTGAAAAATTAAGATTGTTGCATATAAAAAATGTTTTATTTCTTCAAAAAGGTTAAAACTTGTTTAAGTTATTTTAATAAAATCTTAAAACATATCGCATTAAATAATCTGTAGAAAGTTTTTTGTTCAAATTTAGCGGAAATTTAGCTTTTAATAAAACTTTAAATGTTCTTTGACAGATAATAGAAAAATTATAAATTAAAAACTAAAGTTCGCAATGAAATTAATCCAATTAACTTCCAATTATGTTTTCTAAGTATTGCCAACTGAAAAATTCTTTTTTTTTTATTTTTATCTTTAAAAGTTCAATTTTCTAAAATTGCTCTCAGCCTAAAATATTCAGAAACAAAAATATCTCTGATCAACCATGCCCTCCAGCGCATAATGAATAAAATAAAGTTTTAGAGATGCGTAAAAAACTATTTTTATCAGTCTGTGGTTGATTTGTTCTTTGGTACCAGGTACTGAATTCATCATTTTCTAAGTAGGATGCAATTTTGCACATTCTGGTGGTTGTAACTATTTTTTAAGCAACCATCACTTATTCCAAAACTGATTGTTATTTCAAAAAGTTGAAACTTTAACAAAAGCTAATTTCTAAAAAATTAAAAACTCAATTTCTTTCACTTAAGAGATTACTATGAAATTTTAATACCGAAAGAATAATAAAAACTTAAAACACTTAATTAAAAGCTTGATTAGAAAGAAACATAATTCAAATGATTAAAGTTTTTATAAGATGTAATATATACAAGTCGTACAGTTTTCAATGTTACTGAAAACACATTATAAGTATCAGAAACTTGATATTAATAGAGATATATATTTTGGTTTTCCATTAAATGAATTTTGTTAAGCGAAAATTCTCAGTCGATTTTTCTTTTCACAAATGCTCAAGCCAAAGCGAAGAGTTAAGCAGTAAGAAGCACATTTCTTAACTGCAAAAAAATACAGTATTTAACAATTGCACCTTAAAATTTCTAGCTAGCTTATCAACTACTCTTAATATGATTCCAAAAAGAATTTAAAATGATGCATTAAATACTTTTGCAAATTCTATTTGAAATGAAGTGATTATAATTTGAATTTGATCTAAGTTTTAACTTAAAATTAAAGAACTAAGTTTGAAACAGTTTTTAAATCTTAATGAAATCTATACAATTAATAAATGTAAACGAAACTGCAAATAAAACTTACAGTCTCCACAACCAACTCTTTCTGAGTTTTTTTTTAGAAGACAGAAGTATTCATATTCTTTGCCTTTGCAGAGCCATTTACAAATTTTCCAAGTTGGGTCAGTTACATCCAAAAAACGTTGGTTCTCATCCTGTAAACAGCTGTAGCTAAGAATATATTTATTGAAAAATAATTAAGCTTTTTATTCATGGATTTTATTATTCTCTTTGATTAATTTTAAACAACTAATCAACTGACCACTGAAAGGTTTTCTTCTTTTGAGCTCATTATACTAACAAATGAATCAAATGCTGGACATTTATCATCTTCCAAGTACTCATCACAATCTGTGTCTTTCGAGGATTCAAATCCATATTCACAAAATTGTTTTTTCTTAAATAAGACTAAAGACTTAATGCCTAAATTTATTTTCATTAACAATTTATTAGGATGAATCATTAAATCTTTTTTTAGTTTTTGTTAAATAATCTTTTTATAGTAAACTTAATAAGAGTTTGAAAAAATTACCTCTAAGCAGTTTAAGTTGTAATTGTCCAGTGCTGAAAATACAAAATTAATGATTTTCAACTTGATATCTTTATCAAAATTTAAAAGAATACTTGAATAAAACTTTTTTTCATACTATTTAAGTAGTTAAGATGTTTTGTAATTATCTAAAATTATTTGGTTTATTTGATTAAATCTTACTTTGTAACTGCAAGTTAAAACCAACATCGTTACAATTTTTGTCTTTACAAGATTCTAACTTCACTAATGATAGTAGAGAAAACGAAGCCTTTTTCTTGTACGAATAGTTTTCAATTTTTGATTTTATCTGAGTCCATTTATTTTCAGTTGAATTACTAACTTTTAGTAAACATTCATCTACAAAATTAATTTTTCGTCAAATCACCTTTAATGAAAACTGCAAATACAAATCTACAAAATTTAATACAATTTTCAGTAAACCTTTTTTTAACTTAACGTAAAACGCCTATAATATACTATAGAATAATTTTCCAAATTTGTCGAGCACACACACAAATAACAACAAACTTTTTTGCAAAACTTTCAAAACTACTTGCTTTTATCAAATCTGAATAAGTTTATAACATACAACTCATAAAAAACTATATGTATTTGTAAACTTATTCAGCATAAGACAAAATAGAAGTATAATACATTTATAAAGTTGTGTTATCATTATAGTTATCTTGTGCAATAATTAATTGTCAATTAAATCTATTTATAATTAAACAATCTAATTATTATGATTAGAATATTACTTAAAAGTTTCAGTTTATTCAAAGCCTATTCTTCTATTGGTAATAACTGTTCAATTATTGGAGATAGTATTATAATTTTAATGACTCATTCAGCAGTTACCTGTAGTCAAATCATAAACTTCTAACTCTCTTTCTTCAGGTAGAGACATATTAGTAAGGTAAATATTTGTCGCAGCTACGTCTTGTTCAGAAATAAGTATCCAGCATGAACGGAAAACATTGTCACCAGCACCAACCTTTTTTTCAATTTTGTCTCCACGTACAGTTTGACAACCAACTGATGAATGTGATTTTAATGAATAGGCCTAATATAATTGAAATGAGAACTTACTAAAGTATTGAACTTCAACTTGAACATTTTCATCTTTAATGAACACACCTAACTGAGAAATATCAGTAAATACTAAAACTTGATCTTCAAAACTTTTTATATCTCGACACCCTTTAGTTGTGCAAACTCGAATAGGATTAGTTGAACTGCTAAAGTTCTGAACAAAATAAAGTCTATGGAATGGTTGATTATTTCTAATTAAAAGAAGCTCTTCAAAGAAATCAAAAATATTTTTATACATTTTGATTCTAATCACATGTTTTACTAGAATATTGAACCAATTTAAAATGAAACTAATGATTTTAAGTTTGATAAATAGTTGTATCTTTAAAAAATAAACTAGATATGAAATATTTATTTTAACAAACCTTGAAATTTTTAAAGTATAACACAAAAGTAGTTGGCCGATAGTTAAAAAGTAATTTGTAAGCGTTATAAGGTTTCAATCTGTTAACAAAAAATGACTTTTCATCAAAATATCCTTCATTGTCAATGCAATAAAATTTAGAACACAGATTTCCTATTTTGTAGTCCTTATTATTCTCTTCAGAGCTTGTTGCTGCGAAGTTTAAGTAATTGTTTTAATAACTTTACTTGAACATACATACATTTATTTGAATAAACATCCTCAACAAAGTTTTGTGTTAAACGGTATTTTAAGTAATACAAAAAATTATGTTATTAAAAGCAATAGAGAACAACTAACTTGAGTATGCTACGCTAAATTCAAGAAAGTAGAAAAATACTAAAATCGGGAATAGAAAACGTTTCATACTGACAGAAAACATAACGTTAAGAAGTAAAAATCATATATGAAATTCAAACCATTCTACTCAATTTAAATAGAAAGGGAGAAACATTTCTGCATTAGATTTAGTATTGCCCTAAAGCTAACTTTATTTTTTTACGTAAATAGAGAGCTTGAAACTAATTTTTTATCATTTTTTATAAGAATATTTATTAGTCATTTTAGTGACTAATAAACAGTTTGTAGAAAATTTAAAGTTGGAAGATTTGATGTAGTAAACAAACGTGATTTAACTTTTTAAGCTTTTTGGATATTAGACAAATTATCGATTACAACTTTAATTTTTTTATTTTACGTATATTATTTATACAATGAAGTCTTAGATAAGAATTACTTGTTATTTTTTGAATCTAATATGAAAGTTATAACAGTCATTATGTATGACTAACAAACATATAAAAATAAACAGGTTGCAATTAAGCTGCATAATCTATATAAATATTATTGGTTCTTCGAAATTATGGCGAAAAACTTTATGAAGTTACGAACTAGACTGAAAAAGAAAAACTTTTATGTTTAGTAGAAACACTCGAATTTTTTAAATCTTATAAATTTGTTTTAATCTTTTTATTTGGTAAAAAATATTAGATACAAAGTAGTAAAATAGTTGTTCTTATACGTTTTTGTATAAGCAGCCTACTAACTAATATTGTAAATTTATCAAGCTAGTATGTATATAACTATTTGTAGCTTTATTTACAAGCAAAAATCTGAACAATAAAATTTTAAGTTTATTTTTGTTCATAAAAAGTTTATCACTCTGAAGTTATTTTATTTATGTTGTTGTATTTATTTTGCTAACATTTTATTTGTGAAAGAAAGTTTTACAAGTTACATTTTTTATTTGAAAAAAATATTATAGAGCGAAATCACTTAATATTATTTTTACTGCACTTTATATAAATTTAATATTTTTAGACATTTGTTCAAGTTTGAGAAAAAAATGTGAAATAGATGCAAAATTCAAACGAATACGGAAAATCTTCCTTTCGTGGAACATATCTTCTTCAGTAGTCGAAAACTTAAGCAATATCCTTCACATCTTTTAACTACATAAAACAAAATGTTTTTTTTTAAGTTTAGGAGCTTTATTTTTTAAACATTGCTTCTATTGTAACTATTTACAAAATACTTCTATCTTTTTCAAGTTACTTCAAAATTTATATAAAATAAAACTTACAGTAAGAACATGGTATAAGCATCGAGTTATTCATTCTGCGACAAAAATACTTTTTTTCTCGAGATCGAAATATTTGTTTGCATCGTCCAAAATATTTGCTCGTGACCGAGAGCCAACGTTGAGATGTATCCTCAGAAAGTTGTTCGTCCTAAACAAAGCAAATTTTTGGGCTAAATTTCTGATTATGAGACAATTGCTTTACAAAAGAACTAACTTCTGGGACAACCGGAAACAACAACGAATCGAAATAGTCAAACGCAGAGCATTTATCAGGATTTTCTTCTTGTTCATCTTCACATTCATCTTCTTCTTCATCCACCAGACCATACAAGCATGCCTCTTTTTTCTAAAAAATCAAATTGGTTCAAAAGCTTCAGCTAAAAACATATTTTGGTTAAAGTTTTCTAATCTTGTAAATTGAAGTTTAATTTTACTTACTTTGATACAATTTGTATCAGAGATACTGTAAGCTGGAAAATAAAAAGTGATTAGAGATTATTTTTTGATGTAACACGTTTATAATCAATCACCAAGAAGTTTCAAAAAGAATCTCATATCTGGGCAAGGTTGGTATTGACAGTTTGCAATTTCCACAAACAAGACTGAAGAAACAGACCTCTTAACTTGAAACTTAATTGACCGCCTATTTGGTTCCAATTCAATCCAGTCAACTTCACTTTTGTTGTTAATATTTGCCAAATTGTTGCCTAAAACCACTTCTTTTATTAAAACTTTCTAGCTTTTCATAGTTTACAATAGTAAGAATGTATATATGTTTTTCATGCAGCTTGAAATGTTTAGGTATTAAACACGTCTTTATGTTCTATCAATAATTTTGTTATGTCTCACTAACATTTTTATAAGGTGCTGGATAAATACTCAAAATAATGCTTCAATACAAATACCTGAAATCATATTGTACATTGAAATTGTTGAGTTAGAAGGAAGATTTTTCTCCGATATTAGAGCCCTGGTAGAAGCTACATGTTGCTTTAAACCTTTTGTATATAATCGTGGAATAATGACCCAGCAGGACTGTATAAGTTGCCCAAAACGGGAAGTTTCATAATCGATTGAAATTTCTTTTTGATCAAGAATACTGCAACCACCTAAAATATTTCATTAAAACATGAAGTTTTATTTACGGTTAAGCTTATAGATTACATCGTGATAATTTCTGATTACCTTATTTTTGTTTTATTTTAAAATTATTAATATTTTTTCGTTTTTTTTTAATTCATAAAATTATAAATTATATAAGTTAATGTAAACTTACTGTAAAACTGAACATCAAATTTTGTAGATGGGTCATCACTGCTTAAAATAACTTTCACAGTTGAACTGTAAATAAGAATCCTATCTTCAGAGTCTAATATTAAATCACATCTCCATTCGCTGCACACTTTAATCGATGCTGACGACAATTTCTAATAATGTTTTTAAAACTTTTTAATTTTTTTCTAGTAGTCTAAAATATTTAGTAAAATCATTTTTTGCGGTTATTAATTAAATTCTAAATTTTAGTTGTCACGGATTTCCTATCTTTTATTTAATCATTATCTGAAAGTTATAACTTTCAAAGTAAATTGGCCTTGATGTCTTTTACCTGGATGTTTTTAATGTACAAAACAAAGTTAGTTCGAAACATGAAGTAGTTTGAAAGTAGTTTGAATGATATATAAGGAAAATAGCTTCTTATGTAAAACGAGGTTTGGTCGAAATATCCTTTACTCTGCTGGCAAACGTAATTGGTGCAATTTGTTCCCATTCTCCAATTGTCATCATCTTCGCTTTCCTTTTGAAGTTCTGATTCTGTAATATTAGTTATTTTTGAACTAACTTGAACCTTATCAAAAAGGTGCTTTATTTATTTAATAGTTTAATTTTTTTTTAATTTTCTATATCAAAAATTTATTATTTTCAAAAGTGAATGAAAAGTTAAACTTTTTAAATAATTAATTTAAAAATCTGAAATAATTTTTTAAAATCTGTTTGTATAATTGATTAAAAATAAATAAAAAGATAAAATAAATACTTTATGGATGATACAAATCTCAAGAAATTAACAAAAAACTGGCCAACCTTCGGATGTTGCAGAAACAATGAAAGACGTAGACAAGAAAAACACTAAAATAAAGAATCTAAACATTTTCATAAACAACTTTATGGTCTTTTATATCTCAACTATGAAAGATAATTACTTTGATATTTTCTCATCAGAAATTGGATATATCTTCGCTTTTTAAAACACCTCAAGCTTTCAATGTTATCAAATTTATCATTTCTTACAATTTTAGAATTACCTTAAGGCTATAGCTGAGACTATTACGTGATATATGCTTAAACGATGACTTCAATATAATAAAAAATATTTATTTTTGAAAGATATAGGAATTCATAAAATAATAATGAGCTTATAGTAAACCTAGTATAAAATAATCAAATATGGAAAGACAAGTTTATTATGTTTAAAATTTATTTTACTTATTTATTACAATAAATGCGAAGGGGGGTGCCTGAAGAGAGTACCTCTCGCTAACACACATTCTCACAAATAACATCTATTCAGTCAACAATATAGAAAGCAAAGGATGTAACACATAGCATTTCGGTAGCCTTTAAAGCATATAACAGTGAACAATTACATAGAAGGGAAAAATTCACAGTTTAGAAATGGCAGTGTTGGCAATGTTATAACAGTTCAACTTCTTCTTGAACAACACGAGTGATTCTGACATGACAATGTCTGATGGCAGCTGGTTCCAAGTACTAATTGTGCGGTATAAGTGAAATTTGCTCTGATTAATTTCAAACTTTTTTTGGGCAAAAAATATTTACTAAGAAAATTAACTTCACTATAAATTCATCTTAATAGTTTTATAGTCTTATAACCTAAGAGCTTTGTTTTAACATAATAAAACTACATTTTTGTTTACCAGCCGCAAACATTGATAATTACTATTTCTACAACAAAATATTACAACAAGAATTGTAAAGTATTTACTACTTTAATCCTTTAAATTTAGTAGTAGCATGTTGAACAAATCGTTTTCAAAATGAGCAGTAAAATTCTGCCAATAAATTACTATTTGTTTACTATTTATCAAAATACTTTTTGTAATTCATTTAATTTTTAACATTTTTTTCTGAATACATTTCTATTTTATAGGTAGTTCAATTAAGTTTTAATTGATTTTTTTTATGATTTCTGTGTAGTTTTTTTTAATTTAAAAAATGTTTTTTGTTTTTAAATTTAAATATAAAAAATTGTTTTTTAAACAACTTGAATTTTTTTTAATGATTTAGCAATATTTAACAATTTGAAATATTCAAAAAAGTATAGAAATATATTACAATAGTGTAAATACTTACAAAAACTATTGAATCATGCTAAACATCAACATGAAACGAAAGTTTATATCATATTTATTGAAAACAACATATTTTTGAAAAAAAAATGTTTTCAAATGTTGAATAAATCTTAGTAATAAATTTCACTTCCTGCTATAGTTTACCTTATGATCTTTTCAAGTTATTTATTAAACAATTCCAGTTATATTTCATAAAGTTTATAAGCTGGTTATTTAAAATCACAAGTATGACAAATTTGTTTAAGATTTATTTTATAGAAATTAATTGTGAATAAATCTTTCAAGTCTTATTTACATAATGTATTTTACAATATATACTTTTATATTTTTTACTTGTAGTAATGGTTTAACTAGTAAGTCATAATTATTTCAAATCAAAAGATTTTAAAAAGCTTTGAAATAGCTTTCTTCTAACGGTAAAAATTCATAAGGGTGTAAAAGTTAACGGTTGATTTTATTCTTTTAAATGTGCATTTAAAAAAGATCACTTTAGTAAACAATTTGATTAATTATGCTTAAATGAAAAATATTTTAGAAGTAAAGCTATAAATAATTTAGTATGTCAAAGTTAAAAAATGTTTTTAAGTATGCAATTGATCTTAAATACAAATTTGTGTAGTTGTCCTCTATGTTTTGCTGATCAATAATATTTTTATAGCCAACATTATCATAAATCAAATTGTTTTCTTTCATTAGTAGAATAAATTTCTGTGGAGTTAGCAAAAGATGACGTCATCGTGGAATAGTATGAAATCGATTAAAAATAAATTTTAAAAGAAACAATGTTTAAGGATCTTTTTAGTTGACTTTTATATATCATCATTAGGTGATTTCTAAAGCATTTAAAGCAATTTGAAACAATTTCAGTATCTAAGATAATTATGTTAAAAACAAAACAAATAGTAGGCTGATAGTTATTTAGCATTTGTAGTTGTTTTATGTAAACGTTTTGATTTATTTTTTCAATATGCAGGACACTTAAATAACAGAAACTAAATGTCTTTAGTCGATTTTCCTAAAAAGCTTTATAAATTGTAAACAATTTTTGAAACATCTAAAATAAGCAAAAGTTCCTTGGAACAATTATGCCAAACGTTTTGTTGAAAATATTTTTTATCTAAACCATAAATGATTTATTATTTTTCTATTATTGCATTTTTAACTTTCACTCTATTTACAAACACAACTTTTTTACTTCATAATTAGCTTGAAAAATCTTTTTATGGTCTCTATGTAAGTTTTTTTCTATAAGCTAAAAAACATTTTCGATATAAATAATATTAAGTAATATAATTTTATTGTTTGTTTAGATAACGAAAATCTCAAAGAATTTTTAGTCTAAACATAAGCAATTGTAGTTTAGTCAAAGCTTTTTTTATTATTAAAATCGATTTTTAGGTTTAAAATATTTCTGATGAACAAATCTATTCCTTGCATCACTACATTTAGAAATTATGCATTCATTATTCTTATGATCAGATGAAATTATAATTTCAAACTATTTTCTATATGATTTTAAAGAAATGTTTTTATTATTAGTTTTTAAAAGAGAAAAAGAAATTCAAAAAGGATGTATCTTTAAAAAGATGACAAATCTATTAATTACTGCAATTTTTCAACAAATAAGAAAAATTTTTTTCTGTTAGAATACTTTATAAGATATTTATCTCCAATTTAGTTGAAGTATTCACCACTAGAATAATTCTATAAGTTTTCATCATTATTCAAACTGTGCAACAATGAATTAATTATAGCTAAGATTATATTATTTATATTAACTTTTCAGAAGTAATTTGATATATAATTCAAATTGTAATCTAATTTCAGCTTCAAATAGAAATTCGAGATTTTTTTATCCTAAATGCTTCTTGAAAAACTTCTAGATTTTCTAAGTACTTCATTAAACCATTCACAATTGAACAAAACATGTGTTGTCTAACTTTAAATATTTTCTTGGCAATGAATAATTTATGATTTAACTTTGGAAGTTTAAATCTTATAAATGATGTAAACTGCAATAGATATTATTTAAATGGATACAGATGCTGATTATATTTAGAATTGGTTGATTTTTAAAGAAATTTAATTTGGATTTATAAATATATACTCGAAAAATACAGAATATGATGGAATTAGAAATCTTTGGAATTCAAATTTGGGAATATATATCACCAAAAGCCAGTTTGCTCACCAAATAAATAACCAATTATAATCCAAGTATTAAAAATTTAAAAAGAAAATCTAAAAATTTTTCAACATACTCGATAACATCGTCTAAATCATTAATAATTAAAAGTGAATTGAAAACGTTCAACCAACCTGTGTACAGGTCAGCATCATTTTGTCAAATCACCAAATAAAAAAAATCTTCTAAAATAGTCACGTGAGTAATCTTTAAAAAAAATGCTATGACGTCACCGGAAGTAAGTGCAACGTATTTCTAATTGGGTCGCCTAAAATAGTAAAAGCAATTTCTTCTGCTTAAAGCTCTTCATGAAGCCGAGAAAAGAGATTTTAATTATATCTGAAATCAAAGATCGGCCACTGAAGATGACAAGTTGATATTTTTCAATTCATCTTTATTCTCTATTTAACTGAAACTCATTGAGACACAACAAATTTGACTAATAAGTCCAGACTTCTGTAACCTTGTCAGAATTTCACAAATATAATAACCACGCAAAATCGGTTGTCAAAAATAAAGTAGTCGCGGTACCTCTCACCGTAGTTTACAATGAGTAGAACAAGATTACAAATTATAAACTTCAAGTGAAGTTAAAAATTAAAGAAATCAACTAGCTGTGGACAAAATGCTGCCAAGCGCTATTAGCAGCCAAATCGTCCTGATCCGTCATTCGATAAAACGTGTCATATATACACGAGGAACTGTAATTAAAGAAAAGAAAAGCAAGTTGACTATATAGATTGGTTGATGATGGCTCCAACTACTTCCAATTTCGATTATTTTGCTGTCGCTGACGATTTGGTTGTTTAGAAGTTGTTCGTAATGAAGGCATCAAGTCATAAAGTAGTTGACGATCAGAAACTTTCGAAGAACCTAAGCAGATGAAGTGTTAGTGATCAGTGAATTGTGTCTTGCTACAAACTTGGATTGAAGTTGAATGGTACATTAAGAGCTTGTCGAAGTTGCTGTGGAGTTGGTCGAAAATTGGAATTAAAACTTCGTTGTTGATGTTGCTGCAATTGCTTCGAAGAAAACATCAAATAATTACATTTTGAAATATCCAAAAGTAATTCAAACCAATTTTTCATGATCAGAATTTAGAAAAAAAGAGAATGATGAAATTGAATTATTAGATAAAATAAATTATTTCAAATTATCTATCAAAATAAGAAATTTGAAATCTTGTATTTTGGAAAAGCTGAACTTAAAAGGTATTCAAATTTAAATTGTTGGTAATTGAAAAAAAACCAAAAAAATTCTAGAAGAAAATTCCTGAATATCAAAAACTTTGAACAAACAATTTAATCTCTATTTGTACAATTTTATTCGAAATTTATTCATCTGCTACCTTTTAACAGTTGTAACAGAAATAAAATTTGATAAATCAAATGAACAGGAATTAAAGAGAACAGAAACCTGCATGTATTGTTGATGTTGTCTAATTTGATCTTGCTGAATAAGCTTCATCTGTTGCTGCTGTTGTTGTAATTGACTAGCTGCTGCTGCAACTGCTGCTTCCAATGATTCATTGTTATTACTTGATGATGAAGATGAACTCTGCTGTGAAAAGAGATATGTAGTAAGAGATAGACGACAATAACAATATAGTTTACTTGTTTCTGCATTTTCTGTTCAATTTCTTGCTCTTGTTGGAGAGCTTTTACAAAAGCAGTCTTTAAGCGATTAGTGTGCTCAGCTTTAAGAGCTTTTTTTTGATTTGATAAGACACATGATAGACATGTAACACGGTGCCCATCCTTATAAATTTTCCAAAGGGGGCTAAAATCTTTATCACCTACAAAAGAATAAATTACAATTTTTTTTTTTAAATGACAAAATAAATATAACCAATAATTTAGAATATGTTTTTTTTTATATTATATAAATATTTATATACAAAAATATTAGCAAACAATTTCGGTTTTACTTCCATAATGGTATTGAGTAAACCTTAAACTCACAATCACATATTACAAATTCTAATTGAATTAGTTAAAACAAAGACATTCTCAGAGATCAACACTTCAGTTTTCAAACAATAAAAAAGATATTTAAAATGAAGATAATTGAAACATTCAGACTTACATTGCATACAACTAAATGGAGGCATGGAGTCCTGTTCCACTTTTGGTTCAACTTTTCCTTGAGCTTCTTGTACTTTACTAACCACCTGAAAAATAATTCGATTATTTAAACTTTTTGTTGCTGATCAATAAAAGGTTAAATTGAAAGAGTTAAGAAGACTGGAAAGTGAAAATATTCAGTCGGTTTTTAAACATAAAAAACTTCAAGTGAAATATTTGATTAGTGAAAAAATCAGAAACTCATAAAAGAGTTGAATAAAACAGCAAATTTCGATAAAAGAAAAATATTGTAGAAACTGACCTGTTCCAGACCCACAAGACATATAAACTCATTACTAGTAGCACTAGGCAAGAAGTTGATCTCTGGCGGCGGAGGTTTTGGTGGTGGGATTTCCAACAAAGTCTTCTCAAGTTGTTTTCTCAATGCCAGTTTAGCTGTAGCCTAAAAACCAAATAAATTTGTTGGTGAAGTAAATGTGATTTTCGAAAACACTTAGGAATTGAAATTGATCTTCTCACTTCAACCAGCATTTGAGATTATGTAACTACTTTCAACTAGATGTCAGATTTAATATGAAATAATTGGAAACCTGTTGCTGCCGAAGGTTGATATTATGTCTAGCAGAACTTTGTTGTTGAAGCATTTGAAGTTTAGCTTGAAGATCTGAAGCACTATTGCCAGAACTGGCAGCTAAATAATTTTCTGAAAAAAATCAAAGACATTAAAAGAACAAAAAAGAACTGTTTGGTAGAAGTTAAGATCAAAAAGCTGCTAGTAGGTGAGAAGGTCATATTTTGATGTAGAAAATTGGTTTTGAAACACTAAAATAAGATTAAATTTCATATATTAATAATTATTAAGTACTAAATATTGAAATGAGGAAGTAAAAATTATTTGAAGAAAAATCAAAAATTTTAAACCAAACAAATTTTTCAGTGAAATTATTTTACAAAAGAGAAAAAAAATGAAGTCATGCTTGAATTCACAATACTCGTTGAGTTCTGTTCATTCCACAGTAAAAATAATAATTGATGCTTGAATGGAAATAACAAATCACAAAGAAAAAAGTGGTGAGGATAGACACAAGATGCGATTTAATTGAAATTTTATTGGAAAATATCAAAAAAACAACTTTCTTTACTCACCACCACTAATATAAAAAATATCATTTTTTGCTTGTAATAAGAAAACAACATTTCAAATGAAATAATGACAAAGAAATTGCGCAATCTAATAAACATTAGCAGTTGAGTGTAGTGGAAACGAAAAATTAACCAAAGTTTTACTGTGATGGACGTTTTTTTTTATTTCAACGACAGTTTAGTGGTAAAAATATCAAATTATGAAATTTTAGAAACACAAACATCTTACAAAGCCGAAATTTTGAAGTTTTTAATTCAGATAATAAATAAGTTGGAAAAAGAAGTCAGTTGAATTAGTGATATTTACTTTTAAGACTTTTCTTGACAAATTAATTGTTAATAAACAGAAAAGTACAAATAATCTCACCCATAATATACTGAGCTGCCGATGACATAGTTGAAACTGAAGGATGGTTTCTGAGCAGGGCGTTACTCTGTGATGCAGCACTCCCCGCTAGTAGATGAGGCATACGCAACATTGCTTCCATCGCATTT
The DNA here is from genome assembly GCA_034620365.1 of Pegea sp. RAD2-039. Classification (NCBI taxonomy): domain Eukaryota; kingdom Metazoa; phylum Chordata; class Thaliacea; order Salpida; family Salpidae; genus Pegea; species Pegea sp. RAD2-039. The sequence goes on along the minus strand of JAQGEQ010000048.1, from coordinate 2,111,940 downwards.
TGATTAGCTTGATTCTGCATAGGGTGCTAAAGAAGAAATTCAGAAAATAAATATATTTGGAAAAACCACTAAAATTTATTTTGCTATTTTTGCAAATAACTTTTGATGATATATTTGAAAAGTATCACACAAAAATCTTCTTCCAGCTCACAGTAGATTAAGATTTCCAAAATTTAGTTCCAATATTTACAATTATTTTCTAATTGAAATCTCAAAATTTATTTTAATAAGAAAAAATTGAGTGAGTGTTATTATATTAATATCTATTATAATTTTATTCAAAATTTATTTATATAAAATATTAAGTAAAAAGATCAAACCTTATGTGAGCTACTTGATTGTTTCTGATTATTTGAAGTTAATTTGTGATGTTTATTTGAAATATTGTGACTTCCACCACTCGATTTCGGTAACTAAACCAAGAAACATAAAAACTTTTTATTTAAGGATGAAAAAACATGAAGATTTTTGAATTTAAATTTCTAAGAAAATAAACAACAAAGATAGTTTCAAACAATTGAAATTTTTAAACATTAATTCTACAAAAAAGGAACAAACCAATTGGCGTTGAGAGTGGCTGAGACCAGATGAGTTTCCATAATGTAAGGTACCGGGATTGGTACAATCAGCAAAATTCTACAAAGTGATTTTCAGAAGAAAATTAAAACATTCTTAAAGTTGGAAATAATAAAACAATTTACATAATCACAAAATGAAAGAGTTTCTACAACTAGAGATGTAATCAAACCTGAGGTTTCTGCTTTGAACTTATTCTCTTCATAACAACTAGTCTTGCTTCTTCTTTAAAAAGTTTCTCTTTCAAAATTCTGATTTCTTCGTCTGTTATATTCTAAAAGTAACAAAATAAAAACTTATTCAGAAATTATTAATTTTTTTTCCAACAATTCTGTAAACTTTATATACACTCAAAAAAAAATTTAAGCTGAGATAAGTAATTATGACAAAAACAACTTTTATGATTTATATATAAACAAGTTAATCACGAGACTTGAAACTAACATAATTTATATTTTGTGAATATTAAGTTTCAATATATATTTAATATTAAAGTTATTATCTAAATTATTTTCTTTATCAGTTGATAAACTTTGCAATAAGAAATGAAACAGTAAAAAACATATTCTAAAAGAGGTAATAAAATGTTTCAAGCAATTATATACTAAATAAAAAATATATAAGAACTGATGTAACAAACTATAAATACATTTATACAAAGCTTTGAAACTTTTTTATAAATAATTTGAATAAAATTAAACTATAACAAGCTATAAAAAATAATTATTATACACCTAAGATACAAAATAGAAACTGGGTTTGAGTTTTAGCAATTTTTAAGTTAGGATATTATATGTATCACCAATCTGTTATCAATTTGAACATTTTTACAAATAATTAAAAAAACTGAAGATCATACAAAGCAAATTATTGAAATAAAAGTTATAAATAATAATATAAATAATAAGTTTCAAATATTCTAAAAAATGCAGACCTTTAAAGAATTTTCTACACCATTTTCATTTTCTTTTTGTTTAATATTTTCTTCATCACTAAGAACAATGACTGGAGTCTTACTATCATCCGGAGGAGGTGTGAGGGTCCCATTATTTTCATGCAAAGTTTTACTTTGCTTAGGGCTACCACTGCAAAAGTTAAAAGCCATCAATAACATAGATTAAAGACATGTTTCATTCATCTAATATTTTTAAAGGTACTAGATTGAAAAGATCAATTATCAATAAAAGATTTCTACCAAGCAACAAATAAGTTAAGATGAAAACTTAAAAAGTTTAAAGAGAATTAGATAAAAATCACTTACCCTTCTAGCGAAGATTTCCTTTTTAAAGACATTTTTTAATGACCTGATGTATTATACAAGCCATTAATATAAAATCAACCTTTAAAACAAAAACATATATTATCATTCAATACTTTTGTTCAAATATAATGAGTATAAAATACAAAATAATAAAAGAAATATTTTTGAGGAGTGATAATCAAATAGATGGGGTTATACAAACATGATATACAGTAAACTAAAAATTTATATATATAACAAATACTAAAGGATAATCTAATGAAAAATAAAAAGTTTATATATCAATAATGACAGTTGAATTATGCAAATTTTGTTGATTTTATTATTAAATGTTGAACTTTGCATTATTATTTTGTATTATAAAAATTAAATCAATATATTAAATAATTCAACAAAAGGTTTATCTCAATTCTAATTTAATTAAAACTATTCTTTTAGTTCCATGGTAATATAATTATAAAATTAAAGCATAACAAATTAAAAAAAAAATAAACCACATCTTTGTATTTGGTTTGTTAAAAACAGTCGCTCTTATAAAAAATAAATTACATCCAAACTATAGATAAATTTATAAATCAGAAATAGCCTAATATTCAAACAATTGATAACCATTTTAGTTTTTTGTGTGTTTATATAATACTTAAAATAAATCAAAACTTAAATTAAAAATTAATAATAAAAAAACAATAAAATTATTCTGACAGATGTTTAAGATGTTGCTTACTAAATTCTCTACAGAGTAAAAAAAAGGAACTATTTTATATTAAAACTCTACAACAGTTTGAGTGAAAATTTTCCCTGGAATATAAATCTTACATATTTTAATAATAATCATTATCTATATATATATCTTAATAATATTATTTTAGTATTTCTTACTAATAATAAGAGATGTATCATTTGTGACTTACAGTCATGCCTTACTCCATAGATAAATTAATAATATTAAAAAACATAATCAGAATCATAATGTTAAAATTATGAATTCAATAGATTGTTACTTGATTTATTAATAAAACATTGATGAGCATTCTTATCAATAATTTAAAAGCTGTAATCACAATCTATAATAATATACATAGATAGATAATATTAAACAATATGAAAAAACTGTACCACACTTATCTGAAGTAAATGAGCTTTTATTTCAAAAATAAACTGATTTATTTACTCATCTTACTTTATTTATTATTTACTCAAATAAAAAGTTCTATAGATAAAACAATCTTAAAGTATTTTTATCTAGAATACATTAATGTAAACTAAAAAAGTAAATAAATATTAAGTAATCATTTTTAGAAAAAAAACAGTAAATCAAAAGAAGGCATCATTTGAAATAGAAATCTAATAGCTACAAAAGAAACAAAAAAGTATAAATAAAACTTATATATATTAGTTTCTATTTGAATCTAATTACTTAAATACTGAATCATAACAGAAATTATTTCAACATTATTCTACTCTCCATATATGAAAACAGTACAATTACAACTTTTTGATATTTGTAATTTTTGAAATCTTTTTAGTTTAACATTATTAAATGACATTAAATGGGATATATAATTAGTTTAAAATATAAAAAGTCACTTCACTAAAAAAGTGAACAAATAGGACGATTGATAAATGGATAGCCTACAAACATTTTTAGATAATAGTAAAAAAGTATTAAATAATAAACGATTCGTATAATTCAATAAAGTATTATATTATATATACAGTATTCAAAGAGAAGAGAATAAAAATGGCAGATGACTTAGCTTTTGATCAACTAAAAAATAAGCAGCTTTTTAAAGTTTTATAAAAAATATACAAATACATATATTTATAGAAATTACAAATATAATAAAAATATTAATATATTTTATATTATATTACAAATTCTTTTATTTACAGCATTTCTATTAAAGAACATAAACATCGGTAATCGTATAAAATAAGTATAATTTAGAAATCAAAAGGTATATGATCGGTCTGGGAAAATATGAATTTAGTATTTTAAAATATTACTTTGAAACACTAGATATTAGGCCTTAATATACATCGACCAATTTAGAATTCATATAACTATGTTATCATTTATAACATTATAATTTATTTATTCTTAAGTTCATTGATTGTTCATTGAGTCTTACTAGCTTGTTTCGCTTTGCTTCATAGACACATTTTCATTCACACTCGTATTAGGTATTATACCGTACAAGTACAATAATATTGTAGTTAAAATAAGACCAAGTATGAAAAATATTTTTATGCATAATATATGAATATTTGAAATTTAAAAAAGATCAAATATTTCAACTGTTTAAAATTGTATTTTAGTAGTTTTTTGTAGATCGTCTAAGTTAAAAGCCACTAAAGTCATTGATAATATCAATTAAAGTAGGGTAGTTTAACTAGCAAACTTTTATTATCCCAATTAATAAGTTTCTAAAAAATTGCTGAAATTTTAGGATTTTCTATATAACTAAACGCAATGAACTTTCATTTGTATGTAATATAGAAATACCTCTAGAGGTTAGTTTGATTTTTTTTTTGTTCTTTAAGGTAACCTACCAATTTCTAACATTTGTCAAATTTATTTACAAAATAAATTCAGTGTGAACTATTAGTAAATATGAAATGATGAAAAATTATGAAATATTAGTAATTATGAAATACATTTGAAGTAATCTCTAAAATACAAATGCCTTAATTGTATGAAACGTTAATGTACTTAATATATCAATTATTTTTAGATATTAAGAAAAAGAAGTAAAAGCTCTTCGAAAATGTCGAGTAGTTAAGTTGTAGAAAAATAAAACAAAATATCCTAAGGATGTTAATTCAAAAATATTTGATAAATTATTGTCCAGACTATTCTTTTCAGCATTTCTGTAGTTTACAGTAAACTAATCTTAATATTGATAAAATACTAGAAATAAAATGTTTTGCAGCTGCGTAAATTTCATTAAATACAAAAACTAAATTTTTCAATCTCTAAAGTACAAAAAACTATTGAACAAATTAAAAAAGTATAATATATTTCTAAAAAAATTTGATCAACATTAAGTGGAAATGACGTCAAAGTATATTTTTCAATTGTTAATAAAAAATGTAAATCTAATATTTTGTAGGTTATAAACAAACCTATCGAAATTTTTCATTCGCAGTTATTTGGAATATTTTGTCTTTTTTACCAATAAACTACATAATTTGCTGTCTTAAAAATATGTTAACACAAAGTTTTCGAATTTCAAAATCAGCTAAATATAGTGGACAGAGAACAACTTTTTGTGCAGCGTACCATACTTGGGTTACTTCAAGGCAAGGCAAGTAAACATAATAAAGATTAGCTTCTCTGCCGAAGCATGCCTTATTATTATAAAACAAGACAAATATATATTGTATATATATAAGCAGCTTACTGCTAAATTTTAACTTTATTTTTATGGCTATGTTAGCATTTATCTTTTTGTTGTTTTGAATATGCTGATATGACTTTTTATTTTCAAACCCTGGTAATGATTGTTTAATATTAAAATTAAAAAAAAAGCTTTAAAGATATTTTTTTCAGTTATAGAAATCTAAATTATTTTTCTTATAAAGCTGTATAAAGCTTTATTTATTTTTCTTTTAAGGCTTATTTATGTTAATAATATAAATCTTTGAATATATATTTAAATTACAATAGTTATACAAAGTGACAGAAAAATATAAAATAAAATAATTTAAAAATTCTTATATTTTAGCAGTTGCTCTAAAAATCGAAAAATAAGATTTTATATTTCAAATATTAGCTAGCCATAAGACTCTATAAGAAATTTGAAATAAGAAAAATCACTTTGATTCAAATGAAAAATTAGTAGAATTGGTCGAAATAAATTACTGTTTTTAAGAAACAATTACAAAACTATTCATAGTAGAACTAGAAATAAATTAAATTGATAAATGACAAAATGAAAATGAAGATATAGCTCACGAAAACTTTTTCAAATAAGATATTAAATAAATTTCAATTTTTCAAAAAGTTCGTTATATCAAAATCGAATATTTTTACTACTAATTGCAAGAATTTGTGTTCGTTTAGTGGTAGAGTAGGGGTTTTGATTTATTTAACATCAACTGTTAATCAAACCCTATCTAAACCTAATGTCGTATATTTTCACTGTCATACAGTAGATTATTTTACCGCGTATGTAAGCGTAATTCTGAGGAAGTGTTAGCGCGCTACTTATTGATAATAACTTCTGTGTGCTTACAGTCGAGTAGTTTTTTGACTTGTTTATCTTGCTGTGTGCATTTTATAATAGAATAGAGCTACATAATAGTATATTAAGATATATAATAGAATGATTTTTTATGGTTATGTTGTTACCAATTGTTGATTATTGGAGCTTAACGTAATTAAAGTTAAGCGACGGTTAAAGATTTTTAAAAATCAGATATGCAAAAGAAAACTGACTTTGAAAATAATTTTGGATAGGTTTTAATCTTTTATGTTGATAGATAGATACAAATTTCTATCTGTCTTATCGCCCTCAGCTTTTATCGAATCTTACATTTTTAAGGTCTTCTGCAGCCCCTATCACAACATCATCTAGCCTTGCTTCATTAGTCAATCTTAAACTTTCTTCCATTGATCCACTGATGAAATCTACTCTCTTCATTATGTTGAAAATGAGAATTAAATTTTTTTTACTCCTAGGAATAGTCCCTGCTTCTTCCAGATCACAGAAGCCCTCGCCACAAAAGCCTGAATTACAACGACTAGAGTTGTTTGAAGTCGTTGCCTCACTAATTCCTCGCTACTCCATCGAATTGCTTCTTTCTTTTATCAAAAGGATCTCTTCTATCTTTCAGAGATTCAATTTATATTTTAGTATGATAAGACACGATGTTTCCACATCCCTTTTTAGTTTAGCTGAATTCTGCTCGCTTTGCGTTATCTCATTATGATATGCCGGGAATCTAAACATCCAAAGCTCAAAATTAATTTAAGGTAGAAATAATAAAAATAAATCGACTGAAAAATTAACTTTATTTGATTATATTATTTGATTTAATTGTATTATCATGATTATTTATATTATGTTTATCTAGAAACAGAAGCGACAACATTTACGATTATTTTTATCTAACTTCAATAAATCTTCTAAATTAGCTTTTCATTTTTCAGAAATTAATTTTACCAAAAAAATCTTCTAGTCACTCATGTTTTTGAGGTTTGATCATTTTCAGCAAGCTTTCCATCTTTTGTTTTATTTGACTGAAATATGTTAATGAAATGAAATTAGCTAACTTCAATTAACTTCTTCTAGATCAAAATTGCTATTGCTTTTGTGTAAGATCTGAAATAAATTTATTGGCCCACTTCTTTTAAATATTTATAGTAATGACATTACAAACAGCTCTATATAACTAAATGGTTCTGGAAACTTAATTCTTTTTACCGATGATGCCAAGCTCCTTGGTACTAAATCAGCTATTCTTCAATCTTTTTTGTAATCCACTAATCTATGGCTTCAATCGAGACAACTCAAACTCGCCACCGGAAATGTTTTCACCTGTCAATGAATAAAGCATCAAGCCCTAACTCAACATCAACTGACTCTCAATATCAATTGTCAGGTCATTAAGGACCTGGAAATCGTTGTCCTTTAAGACTTAAAATGTCACAAACTATTTGTTCATAATTAACTTCATACCGAGTTTTCGAATCGTACAAGAGAAGGAATATTTGGACATTATTAAAACTTTTTACCATATACACCGGTCCTAAATTAAAGTTAAACTTTTCCCTGTGGTCCTCACCTAATAAAAGATATTAAAAGTCTTTAATTCGTCCAAAACGTGTGACATACCCTTTTCCTCATAGGAAGACCGTCTCTATAAGCTAACTATTAAATCCTTGCAATATCGACGCTTTTTTTTCGGACCTTGTACTGCTATTTAAAATTACTAATGGTTTTCGTGATCTTAGTTTCATAAAATACTTTAAAGATCGCAATCTTCCGTACATCCTCAGAGGCTCTTCATTCAAAATTAAACCACCAAATAACTTTAACAATACTCAGTGGAGTACAGATTTTCTAATAGGGTAACCAAGGTTTAGAATTCCCTTCCCAATTCCATCTGCACATAGAAACCTATCGCATCTTTTACAAATTTGTGAAAAAAAAACAAGATTTAAGTAGTTTCCTCAAGAAGTGACGCGTAACATGGCAAGTTTCATAACCTTTTTCTACTATGTTGTCATGTCAAATTATTGATTCACAATTTATATTTTACCAATCCTTCTACAGTGTTTCTATTCTGTCTATATTAATCTTAAACTTTCATATACCAAAGACCTTCCAATTATCTCTTTGCTCGTAATATTTGGTTTTTGTTTGCTGTAAGAGCCGTTGAATTTGTCACTCGTAGCCGTACATTGAATAAATAAATGAAATAGAAGAAAACTAGTACAGTGAGAGCTCAATGTATTACATTTAAAAAATATGGAAAAGTTAGCTGTTGACATTAATCAAATAATAAACCTTTTTACAAAAAGGGATGCTTTTCCGATTGCTAAGATGTAGTAAGTGAGCTGGCTTAATATAAATTCTTATGAGTTAAAATGAGCATAACTGAGAGACACAAAACGTTTACGAATTTTGAGGCTGAAAGTAAATGATTAGAATTTGATGTGATCCCATTTGAACTTACTCGTGGATCCTGGATACTGTATTTCGAAGAATAATATCGAAAACATTTAAATCAGCTTTTTATACAAGCACATCCCCATGTATTTTGATGAAATTATTATTGGAGGCAACTCGTTAGATGAATTAAAATCACATTCTGAAATGTCTCTTAACTTCATCGGAAACAAAAAATGACTTTAAAAGAATCTAAAAAGTATATGGAATAGAAGAGCTTTGCTTTCTGCGTTATGATATGGGAAGAAGTCAGGTTAAGATGGTCCGGAACCCTTAAAAACTCTGATGAAGCTTCAGTCCCCAACTAATGCAAAGCTGTTGGAGAGAGCGTTGGGACTTTTTGCTTATTACTCAAAATAGATTTGTAAACAAGATTTGAAATTTTCAGATAAAATTAAACGCCCGAGTAAGGTTCATTAATTTCCAATCTAGAAAGAGAGTTTCAGAATTTCGTGGAGCTCAAGAAAGACATTGTCTAGTCAACTTTATAGGTCACTGATGAAGCTTCCCTATTCACACTGGAATATGACGTAAATGATAGCTGTAGCATCCACTCTCCACCAAAATGGACTTCAGTATGTCAAGAATGATGGTGGTATGAATGAGGTTGAACTGTTAGGGTCTAATCCCTATATAAGTTTACTAACTGAATAGAAAGGAATAAAAAGTTTCGTCAGGGAGTTTTTGATAGTCCCTAATCTACCTCACCAAGTAATATGAATCTTGAAGACAATATGATGATGTGAAAGGAAAGGAACAACGAGTTGGATGAATCTGTTACCGATAAGGAAATAATGAAAAGCTTTGATGGTCATAGTATCAGAGGTTGCGACAGAGGAGCAGAAGCACGTGAAGGTTCGGTGGTCCGCTAAATCCTCAAAGGTGTACTTTCTAAGCGCTACAGGTGGGACTAATTGGCGGAAATTGTGATTGTGGTACAATTGTAAACATGTGCGGTTCTGTCTTTTACGATCTAATGATTTGGTTGTGAGTACTGATTATATTTAAATTGTATAACGCAAATTTTACCGCATGCGTAAATATCCTTCAAAGGCCGGCTTGTGGTTGCTTACTCGTTTTCTGTGTGCTTACAGTTGGGTTGTTCATTCTTACTCTGTGCGCATTTCATAATAGAATAAAGCTTTTGTATAAACTTATTATCATTACAGCCAGTTAAGTAGATTTGCCATTGTACATGTAAACCTTCTCCACCAAAAGGAACAACTCAAACAAGTTACAAAGCTGTTGTAGTTTAGTCGAACTTAAAAAAATAAACTTTATGAGTAAGTATGTAAAAATTCAGTTAATTACAATATAAGCAAAATTTCATTGATAAATGCAAATACTTAAACTAAATCACTTAAGTTATAGTAAAACTATCATGCATTTTTGCCTTCTAGTTTTCGTAGTGGTAATTTTCTTATTATAAGCATCAGGAAGCAGAGAATTTTCAAGGATTGATGCAACAAGCATCCAATAAAATTGATTTGTTATATTAATGTATCATTTTCGATATTTCAAAGTCAGTTAAAAATATTATATTTGAGGATTTCAAGTTTATCTAAATATATATTATTCAGAAAAATAGAAACAATTCAAAATTATTTCTAGAAACTTTTTGCAAACAACACAATCTTTTATCTATTTATTTTGTGAATCTAACTTCATCAGTCTAACTCTGAGAGTAGAATATCTCACTGAAATATGCAAGAAGTTTGAATGTTTTTCTCAAAGTGAAATTTTTCCAGTAGTCCCGCCTACGTTGAATCGAATTGAATTCTAGTAATTGTAGCTTGATGTGACAAAGATTTTTTAGTATAATTCGTTTAATTAGTTCCTTTCAAATCTGTAATATGTTTTCTTGAAATAATAAAACATTGTTTGGTGAATATCTTTGTAAGCACGAAGACGTTGTAAGTGAATGAATTTGAATTAAAAAATTAAAAAGCGATCTTAGATTAATGATAAAATTATCAAAGTGGTCTTCACTGGAAACTTGAAGTGGTATTTTTTGCTTTTCTAGAAGATTATTTTCTTGTAGAAGATTGAAAACCACTGGTTTAAAACTTATTGAAATAAATGCATTCTTAAAAATAAATTGAAAATAAATTTAATTGAAAGCTTTTGAAAATCTGATTTTTATTGAATTACGGTTTTTTTCTTTTAATTACAAATACTTTTAATTGATTTTGTAGTTTGCGTCTAGTGTAATAAAAAGAAAAATATTCCAGTTATTTTTAATAATGAAAAATGGTGACTGACTCGAATTTATTTATAAATTTTTAAATCATTCAAAAAACAACTCTTTTTTTTAACTTCTTAATTCTCAAAGTATTATCAAATTATTGTTGTTTTTTTTGAAAATTTGGATCTAAAATAACAATCCATTTGTCAGCTATAACAGATTAGTTGAGTTTTTTATATTTTTTATCTGGAAAACCTCTAATTTCATATTTTTTTCTTGAAATATTCAAACTGTAAAAAACCAATTATATATAAATGAATAATTTTCTGTAAAATACTTTTATGAAAATATTTGTAATATACAATTTAAATTTAGCTTTTTAATCGAAACAAAATCAGATTACATTAAGAACAATTCGAATTAAAAAACTTATTTTTGTTTATTTCAAAGAATTATTTCGCCTATTTTTTCATTATATTCAAAACTTTATTATTAAGTCTAACAAATCATCATTTAGATTCTTTCTCAATATTTTCATGGTTTTGTTTTATGTATAATCGATTTTGAATTACATTTATGTATCATAATATAAATGTTATAATAATTAAAGGTTATCGATTTTTTGAAAATATTAAACTATAGGTTTCAGTTAAAAAATCAATAATAATATAGTAAATTATCAGTCATAATGATAAAAAACAAAACATTTAAAATAAAAAGTTTAATATTTGTTGCGAACAATTTAATAATTGCAAATATTAAATGCAAGAAAAAGTGATGAAACGTAAAAACATCAAAATATTTGAAAAATGTTTATGCAAACTGAAAACTATTTCAACTATGATTACTGTCAAAGTTTCACATTATTTCTTTCTAATTAAACCAATTTTTCACTTAAAAGTGTTGTTCTTGTGAGTAAAGTTTATATCTAAAAGATACGAGGGTTTCTTATTAGTATGATACTAATTAAAAATAAATGTTAGATCAAACAAAACCACAAACATCATCACTATAAGTTAGTATGTTACTAAAATATCTAAATATTTTACTTGTAACTTACATCTAATAGATTGAATTTTATTTTATTGCTTGTTATTCCTTATCAACCATATGAATCACTAATCAAGTTTTTTTCTTTTTTTCAGAATGAACAATTTTTTTTAGATATTTAGCAGATTTTAAAGCTTTTTGCCATCTTAATTGTAGCAAGCAAATGAAAACGCTTCAAAACTATTTGAGATATGCATTTTGCTGTGAGCTTTGATTGAAACCCTGAGAGCTTGATGCAAGTAAAAAAGAAAAAGTTTGTTGCAGAAATAAAAATTATGACTAATTTGTTGGTAAGATAAATAAGTTTAGTCACTAAGATAAAATTCCAGTTGTGTTTACTGTTGTCACTAAAACGTATTTAATAAGAAATCGTTTAAAGTTTAAACTTTTCATTTATCAGCATTAAATACAATTTTCTGATAAAATAACTAAATATCTTAGTCTATAAGGTAACGTAGATTACAGTGATGGCTACAACAACTAATGTGTTACTTAAAACTTCAAAAATTTTAACTAAATTTACGTAAAATATCAAAGCAAGAATTTGTATTTAGTTTCAAAAGTTTTGAAATATTTTGATATCTGACTAAAATTCTTATATATAGAAACTAACAATTTTTACTTCATTTTTACTGAGATTAAATTTGCAATCAATGAAAAAAGGAACAAATGAAAAACAGGAAAGTGAAAAAAGTGTTTATTTATTAAATGTATATTATTAAGTAGTAACAAAAGTACATGCTTGTATATATATTAATATACCACCATCAAATTTCCTACATCAACTTGTAGAAGGAGAAAGTAGTAAAACACAAGCTGTTGCTGTTGAAGGTTGTTAAGCGGGGACGACAAAACAGGTGCTGGAAAAGATGAGGGTTCAAGTTAAGGCGCACAAAAATCAATGAAAAAAAGGATATAAAACAAATGTGAGGTAAAGAGTAGGATTTTAAGGCCTAATTGTTTCAGTAAAGTTCTTCGTCTATTTTCTCATCTTCTTCACTTTGTTCCTCACAGTTTGTAGTAGTCGTCATGGCAACCGCCACACGCGCTGTAGTGTCTGAGAGTCCACTGACTGTACTGGGTTCCGTAGAGTCTTTCTCGCTAATGATCGAATGAAGTTTTCGTTTGATGGGCCGCATATCAGGACGGTCACTGGACAGATGGCGACAACACTTTGAGATTAGTGACGTGATTCGCTTGGATGCTTTGATAACAGGCAACTTGATGGATGACGGGTGATCAGAGTTGAGAGCTGAGAAGACAATTGGTTAGCGTTGCTAGGTGGTTGTCATGACATCACTAACCTGCGATCAATTGATCGTCACTGACGTCACGATACGGGTAAGCCCCTGAAGTGAAAATTTCCCAACACGTCACGCCGAATGCCCAGACGTCAGATTTGAGACTAAAGTGGTCGGAAAAGAGAGCTTCAGGAGACATCCAGCGGAGCGGAATGACTCTTCCTTGTTCTTCACGATAGTAATCTCTGTGAGAAGGATGTGAATCATCTGCTGTTCATTTAAGCGTGACTGACGGATGACTCACTCGGGAAAACCCTCCTGTGATAGTGATAACATGGAAATTTTGACAACTAGCTGTGAGCTGATGACGCAATTTCGAGCAGCGATATCGCGATGGACAAGTCCCAGGTCCTTGAGATGTTCGAGACCACAAGCAACTTGATAACACATTTCCATCTACGCGAAAAATTTGATGAAGATCTGATGAAGATCATCCAGAAGAGATTACTTTTTGCATTTTGGTGAATTTCGAGATCTTTCCATCAGCAGAAGCGCGAAGACACAGTTTCAAGATTCCCTGAAAAATGTTGTTCAAATCAATTTGATCTTTCTCAGAAATAATTTTGATTTCAAAGTTGATTGAAAATAAATCGATTAAAGATTGCAACAGATGACATTTGAAGAGGAGACACTCGAGATCAAAAGAGAGGAACATCCGAAAATTACCTCCACCAAACCCTCAATCACTTCAAACAACTTTTCTATCCAACAATAAAAAAGTTATTTTCGGAAAGTCAAAGTTATGATTGAAGGTACAATCAGAGCTAGGATTAAGATGAGAGAAAGGGAAGTAGCTTTTATTATTTGCTCCTCAGGATTACTACATCAAAGAAAGAGCATATTAGATCAGTGGATATTTTCTTTATTACATTTTCCAGGTATTGAATAACCGATATAAATATAGTAAAATATGTTAATTAAATTATTACTTTTATCAAGAATAAAACATTTTAGAATATAAATAGACAACAAGAAAAAAAGTTTGTGTCATTTCAATATTTAATCAAGTTTCAAATGATGTTGAAAACAAAAAAAACGTGTCTCTGTGACTCATTGATTTAATTTAGAATTAAAAGTGTTGAAAAATAAAAAAGTATTTTCAAACTTTCGAACTTTATCAAAATTGTTGATATTTTTCTGAAATAAAACAAAAAATGAAAATTTCCCAAAGAAAAATCATGTCACGTGACCGGCTCTTCTAATTCTAAAGGAATTTATTGTTATCGGGTTTCGCAGAAAAAATAGAATAATCATATCAAGTTACAACATCTGCTAGATAGCCAAACATCATCACCTAGGTCAGCTGACTGAATTGAAGTCAACTTTCAGTCCGGTACAAAAGAAGTAAAAATCAATCGAAAAAAATTTATGTAAAATACAAGATTGATTTTTGGCTGCAAGCTAAAACAGGATATGTAAATGAAGAGATAGAAGAAGAATAAAAGAAAGTCAGTGATATTTGAAGAAAATTGTTGATAACAAACAAATCAAATGTTTAATCATGTGATGATGAAAATATCAAACAGGTGTTGATGATTACAGGTAGTGACAGGTGATTTGGAACTTCATATATTACTCCAGATACTCAAGTCTTCAGTGAAATGAAAAAGATAGAATAAATTTCAAAGTAGAAAGCTCAATCAATAGCAGTACCTCTGTGTTTGATGTCTTACACAAAACAATGAAAAAAAGTAAATGAAAAAATATCAATTAAAAAAATAGAAAATTGGTAAATAATTGATATGAGTAAAAATTTGGAATAAAAGGAATTAGTTGACTTTACTTGAGGATGTATCTTATAGTTTGCTGAAAAACTTTTAAAGAAAATTGTTCGTATTTTAAACAAATGTGTCTTTTAGAAAATTGAAATTATTTACAGAATCAATTGTATGGAATTTGAAAAAGTCTAAACAAAAAGTTAATCTTCTTTTGAAAAGCTTAAAAAATGTTATTTTCAGATTTGAAACATTTCGAGAATTGAAAACTCACCCAATCCAGGTACTCAGTGATCAAAAAGTCCGGTTTTAATGTAGATGAATTGGAGCTAACTGCTAGTAGCTTCACAACATTGTCTTGAGAGACTCGTCTTAAAATATTAATTTCACGATTGAAAGCTTTACGAGTGGAATCATGTAATTGTTGGTTAGCGTTGTATGACATTCTGAAAAAACAATAAAATTAATTTTACATAAAAAATACTGAAAGCTTTACGAGCAGTTATCATCGACAAAATCACAAACAATTGAAGATTTAGAACAACAAAAGAAGTAATATATAAAAGTCTTGTCAAAGTCTCATTAAAAATGACTTGTTTGTTATTCAAAAGCATGATAAAGCTAGTGACATGTGAAATGATGAGTGTTTGTTTATTAAAAGATCTTGTATGGTACCATTGAACGGTAAGACCTCCTGAATGACATCGATAGCTAAAGAGGCTTAACCGTCACAATCTTTTCATAGTTATTTATTTCCAGTTTTATTTTTTTGAAAAGTAAACAACAAGTGAGAGAAAGGAAGAGTTATTACAACTGATACTAAGTGAATATACTTTCAAACATATCACTTTTTCACTATGATAAAAAATACAATAGACCCTAGGGCGTAAGGACTGTTACTAGTTCTGTTTGTAGAAAGTTCAATAAGAAGAAAAAAAACGATTTTTTCATACTCACTTGTCAATTTAGTTTTTATTTTAACGTGGCTTGTGTAAATAAAAGACAAACAAACACGAGCTTGTCAATTAACATTTTCATATATCAAGTAAAAACAGCAAGTTGACAACTTACCGGTGATGGTTGTTGTAGTTGTAGTGCTCTAAAGACTTCACCATCACTAAAACATCATCTTCAAGCTCTGGAAAGATTCCAGGAGCTTTTGATAGGAAAACACTTCCCATCTCCCCTTTTCCTATTGTATAAAATTAATTAAAAACATTTCTAAGTTTTTTGATTAAGTCTTCAACACTTTCTTGTTAAATTTCATATTTACATAAGAAAATAGTTCTACCTGATCCACTTATAAAAACGTGCCTGTTAATCAGCTGTATTTTCAGATTACTTTGAAGTAGATTACCATCTACTTATATGTTATCATTAAACATATTTACTTGTCAGTTAAAATTTCGCATTAATTCTTTATCAAGCTCAATATTTGAAAGCTTGCTGAGATTTTCAAAAGCAATTTAATCATGAACACTTCTGTAGTAATTAAATTACTACTTTCAAAAGTTGGTTTTGGTAATAAAAACAACAAGTAAATTTACCAATTACTGAAATCGGCTGAATATTTTCGGATGGATAGTACAACTTCTTAAATCTGGGATCATTATCATCAAGAAGAGATAGAGGTTCCATTTGAATCGTATTTTCATCTCCATTAGTTAGTAATCTATCTGATCTGTTATCACCTGATGATAAATTTTATATTTTAAAATAATTTAATAATGTTTAATACGTGTTTAAGTAATTGTTATTTCTTAATCTACAACTTACTGAATATTTTATTTATTATCTATCAATTTTTAATCTAATAATAAAAAAAGATTTTTGTTGGAAATCGTAAAAAACTCCCACTTATGTTTAGTGATAAGAAAAATAATTGTTGTATCATTTTATCAGCTAATTTATTTGGTAGTTGTATATTTTCAGTTTAAACCTTTTTTTTTTATATCTTCAAACAAACTGGTTGAAAGGTGGTTGCTGAACTTAACACTCAAATAATAAAGTTTGAAATGATTTCACATTCATCATAAATGTCAGTTATTTTTTAATATAACTCCAGATGGTTGAGAATTTGGAAAATTGATGTTGTGATGATCAACTAGCGAGTCTATATGCTTGTTAAAGATCATTTGAAATTAAAATTCAGAGAAAATTAAATGAAATATTCTGGTCTAGACTTCATACCTCGTTAAGTAAGTCGCCTTTACTTTAGAAAAAAGAGAAAACTTTTCAATTATATTTTTTGCTGTATCGTACGCAGTAAAACTGCACTTGCAAAATTACTCAAGCTTTCTTCGACTCGATTATTCAATATTTCTTTTGACTTTAAATCAATAAATCAAGTTACCTGCCATTATCTTCTCTTCTTCATTTAATTTTTGGTTTCTTTTTGTCTTTCTAAGTAAAAAAAAAGGTTTAGATAAGATTGTATAAACTAATAAACTAACAAATTTACCGGCAATAAATTATGAATGCGATGGTGACCAGTATATAAGCGACAGCAGCACTTATGGACAATGCAATTGTTTGGATTGTAACTGTAGTAGGCGTTTCACTATTGTAGTTTTCTTCACCAAGACCAGGATAAAAAGTATCATCTTTTCATAAAAGAATTGAATAAAAAACTGTTTGGTAATTTCACATATCTACCTTGAACTACTTCAACTACAGCATGTGCTTCATCAGTAAACTCACAAACGCTGTAGATGCAAGTATAAGTTCCACTGTCGTCTAACGTAGCTTTGATAATCATTAAAGATCCATCTTCTAACACGATCTTATGTGATTTTGTCGCAGTGCTCTCACGGGTGTATTCATATTCTCCAAAAATCCATTTTGGCTACATAAAAGTGAATTGAATAAAAATGAATGTTGATTTTGTTTATTTGAAGAAGTTTTCTATTGTCACTAGAGTTGTAACAAACTGCAGAAACAACAATATTAGGTAAATACTACTTTCGATTTTGTTAGTAGAAAATATCGAAGTGATATTAACTTCATGCTGGCAATAAAAAGTATTAGAAACATTCTCGAAAAGTAACATTATATATTTACAACTTTAAAAGATTAGCAATTGATAAAAAATATTAAAAAGAAATTGAAAATAGCATACTACACATGTTAAATAGATTACTGTAAAATTTTCATAAAAAAAAATCAAATGAAAAATTATTTTAAATAAGAACTTACACAATAATGATATATCGATAAAGAAATTGTAATTAAAAATAACTTTATTTCTAAATTTATTTAAAATAAAAGGGGGTGGAGATATTTTTTCAACTTTGATCACATTATCACTACTTCTTTTTACATTTCAACTAAATAACCGAACTAACTTTGTGATAAAAAAAAGCTAAATTTAACAGAAAATTTAATAATTGATCAATATGTTCTTATGAGAGATGTTATTGGAAGATGAGAGAACTTTCAAATAGAAACATAACTGAACGGTTATTTTATAAGAAGCACAAGGCAGTGTAGCGTAAAAAGCTTAAGAAAATGTTTTTTGTAAGAGGAAAATACAAAAGCAAAAAGCTTTCGACAAGATCACTAGTGTTTCAATTATACACACGCTTGCTTCTATTGTTGACTAAGTTCTTATACTAGATGAAGTTGATGAATGGTAGAAACCTTTAAGTGGCTGTCACTGCTGCTACACCTCAAAGTGATGTTTTCATTTTGAAGGATTGAATCATTTTGAGGAGGAATTATTATTTGAGGTGCTTCCACCACGCTGATGTTGATTGTTTTTTCAATTGTACTAAACTTATCCTTGGCTTCACATTTGTAGGTCCCAGAATCATGAAGATGAGCTTCATCAAAGATTAGACTCGATGTTGAATCAGAACTGAAATGGTTCTTCATTTGATGAGAATCTATGAGATAAGGAAACAAATATTTCGTGAATAATTGTTTGAAATATTTAGATCGCTTAAAAAGCACAATATTATCAAAAGACATTTTCATTTAAACATCTATTTCAGTGTCACATATAAAGTCTTTCTTTTTTATCATATATTTTACTTAACAGAAGATTTGTCCTTCATCAGTGACTTTATCGTAATCAAATGAAGTAACTACAGAAAAGTTGAAAGATAAATTTTTAACAAAAGAATTGAAAGTATTTCTGTGCGCTTGTTAAAGAAGCTAGAATAAGCAGACAATAAAAACCTTTTATTTGAGTTTGTTTAAATTTGAAAAACAGTTAAGAACCACATCAAAATAAACAAACTTATCATTCAATTTCAGTTTTACGAAGTAATTAAAAAGTGATAGAATTAAAAAGACGATTTCTAAAGAGATATTTTGACATGTCATCAAAACTGATTTGCAAAATAAACTACAAATAACTTCAAACAATTAGAAATTAGTGAATTTTGTATACATACATCCATTTGAATCGATTTCGTTCCATTTGATATTAATACTTTCACTATCGTTGCTGCCACGAACTGAACACTGTGTGATGGACTTTTCGCCCATTTTGATGCATTTATTTTTAAGAGGAGGCCAAAATTTGAGATTTTCTAAACAAATATTCAATTAAAGTGGAAATATCTTTACAAAAATAAGAAAGTTAAAAAGTAGGCGTGTTAAAAGGTTTTAATATCTAAACTTTCATAACAAATAAAATAGAATATTTACTATTGAAACAGTAAGTATTATTACAATTTGAGATTTATCGATGTGAAAGTATGTGATAAACTAAGTTCAAAGATAAAAAGTAAATACTAGCGCGGTAACACCTTGACTTGACACGTGCCTGCTTAATCCAGCAAACCACAGACCTTAAGCATGCACTTTTTAAAAATACAATTTATAGTCCCAACTTATTTATGGCTTTTTTCATTTTTTTATCGCTATTTTTGTTTTCATTTTTCATGTTGGTCTTAATGAGTCGTTTTTGATTAAAGAAATTAAGAAAAAAAATTTTAATATCTTAAAAAGAAGTTTTAATCTATATGATGTTGTTGAAAGTGATTTAGAGTAAAATAGTTTTTTAATTACAAGAATGACTTCAACTCTTACCTTTGACTGTTAGCTTAGCTTTGTTAGACTTGAAAAATTTGTCTGTAAAATGATCGCTTTCAAATTCACAATCATAATTACTTTCATCTTCAGGATTTACATTTATAACTGTAAGTTCGTAGCTACTATCATTCAATGCCTGAAAAGTTATTGACATGAATAAGTTGATGAATGAATTTCAAATAGAAATTCTACCAGTTTTCCCGGTTCATTAGTAATTATTTGATCATTTTTAAACCATTTTATTGTTGGTTTTGGCGAACCATTTGTAAGAGGGCATTGAAACGTCACATTAGTTCCTTCGTTCACTATATGACTTGAAAGAACACCGACCTCCGGTGCAACTGGAAAATATTTGAGTTTAGATGATTTGAAGATGTGTGTAATGAAAATTCTACAAATAGAAAACAAGAAAGTTTTATACGAAGCGAAGATTAGCAACTATATTTCGGATAAAATCAAAGTTTGTTGTTTTTATTGGAAAATTTCTTGTAAGAGAAATTTTGGGAAAACAAAATTAGTTGATAGTAATTTAGTAGATACATGTTAATTAAAAGCTCACAAGACTCACTACAAAACAAAATACGATATGTGTATATGTGATGAAGTTCTTGTAGGATTATCCCGGTGATTTCAATTTTTAAATTAAATAAAAACTATAAAAGATGAAAAAATGGCTGAAATTAAGAATCAATTTGTAAGAATCAATTTCTTTTTTATTTTACCAGAATTTATTGAAATTTTTTCTTTTGTAGAATTATTTGTTAAGAAAAGTTTTGAAAATTCTATTCAAACTGTTTACCTTTTTTTTCTATCAGTATGGTAATCAAATGTGAGTTTCGTTTTTATCTTTAAGTAATGGATGATTGGATGTGATAAGAACTCGTGCTAATCTACTTTTTTGGTATAACCTACAACAATTTACATGACTTTGTGTTGAATTACAGTATATGGTTGTTATTCAGTAGAATTTGTAAAACTTTAGTAGACTAATTATATCTTTCTTGTGATTAAGTGGCTGAGTACATCATCAGTGTAAATGTTAAATAACATTTGATGGTTTACAATGAACTCAAAGTAGCTACATCGATTTAGATACATTCAGTTGATAACAGCTATTGAAAAATAAATCAAATTTAATGAACTTATCAACTTTGAAATTTGTTGCAAATGTTAGATGTGATAAAAACTAGTTGTACATCACAAGATGTTTACATTTATCTTAATATTTTGAATCTGTAGAACAGCAAACTGTAAAATACATTAATACAATAAAAAGTAAAATACAAACCACCCCAACCTTTCAGCAATATTTACTTTAATCTTTTTTATTGAATAAGATTTTAGTAACATCAATCTTAAGGTTAATCCAAAATAGTTTTCACAACAGTCAACTTACCCGCCATATCTAGTACTAGGTCCATCGTCACATTGCCAGCCAAGTTAGTCGCGACACATTGATAAACCCCCCGATCTACCAGTTCAGCAGTGGTCAGGACAAGTAATCCTTTTTTAGTTTGTGATACCCGTTTTCCTGGTCCTATTGCTGCAAGCATAAAAACTCAATGTAGTCACATCATATTGACTGACTGATCAATTAATCTATCAAACATAAGTAAACAAGATGCATCAGGTAAACGCTTGTAATCACATCACTTGGCACGCTTGAGTAGTCGCAAGTCAAACGTGAATATTGTTGCTTCAGTTAAAGACAGCATGACAAAGTGACTTTCTATTATGAATGGTGGCCTAAGATTTGATACAATTGTCATTTCAATTTTTAATATTCAATTAGATCAGACTTTTTAATTTTGGTAACTAAAATGAATGAAAAACATTAAAATTTACAAAATGTATTCCATTTATTTGAAATATAAGATTCCAAAGGATTTAAGTGAAGTATTTTTGAACAACAATCATTTTGTTCTAAGAGAGGTACTTACAATGGATCAACAATTTCACATGAATATAAAGCAGGTCGAAAAAAGATGAAAAAAGAAGGTGAAAGCATCTTACCAACTGGTGTCCCTTTAAATGTCCAAATAATTTTAGGCTTTGGTAAACCTAAGGGGGGCGTACACCAATATTCATGATTGTGACCTTTCAAGAAATATTTATATTCCTTCCGTTTTTTGAAGGGTGAAATAGCTGGAAAAATCGTCATATTTAAAAGTAGATAAAATAAAATAATTCAATTAGAAACGAAGTAAATTTTAATTAGTAAAAAAGTCAGAAGTTTACATTTTTACTGACAACATAAGCTGATTAGAAAAACATAACTAATATGAGGAGTGAGTGACCTTTATTACATAAAGTTTAAACGTGATGACAGATGATTTTTGAGATTTAAGAGGATTTACTTGACTCTGTCATAAAATATTTTCGAAAAATTCACAACAAATTTGTAAAACTAAGTCATAAGAAAATAACAGATTAATCAGCGTTTAAATAAAAACTAATTTGTTAAATATCAGTCAAAATAAAGAAGTTATTAAAAGAATTTTCAAATTGATTGATTTCAAAAAAAAAAGTAATTTGATTTGTAATACTTCAGCTATTTGAAAATTGACTCTTAACGAGTCTTAAAAAAACAAACAAACTTAGAAAATAGTAGAAAAACTTCAAGATTGAAATTGTTAGGAGAATATCATCGTAATAAAGATTTTAAGATAAATAATCATCCAAAATTTGTATTTATTCTTTTACTATAATCTGGTTTATGGTTTAACAAGAAAAAAACTAATCAACCAAAAGTTAGTATGACTTAATTAGACTTGTAATTATTGTTGCAGTAAATATGAAATTACAACGATGATACAAGATGGTGAACAACCATTAATTGACTTTGCACTAATTTACAGAAGACTTTTTATCAAAATAAGGACAACATAAAAACAGTGAAAGTAATATCGACAATTTAAGCATACTAAGAACATCAAAACTTTGCAAAAGAGGATAGAAAACCTTTAAGATAAGAATCAATACTACTGTTGAAGTTATCTGTGTCTTCTTATCATCGTTTTTAAAACAAGAAGTTTTATGTAACTGTCGGGTTAGGGTTAGATTACTAAAAACTATTTGGAGCATTTGTTTAGAAATTATTTTTTTTTACTTGCAACTGTGACAGAAATTTTCTCATTTGCAAATTTGTCCTGTCGACTTGTATAAGCTCTACATTCAAAAACTGAATCTTTTTTCACTTCAAATTTGAAAAATGTTCCATTTGGGTAGATACATTGCCGATTAATTCCATTTCTAGTTGAAAAGTAAAATATGATTAAGTTGAAAATGAAAAAAATTCCAACGGTATTTTCCAAAGTTGTTTTTAGTGCACTTTCAAACAAAACCTTCTGCATCAAAACAACCGCTAAAAGATCTCATATTGTTCTCATAGATTAAGTGCTTTCGATAAATTTATCATTAAAGAAGAAGTCCTATTCACCACACAACAGTTTGATAAAAGAAAAATAAATTGTAAAGATTTGAAACTTTGAAGTTGAAGACATCATTTGTGAATAATATTCGACAATAAATTAAATTTATTTTTTTGTTTTTTTAACTTTGGATTCAGTAATTAAAATTTGAGGTAATTGTCAAGCCTTTAATAAAACATATTTTCTGAGATGTAATATTTAAAATATTCGTTCATATTTGTTCAAAATAAATAGTGTATATAAATAAAAGTAAACTTATCTTGAAATGTAATGTTTACTTACATGCTAGATCAAGATTATTTACATCAATACTACTTAAAAGCAAATCAAAAAGATTAGGATGAACTTTAAATGGCTAAATTACTTTTATTTTACTAAAAATAGTTTTTAAAAAGTTTTTAATACAGTAATCCCTACATAAACACAAAAATTAAATGTTATTTATGACATTGTTAAACAAACAAACTATTAGGTACTTTTCAGATGAATCACTAATCACTTACTTGGTCTTATTTTTCAGGCTACTGATTCCTTTACCAGCACTATACCATTTTATTGTGAAAGGCAATGTTGATTTAACTTTACAAAATAATGAGATCGACGATTTTTCTTTAACTATCATATCAGGTGAAGAACTGAAAATTTCTGGTATTGTTGGATCTTCAAGAGCAATGTTTTGTAATCAGTTTATTGGTACAACAACTTGTATTTAAACATTAAAACGTTCATTAGAATCGCATTAAGTGCATGTGGATAATTGACTTGTCAAAATATGATTAAGCAAGTTATTTACATATATATTAAGCTTTTAATAAACAGATTAATTGTTATACTTAAAGCAATCAGTTATTTTATTTAACTCAAGCATAATCAATCAAACATATTTATTCAAACTGAATAAATTCGTAAATTATTTTTCTTGTTAAATTGATAAACGATTTATTTATTCAAGAAGTTTTATTTACAGCAATGAATAAAAATGAGGATTGGAAATTTAAAAAATAATCACATTCAGAAATAGTTTATTATATTTGTTTATCTAAATAAAATTAGAACCGGTAAATAACAAAAATGAAATCTACCTTGCACTATTAAAGTATAACTGTTACGAACGAGAGAACAGTTTGAATTTTTAAAATTTGAACAACATTGATAAGTTGTTCCATTCAGTTGATTAGACACATTTTGAATCGTAAAATAATTACTATTTGCACTTGTGTGAATAACTTTTTCGTGGACAGTCCAAGTAATGTTTTTTGGCCTAAGATAAGTAGAAATGTTCATGTATATTTAAAGCAAATACAAAACGTGAACTACTAACGAAGGTTTTCCAGTTAGTTGACATCTTAGTTTTACATTGACTCCTGGTATAATGTATTTAGAAGAGCTTGGGTATATCAGTTCAATGCCAAGATGTAAATTCCCTGTACAAGTATCAGCTTTTTTATATAACTGTATTATTTCCTTTATAGAGTTTTAAACCAGAGCAAGCAGGAAATATTGACTACACGCGGAGCGATTCAAACTTAAATATGTTTGGTATTTCGGCAATGATAATTGGTTTTACTGAAAATACCAATTTCATTTTAGCTTTTATAGAATAGATCAACATGAGCTTATATTTCAGAATTTACAATTAAAACATTAATTTTCAATTATTGAAACACTTATTTTTTTCAAAAACTTACATTTGATGTTAAATCTAGCAACACTTGATTCAAATCTTTGATTGCTGGTTTTATGTACAGCCACGCAACAAAATTCACCTAAATCTAAATTCTTATCAATTTCAGCAAAATGCAAATCGAATTTTTTCTGATATCTGATGATAAAGTACATCACAAATAAGTTTGTTAAAGCTAAAAACATAGGCAACAATCAAATCAAGATGTTTCTAGCATACCTTCTTGAATCATTAATAACAGCTATTTTGTTTTGCTCCCAAAAAACGGAGTACTCATCTTCATCTTTTACAGCTAATCCACATCTTAAATTAGCTTGTCTCCCATTTATTACATCTTGGTCACGAGGTGAAGGTTTAAAACTTAAGCAAAAAACTTGTTGAACCAAAGTGCAGCCTGAAAGATTGTTGTCAGATGTTTGTCAGCAGGATTTATCAAATTACTTACTTAAAAAAAGGATCCAATTCTTCATTTCAAATAAATTCATAATAAAAAAGCATGATTGAAATAAGGTATAAGAAAATATTCAAAAGGAAATCTAGGAATGAAAAGAACTCAATTTCATTTTATAACATATTTTCTGCAGAAATTAAAAATTATCAATTTTTGTTTAGTTAATTACTATAACTAGATTGAAAAAAAATTAAATTTCAACCAAATAAAATACTAAATTTTCATCAAACTCATTTATATTTAAAGCTAAATATTTTTTTAGCAAGGTTCATCTTCATAATTATTTATGAATAGCACCAATTTTAAAACAAATCTAAATAAAGCAGTAAGTGTTGATAATATATTATCTATTATCTACATATTTATAATAGCTTAATAATCCTTGGTTTTTATCCTAGTATAAAATTAGTTTAAACGAAAATATACTTTTTTTTTGCAAAAATAAATATTATTACTTCAAAGCAAGACATATTCATTTTATAGCAGAACAGATTATTTAAAGTTAGTTAGAAATTTGGAAGCTATTTTATTAACAGTATATTTATAACACCTTTTTGAAAGTTAAAAAATGATTTCAATTTGTAATCTTTTATAATTAAAAAAAGAAAACCTTTTAAAAGACATTCACAAAAACCATATCTAGTAAATTATGTTTGTAACAAAAAATTATATTGAAAAAGATAAATTAAAGTGAGAAAATTTAACTTTTTCAAAAATATATTTAGAATCAGTTACTTAATATTCTATAAAATAGACAAAAAACTTTATTGTATTGATATCAATATAGTTATTACATTGTAGATTTAGTTTAACAAATAATTACTGTTCATTACATGAGTTTCTTGCTATTTGTATGTAAACAAAGTTTGAATTTGTTCGGGAAGATTTATAAAAAATAATTATAAACCTGAGATTACTATGGTTATAATCATCAATAAGTCTTACCAAGTTCCTCAAAATAACTGTTAAAACCAACAACAAAACTGAAATAATCTTATAGAAGTAGAAAAGAAATAAATTATTTCACAGAAGTTTTTGCTAATTACAAATGTACAAAATTGATTCTGACAATTACCTAAAAAAGCATTTTGTGATCTTAGCTCTAGTTATCAATGTTTTTTTTAATATTGTATGAAACAAAAATTATTTGTTTTTAATAGATTAGAATATCAAACAAGAAAATGATTATTAGAATCTGATTATTTTTACACATAAATGATTATCATAATACTTATCAAAAAGTTTAGAATTTACTAATTAAAGCTATAAAAAATATCCTTATAGCTACTCTATAGCATTAAACTTGCTTATAATTCTTCACCTGAACACATGTGTCTTTGGATTTTGAAAAGAAACTATACAAACAAAACATTGAAAATAATGTTAAGTAGCTTAACTTTATTTAAAAAGTAAATTACAACATAATAAACGTAATTAGTAAACATTTTTATATCTTGGTAAATGTCATACAAATCTATCAACAAATTAAATGACAAATTTAAAACCTTATACAATAATTAAAGGTTATATAAATTAATACAAGAGTACTACTAAATTGATATACTTAGCATTTTTAATTTTATTTTAATCCAAAAGTAAAAATTAATTCACTAAAATATTGAAACATACTTATTTGTGGTAATTACGAACAAAATAAGTAATAACAAAACACAAAGTTTAATTAGATAAAAAAAATATTTGTGAAAAATTGTAAATGTTGTAAAATTCTACTATCTTTATTCACAACAGGTTATATATCTGAGTAAAACTTTAAATTATTTTTGTTTAAAGATTTCAAATGTATAGCAGCGCGTTGCTGCCCCAAAGTGTGGGAAAATGTCCTAGTATAATATCGGGTTTAAAAAAATTGTGGAACTGAAAATATAAATAAAGAATAAAAATCGAGTATTCATGGTAATATTTAAATTAAGAGCGGACAGTTCTAATTCTAGAATTAATTGATGTCAAAAAATTGTTGATTGAGTTTGTTGTAGCACATTTTTTTACTTTATAGCGCAGAGCATAAAAAAATAAATTAGCAAACATATTTTGAATAAATTAAGAACCTGAAAGAATTCCGATTTTAAAAATCTGAGCCTAATAGAATCTTATAAATCTTTTGTTGTTAAAACCTTTTGAGTTTGATTGTCTCGTCAGACAGTATCATTTCTATATTTTGAAACTAATTAGTTGCATTTTATAAACGTTTTTCTGGTAAAACTAATTAGGTTTAATGTATGAATAAAACAATTTATGTTTCAGGTAAAATTATTGACTGGCTTGTTTGAATATTTTTTGTTTATTATTTATAGCTTAAAGTATTTTAGAGTTGTATTATTTTATATTAACTTAAAAAGAATACTTTTAGCAAACAGCTCTATAAACACTTATGATGATACTAAATAAATTATGCTCCTATGCATTTATTTTCCAGTCTTTATTCATATTGCGAACCAGTCAAATAAACTGCATGAAAGAATTTTCTTAAATATATATTTATAATAATGAAGATTGGTTATTTGTTATTTTATTTTCAAGCTGTTTACGATTGGTGAAATAACTTCAGTAGAATCTTAAATCTAAATGAAATAGTATTGAAAAAGGTGAAAAACCACTAACAAATATTTCCTTGCTTTGATTGAGGTTTGTCGTATAAATTTCACATTAAATCAAAAAAAAAAAAAGAATAAACAAACATTGTCAAATTTTTGATAAGAATTTTTACAAAAAGAGAAAACCAAAGAAAATCCCCTGAAATATAAAAGTTTATTTCCGGTTTTTGACAGCTTTTTCAAAACTTAAAATAGTCTGGCTTAAATTAAATTTATCTTTGAAGTAAGTTTTTAAAAATCTATGTGGTTAATTTTAAGAAATTAAGTTGATATATGGAGAGAATAAATCTTTTTGAATAAGTTCTCGTTGACCAACTTTTTATAAAAAATGAATTTTTTTCTTTTATTGTTGACTGTAAAAAGCATTTGAATAAATCAATCAAACTTTTATTGACATGGTACAAATGTTTCATAAAAGAATGGTACAATAAAACAGAATATTAATAAAAAGACCTTATCATCTTAGAATAATAAAAAGTACTAAGATAAAATTGTTGAAAATTAAAGCTTATAAACTCATTCAAAGTAACATTCTGTTGCACATACACTTCTAAGAAAAAGACTTAAGTCATTGCAAAATAAAGTTTTAATTAATCTGACAGATTCTTTTGATGTCATCTAATCTTTCTTCTTTCAAACTTGATCTCTACAAAGACGTTTGTAAACTGTCCAAACGGTTGTCAACCCTTGAACATTCTTGTGAAATATACAAAGAATATTCGAAGGGTTGCCAATTGCTTAGATAGCTAGTTCAATGTAAGAGAAACCATTTAAAGCTATTTTCTAGTTTTGCTATTGTACACTCTACTTATTAATTTATATTTTTAGATTTTCAAAGAAATATGAAATAGAACTACCTCTTCAGCTAACTTCATTTTATTGATAGCACGGTTTTCCTTCAATAAAGCTGAAGAATACAAAATACTTCGGTTTAAAACCATATTGAATATTTTTTTACAAATATTAGTCGAAAGAAAAAGTATTAAAATCAAATGAAGAATTGTACTGTCATCTGAAGTAAATTAATTCTTTTAAACTAGCAAAAACATCTGAACTTATATATATTCTTATGAAAGATATCTAAACAATTTTACTTTTTTTAGCTAGTTTTATTTTTACCCTGTTTATCTATGTTTGTTTTAAAATTTCTTAAATAAAGCTTGTTTTATTTGTTAGAGGTAAATATTTTAAATTTTAGAAAACAAACATTATAGAACTGTCTATGTTTTTAATATACAAACAAAAGTTATAAGAAATCATTTTTAAAGTTTTTTTTTTAAATAAAATGAATTTAATTTAGTTAAAAAATCTTTTTCTAAATTAGTTATCATATATACATATATTGGGGTTTTCTTTACTATAATTTACTGAAGTTTAAAAGAACCGAATGTGGTTTAACCTAAAAATGTGTATAAAAACTACAATGAAACTATAAGCAAAATATAATCGTGCATAACGTATGTGATAAAATATTTTAAGTAATACATATTATCTCTTTACCTGATAGGTAATGTTTAAATTCAACTGAAAACTTTTATCGTTTACTATTGGGTTCCAGAAAATAAGATAGAGTATAAACACAGTAGTAGTTAATAAAGTAAGTAGTGGTTATGAAAAGACAAAATTACCCAAAAAAATTTTTTTCAAAGTCAATCTCGTTTATCAATAATTTTTCTTTTAAGAATGTTGTTTATCAGTTTGATCTATTAGTTATTGTTAGTATTTTTTAGAGCTTGCTTGCTTTCTTTAAGTTCATAAAGCTCTGATTATTGCTATAGCACAAGTAGTTGATTTTCTTATAAATTTGCTTAAAAGCAGTATTCATTTCTATTGTTAACTTGAGATAAATTTTCTTTTAAATGCCGAGTTCACAACGGAAAGTAGAAATACTTTTATAGAAACATTCTTTACCAAAAGTTTATTTTCAAAACTCAATGTAAACTTTCTAAAAATTATTATAACATTTAAACTTTGTTTAATATTTATGATACAATTGAAAAATATTGATAAGCACAAAAATATATAATTATTATATTTATTCTGACAAATAAAAATAATATTTAAGCGTGTTATATTTTTAGATTTTATATCTATTATTATGAGGAAACTTTTTTTTAGCTAAGATGTTATTTACTTCCTTATAGAAAATAAAATTACAATTTTTATTGAAAAATGTAACTTATAAAGACTAACACAGTAACTTTTTCAGATTATTTCAAAAATAAACTTTTGGTTTACTAACAATTTTTAAATTCACAAAAATTATAATAAGAAAATAAATCTACTGCTAATAATTTCTGAAGAAAGCTATAATAAAAGATTTAATTTAAATAAATGATAGAGTTTTATTTGAGTTGGTAGATGATTTAGTTAGACTTGAATGAAAGAATATCTGAAAGCTATAGATTTACATACAAAAGCTTATACAAAAAATGATAAACAAGGTGTATTAACTAAAACATGCCATATTTTAAACAGATGTATTTATAACAATTGCATCAGAATAAGAAATGACTTGCTTCGGCTAAGAACGGCCATGCTATATGCCAAGCAAAAATTATGGAGATCCAGTTACTGCCCATGCAGCAGGATCCACTCTTCACGCCATTAAGGTATACATCAGAAGGACTAATGCAGCTACGCCCAGCTAGTGTCGCAGAGGCTGCCAAAACGACAGAGGTACAGCAACGAACTGCCTACGAGGTTCCACCTCCGGCTGGAAATTTGTAGTTTTGCATCTCCTAAAAGTGTTGACAGACTACCTAGGTCTTTTATAGACCTTTTTACCGTAAATATGTGTCCGCCTAGGTTTGATTCCAAGAACTTCTGCGTGTTAGGTGAGTGTGATAACCTGACTGCATATGCAAGAAAATATCTGATTTTCAAAATTGAATTTCCTTAAGTTTTAAATTGTAAAATATTGTTCAGGATGTTATATATAAAACTCATAATCTTAATCTATATTAAATAAAGATTTATTAAAGTTTAATACTATTTTTAATTGATTAAAAATTGTAAAAATAGTTTTAATTAGAAGATAAAATAAACAATTAATTTCGTAAGTTATCAAAATTTTTGTAATTATTGCGAAAACATTTCTTGAATAAATGCTTAAAAAATTAATGTATTGACTACTAAGAATATTTTTACCTAAAACTACATTCTGTATTAGATTGATACACAAAAGACAGTTTTTACAATGTGTAGAAGGTATATAAGTGCAGATGTTAGTTAAATAAGAACTGTAATAGTACAAAATGTAGTTTAAGATCTTATAATTCAATTTGAACCTTTCAGCTATATGAATTATATCTTTTCCTTGTAAAATCATTTTAGCCCAGATATCTGTCTCAATTAATCACTTTATTACTGCACCATAACCTTTCCTACTAATAGTCTCAATCATATGCTTTAAAATCAAGCTTTAATCAAAAAAAATTTATTCTTCTCATTTTTATCATCTAAGTATTAGCACAACCGGAGCAAGAAAAGAATAAATGTATTTAAATTCTGAAGAAATGGTTTTAAATATGAGTGAACTAAAGCTTTAATGATCTTTATTTTACAGCTTAATTTAGTACCTTAAACGCTACTTCAAGCAGTAATCTCACTTTTATTATAACCATTTGTACTTTATTACAATTTTACAATCACACATAACTTATTCTACTATTATTATTATGATTTCAGAACACAGACCGCTCGACTTATTTGGTCTTTAATATCAGATAAAAGTCTTTATATAAAGTTAATTAAAATTCTGATTGTTTCTGATCATTCCAGTTTGCTATCTGCAGATTTATTTGAAGTTTAACGAATTTTTACTCGTCATTAGGAAGGATTGAACCAAATCATATCATAAATTGTTGTTCTTTAAGTTAGGTTCAAACTAGTGTTGCTAACATTTTAAATCAAAGTTTTATCGACCTTTCAAACAAACTCTTCTTGCTTTAACTTGATCTTCTGAACGAAACTGAACAGATGACGTCACTCAAGATGTCTGAACGCTTATCAGTTTTTAATTCATGAACAGGTTCAATTATTGAATCATCTTCTCTATAGTTTAAAGAAGTTTTTGCTTTATCAACATGAGATAGTTCCTTAACTTGATCTAGATAAATAAAACATTATAGTTATGAAAACTATGAAAAAGTCAAAAATAAATTTTAACCTAGTTGAATATTTCTTTATACAAAAAGATACTTTTTTAGCAACTTAGTAATAATTTTTAACTAATTATCCAATTAATCCATAAATATAGGGTTTTGCTATACCATAACTTACTTTTTAATGAAATTGTGTTTATGAAGCTTATTAAGAAATATAGAAGAATAAAACTTGTAACAAAAGTAGATATTAGTGCTGGTATTGCAATAGCCCAATATCTGAAAGATAAAATATCAAATTGATACAATAAGCTTTTTCTCAAACTATGTACTTCAATATTGAATAATTACCAGTGGAACTGATTAATAGTTAATAAATCATAATTTCATTATAAGTATAAATATTGTATGAAATAAACATACAGAAACAATTTGAAAATTGTTAGTTTACTTTTGTGGTAAGTAAGTAAAACCAATTCTTTTCAAAATACTTTCAGGTATATAAGCCCAAATACAAAATAATCCTGTTAAAATATAAGAATGACTCATAAATAGTTTTTTAGTAGAATACAGTAGATAAATGTTTCAACCTTATTTACCAAAACAAATATAGCTGAAGAGATAAAGTACAAATCCATACAAGGCTCTTTGAGGAGTAGGTGTAGGGTTTGACATGATTTACCACAGTTCAATAACTTTAATATCTAAACTACTTATGATTTTAGATAAAGTATCTATGAAATGAAATATATTTTCCTATTTTTGATATAAGAAAACAATTTTATTATAATAAGATAAGCTAGTAATGCTAAATTAACAAAATATTTGTAATGGTAAGTAGCATAATCTAAACAGTAAGAATCAAACTTTTTATAGAGAGAATAAAAAAATTTATCACCAAAATTGATTATTACTTTCAGAAAAATATTTTTGTTATTTCTAAAACAAAAACACTTTTAAATAATTTCAAAAATATTACTAAGGATCCAAAGAAATAAAAGTAGGTCTAAAGATGTCATCTTTTTGTTGTTTAGCTTCAGTTCTACACAAAACTGATATTCGTCTTTCTTTGTTAATATGTTCGTTATTAATGTAAGAAAACTCTGTTTTTAATATTTCATGTGTATAATTGTACCTAATATCATCTTCCATTACATATAAAGATCTCCTAGGTAGAAGGACTTTAAACCATTTATCTTCATCATCAACTTTTACAAATTTCATTACAGATGATGACAACAGATTCAATCCAGTTATAGCTCTACCACAAAAACGTACTGAGTCCACATGTGGCTTAATGAATCCCTGTGGAGCAAGATCAAGAACATGTGTAGCTAAAAGAGTTTTATCTTCTACTTTAAAAGCAGTTGATTTCATAGAATTAATTACTGATGCTACAGTCTTCGACCAGTTTTGTATTTCAAGTTCTCTATAGTCTTGGATAGCATGATCCCAATGACCCTTTTGATATGATAATCTCTGCCATTTTTTATCAATCTCACTTACAATTAATTCTTCAGTTTTTTCATTTATGAAATTTCTCCAAACTTTTATACCCTTTACATCAGCAGAAACTAACTTTTTAGAGTATTCAACAGTATTGAGAAGCTCAGATTTTTGTTCAGAAGTAGTAGCAGAAAATTTATAATTTTGGCTAAAAAAATTACTTTTAATCTTTAAAAACTGTTTTCTAAATAAATTCCTTGTTTGTGGCGATGCCATAGTTGGAAAAAATTAGGCTTATTATAAATTATTCCAACAAAATGTCAAAGTATGAGCTTGAAAAAATGTAAACATCAAGCAGGGACTTACCCTTTACAAAATTTGCTTTTTACATTATTCCTCAAAACGCGATAGTTTTATTTTGTCATAAACTACTTTTTAGTTTAAAATAAACTAAAAAAATCAAAAAAAAAACTTATGATAAAATTTTTAATTGAAAAATGTTATGTTAGTTTGTAATGAAATATTAAAAAAATATTAACAGCAATAAAATCATCACTTTTTTTACAACATAGATAAAGATTGTTATCACAAGCTTGAAATTAATTATAGCAAAGTTATATAGACTTTCTATTCATTTCAAAGTTTCAAGCATTATTTTTAGTTTAAAAAGTATCTTAAACTTCTTAAACAAATTATACAACACTAAAGCTTTTACTCTTTTAGGGCTCGTTTCTTATATAAAATATGAATTTATCAGAACAAAGGGGATACGTATTTGTAGATTTCAACAGTTTAATAAGTTTTAGCGTAAACTTTTTTTCATAAGCAACAAAATAAGAAATCAGTTTTCTAAGCTTGAACTGTTGTCATTAGGTGAGAAAAATAATAATTACTCTAAAATAATTAATCTGAAATAACAATGTAAAGTCTTGTTTTAATAAACTTTAATAAAAAAAAAACTTTATTTCACCTTGGATAAGCTTTGTTTCCAAAAGATAATCAAAACGAGAAATATTACAAGATTGTTATCGTTTATGTAACATGAAATGATCTTATGAAGTATCTAAGTTGACAATAATGTTGTAATAAAAATAGTTTTTGAAATAAATCATCATGGACAAATTACGTTATAAATATATTTCATAATCTTCCTACATGGTTGAGTCTTTAGATAATTTACATCACTGTTCGCAGCCCAAGTGGGTCAAGATTTTGATTATTAAATAGTTTTTATGATTTCCTTTACAAAAAAATTAAATCATCTAAATTAATTAAATTGAAACATTCATGGTTCTTTTTTAAAGTATGTTATTATTATTATTAATTTACTTTTATATTTCAATAAGCTTTCATATTTTATGTGAATTATCTTCAGTGAACATTCATTAAACATTTTTCAAAGCTTAATTTCTTGAAAATAAATAAAGTTTTAAAGCAAGATAGATTTCAAGATTCTGTGGCTACCTCATTAAAAAATCATTTCAGCTGTCATTAAAGTTGTTTAGTGGTTTAATTTTTGATACAGAATCTCTGAGAAGGTATGAAAGATTGCGAAGTTTAGAGAAATCATTAAAGTTAAAATAACAGAAACCATTAAAGATTTTAAACAGTAGTACTTGGTCGGAGACTTGAACTGTAAGTTTTCAAAATTCCTGGTCAAATACTTACAGGCTTACATCTATTGATAAGATAAAAAAAAACAATTTAAGGTTTATTAATCATGAAATAGATGTTGCAGTAGCTTATTGAGTTTATTGAGTTTTATGTTAAAAAATGTTAAAATAAAGTTACAGCTTGTCATGACACTTTAATTTTGATAGTTAATTAAGCTTGCCTTCCTAAAGCAAACTTGTTAATTAAGTATTTAAGTTTGCAATAAATTAATTTCATAAATATTAATATTTCTCACTTAAGAAAGTACTGCATTAGCCAAAGTTTAATCACAATACTTCATCGCACTTAAAAACTAATAGTTTTATATTCGGGTAACTACCACTAGTTTCTATGTTTTTTATAAATGGTACAGATGAGTGTAAGAGAAATAATAAAAACTTGTGACGTATAGGCTGAAGTTATCAGTGCAATCATGTATTTGTTTAATCTTTGCTTTTAACCTATTAAAAGATTATGCTATAAAAATAATTTCTTGTAAACCTGCTGTGGTTGTGTCATAATTTCTTCTAAGTGTTTATAAATTGTAAAGTATTGATTTACTATCACTTACAAATTATGATGCTTTCAAGGTGATATACTTCAAAAGGGTTTTTATAAATATATCGATGACTTAGCACCTTTTTTTCTATAGATTTAATTTATTTTAAAATTAATATACTACAAATAGATATGTTTATTAAGGCTATTTTGCTAAATGCAGCTTACATAGCAGTTAATATTTAAACTAAAAATTTTAAAACTGTTTTATTTTTTATCTAAAGATTTTTTGAATAAATTTTATCAAGATTAAATTCTTATATTTGTTAACATTTATTTTTCAGAACTATTATATGTTTTTTTAACTTTGATAAAATCTTAAAGTGTGAAGAGATGAATTCTAATGAGCAAGTTACTTCAGATATTCAAGTAAATATAAGTTTCTACAAAAAAATTTATTCTAGAAGTTATTCTAACAATAATTGGAAATTATTTAAGTATCATCGGTATAAAGTATATTTCAAAATAGTAAATATAAACTTTGAAAAATATTTCTAGCACAATGGTATATCGATGACAATGACTTCAATTTTTATTCTTGGAGTGATGGCAGGGAGTGGAATCCTTGCTCTTCCAAAAGCTATTGTACTTGCTGGATGGGTGGGTTAGTTGAATATTTCAATTTAAGTGTTTTATTGGTAAGTAGAATGTTGATAGGAATTCCAATGCTGTTTATCTGTGGAATTTTATCAACATATACTGGCATGCTTCTGGGAAAATGTTGGAACATCTTATGTAGTCAATATCCAGAGTATAAAAACTCTGAAGCTGTCACAGACCCTTATCCGATTATAGGATTTGAAGCTGCTGGTAGAGTTGGCCGTATATCTACCAGAGCAAGTATAATAGCAACTCAAATTGGTGCTGGTATGAGAAACAAATATTTTTATAGTTTATAAAATGTAGTTTTTATTAAAATTAGAGACTATAAGTAGATTTAATTGATAATGTTTTTACTTGTTTTAATTTCATACCTTAAACTAAAATACTTTATTTGTAGGGGTTGTTTTTATGCTTTTAATTTCTGGTAATTTGTCAAATATTGTTGAAAGTTTAAATGGTTCTTCAATTTCTGGATGTTATTGGATTCTTATTGTAGCCTTACTTTTAATTCCAATGTCTTGGCTGGGTACACCAAAAGATTTTTGGTGGACAGCTATTGTTGCATCAGTAACAACTACCATAGCTGCTATTCTTATTGTTATCAATCTTTCAAAAGTAGCTATTTTTATTTTTCAAATATTTCTATTTAGATATTTATACTTGTAATAGCCTGCTCTGTATAAACATTTTAAGTTTTAGCTTGCTATAATTTGGTTTTATAATCTTTAACCAATCTGTGAGTTGTTGATTTATATCTTCATTAAGAAATATGAATTTTAATAGAAGCATTAGATAAGACAATAAACTTTATTTTAGTTTACCATAAGCAACATATATTATATACTTACAATAAAAACTACAACCAGATTATTCATCTACAAGTAAAATTTTTTTCACTCAAATATTTAAGCTTCAAAGAATATACTTCTTTATTCGGAAAAAAACAAATTAGCATGTTCATCAAATTGATTACATTTGTGTTACATCTATGATTACATTTCTGTGATATTTGTCTAAAATTCTTCTACTTCAAAAATATTGGTAAAAGTAAAAAGATAATTTCTTATCTTCTAACAATGTTATTAAAAATGTTATTAGATGGAAAAAAATACAGCGAAGCATTCTAACCCAACTTTTGCATCATTTTTTACTTCATTTGGAACTATTCTTTATGCTTTTGGAGGATCTACATGTTTTCCAACCTTACAAGTAGATATGAAAGAACCAGCAAAGTTCCCTCAATCTGTAATTATCGGACTTTTTTGTAAGTTCAATTTTCTGAAAATAATGAATTTTGATTGAAATAAGAGATGCTAGTTCAAACTAAGTTTTTTGTAATTATGGTAGAAGCAAATTATTTTTACGTGGGTTGATCTTTTCTTTACTGCTATAGTAGTAATTAGCTGCTTTTTGTTTGATATTTATTAGTCTGCATGCAACTGATGGTTTATGATATGATAAAGACTGATAATAATAATAATGATTACAACTAGTGATTAGAAAGCTCTGTTTTCAAAAATAAGTTTTAGTTCAACGGTTTCTAGTCCTAACCAAAGTTTAACTTTGTAGTTTTGTCAGACATATCACAATCTGAGTTGTTTGCGATGCGAATCCTTAATTTTTTAAGGTTTTAAAGTGACTTCTTACAAAGAACGACTTTTTTGCAGTGACACTTTGCTTGTATATACCAGTTTCAGTGACCGGTTTTGTGGTTATTGGCAATGAAATGGATGCAGATAACATTCTGGACGAGCTCGAAAAAAACTGGTTCCTTTATATTGCCCTTATTTTGATAACCCTACATCTATTCATGGCATTTGTGATTGTTCTTAATCCTGTGTTTCAAGACTTGGAGGGAATGCTAAAGATTTCGAATAGTAAATTGAATTTGAATAGTTTTTGATAATCAATACAAATGAACTATATAAAACTTGGGTTTAGTGAATATGTAAATAAAGCAAAGATTAAGTAAATATTATATTTTTAATATCATAAGATCTTTGTTATTGCTTAAAGTATTTTTAAATTACAATTAAGAAACAAAGTCTATCAAATACGTCAATTTATTTTAAAGGTAAACCACCTTATATTTAATCAAGGTAATAATAACTTTCGTCACCTACTACCTAATACTTTATCTTTGTAAATCTTCTTTCTATTTTTTAAAATTTGTTGAAGATTCCCTTCAAATGATAAATTGATTAAAACAACAATTTTCTCAGAGTTTTGCTGGCAGCGATGTTTGCTACGAACTGGTTTGGTCTTACTCATGCTTTTTATCGGATTAAGTATTCCACATTTTGGTATTATTCTTTCACTTGTTGGAGGTGTATGTACTACAGCTACAAATTTCGTATTCCCTCCCTTGTTCTATTTGATGCTCACAAAACGTTTTAATGATGAAGTCGAACCAACAGAAGAATTATTATATTCAACATCCAGTCAATCCGAAAACTTGATTCGTACCAATTCAAACCACGTCTCATTATTTTCTAAGATGTTGATGTATTTTATAGTAACTATTGGAGTCGTTGGTGGTGTTGCGACTTTGTACTCTGTTTTTAAATCTTTAATTGACGGGTCTTCAGGTTTTACTGTTCCGTGTTACGTAAACATGACAACTTTGTAAATTGTTTTTATTTCTCGAAACTTTTTAATCAAGTACTTTTTTTTTTGTTGTGCAATCCTTTTTTCTAATATGAGCTTTAAAATATATTAAACAGTTTTTATAATACTGAAACTATTTGAATCATATAAAATTCTGAAGATGTATGTGATTATTATTGGTTCATATTTATAAAGTTGAAATGTATAAGTGCCAAACTAAAATAATCTTGTAGTTTTGAAAATAACTTTACGTTAATTCTATTTTAACTCTCGAATCTTATATTGATTTTTTACAAAGATTTGTCACTTTGATATCATTTTTGCGTTTTCAAAATTTGAATTATCAACTATTATCGCTGCCGTATCAATGATTAAAACTTCTTTATCAACTCGTTTGCTTTATCAGTTTAAGTCAGAGATTTATTGAAATTCCTTAACAAAGTTTATTCTTTTGCAAATTTTCTTCAGTTATTCAGAATTAAATTGAACATAGAACCTCAAGTTAAAACATTTATTGACAATTATAAAATTGATTTTAAAATAATTGTAAAGTTTTAAAAGTGCTGAAAATTGGCGTTGTTGGAAAT
The DNA here is from genome assembly GCA_034620365.1 of Pegea sp. RAD2-039. Classification (NCBI taxonomy): domain Eukaryota; kingdom Metazoa; phylum Chordata; class Thaliacea; order Salpida; family Salpidae; genus Pegea; species Pegea sp. RAD2-039. Next base: position 2,072,397 of record JAQGEQ010000048.1, on the reverse strand, counting down.
ATTAGAATATCAAAATATGTTTCTGATAGTTTACAAAAAAATCAAGTTGAAAAGAGATGCAAATAAACAAGTAGCAAATACTGATTTGATATAAAAAATTAAAAATTATTGTAAAAAATCATATCTCATCGGGGAACAAGATGAGAACTTTTCAATCATACCCATTTGAATTCAACGTGGAATACAGAGAAAGTGGATCAGTTGGTTTAGAATCTTGAATTATAAAATCTCTTGACGATCGAAGCTACGAAAAACTTGTCTTGTATATAGATCTCAAACTGAATGGCAAAGATGGTTAAGGTACTGTATGCAGTAAGCAAGTATTTAATGATTGCAAGTATCTTTTTTATAAAATGATAGTAGTCATAATTAAAAAAATTAGATTTTACAATCGATTGGTTTATACGAGTAATAAAATTCTTACAAAACACTGAAAATAATTATTTGTTTTACATTTACTGTTGAGATGGTTTGTCAGTTTAACTCGAAATACTTATTTATTGTAACTTTCTAACCATTTAAGTATTAGTTTAGTTTTTAACTCATCACAATAATTAATTTGTTCATTTAAAGGAGCGGAAACAGATCTTGGACTTAAAGCAGTATACTTTAGTTGAACTTTTTCTATAATTGGTTTGATTAAATGCTTTCCATCTTCTAGTTCTTGATTTCGAACATTTATTTTCACTTGATGATGCTTACCTGGTTTCAATTTATTATTTGAATTGAGAGATGGTTTACCTTCGCAAATATCTTTATTGTTTTTCCTAAATGATAACTTTGGCAGAATGTTGTCGAAACTATCTTTTAGTTTCGGTGTTTTAGAATAATTTTGATCAAACAAGACATTTTTTATAGAAGACGAATAATCTTTTAAAGGAAGAACTTTAGAATTCAGAAAAGTGCTAGGCTGTGATAAAAAGATGTCAGTTTGTTTGACTTTAGCTGTCTTTTGTTCTACAAGCTTATTGGGTACTCTTAGGTTGCTATGTTGAGCTAGCAAAGACTTGTTCTTTACATTTTTGTTGCTTAGATTTACCAATGTTGTACTTGTAAACATTTTTTCTTTTTCATTTGTAATCCAACAATTTCTTTTATCATTTTTATGTTTGTTTACAAAGCGTGAAAAGTACTTTGAAGTTTTTGCAGAAGACCCACAATAAACAAAAGCTTTTTGTAGTTGATGATCTTCTTTTGGTTTAGTTTTGATAATATCTAAGGGTTGAGCTTTGTTTTTTTGGTCATCTTGCTTGCGAATAACAACTTTAGTGATTGGACTGGAAACACAACTTTTAAAATAATTTTCTTTTGTTTTAATCAAATCAATGTCATCAACAGTTCTTTCTTCATTACTTTTTAATTTTGAATCAAGCCTTACGATTTTTAGATCTTGTTCTGCAGACTTTTCAAAAGATGATGAGTTTAGCTTGTGCCTTGTTTTATCTTTAACTTTTGGGCTAACAAGCAAGCAGCTTGATCTTAATAAACTTAAACTTTCTCTACTTTGACCATTTCTTTTTATTTGTTGATTTCTTAGTTTTCGTAGATTTAAAATTCTTTGAATCTCTGTTTTCTTCTCATTTGTTTTTTTAAGTTGTAAATAGGTGTTCCCGGAACTTGGTAGCTCAGACGTTGATGTTGTACTTTTAGTACCAATTTTTTGCAGCTCCACACCTTTGACAGCAATAGTATACTGTTGATCAGAATTTTTTGTCTTCTTGTATCTATTTGATTCAAACAAAGAAAAATAGTTAATGATTGAACGGTTGTTGTGCAGAGAAGAACTTTTTAGTTTTGTGACACATTCTATCTCCCTTGAATTTCTATGATCTTGTGTTTTATCATCAACTTTTTGACCAGAAGTTCGAATTCTACGAGTTTCCATGCAAGATACCAAATCTTCACCGTTTTCATGAAAACGATTTATTGCAAATTTATTTAACATTTTCTTGCTACTAGTATTCTTATCGAATTTTTCTTCTTCATTTAGGTTGCTTCGGATTTGTGATCGAAAATTTTTATTTTTAATTTCTTTAAGTCCATATTGTGGATAAGAAGTAGATATTGAAGTGATTTTTAGAAGTTCCATACAACAAAATAAGATTTTATATGATGTTTTATATATTTATTGATATTTTAGATCTAAGTAAACAAACATGAAAGAAAAAGATAGAAGCTTAAATGAAAAATGTTGTAAAAGTGTTTAACGATCACTTAAAATTGTAATTAAAAATTGATAACTGATGTTGCTTTTATCCAGAATGACTTATTTCTTAAATAACCCTTAACATTTATTCTGTGTAGTTAAGTTTAATTTTAGGTAAAAAAAATTATCTATCGTTATATAATTAGTATGCAACAATATATACAAATGTGAAAATATACTTTCAAACAAATAGTTACTTTTGAAATAAATGTTAATATAAACACTTGTCTAATTTTTTATTACTCTATCATTTTCCCATTATATCTAAGAATTAAAAATTCTTGTACTTAAAACTTATAAGTTTAATCAGCATAACGGAGCTGTATAAATCAACTAAAAGACCCTGTAATATAAATGCTAAAATATTTCATTTTGAAACTCAAATAGTTTTTATACAAAATGTCTTTAGTTTCACTACAAAATGTTTGCTTAAACTTCAAGTGTTTCCAGTATTTTTTCGATTTTAACCACATTTCAAAAAAAGACAAACAAATAGTTTATTTAAGATATTGGTTTTGTTTTATAATGTGACAAATATTTTTGAATTGTGTAAATTTAAATAAGAACTACCTTTTTCATAAATGTCCGAAAAGCATAAATTAAAAAAATCGTTAAGCAAAGATAAATGAAAACCTCAAATAATTTTAACTATTTGTAAAAAAAGTTACACAAAAAAGATTTAGAAAAATATTGCTTAGGAGTAAAATTACAAATTTAAATTCTAAATATCCACATATTAATGATATGCTTCAAATTAGTGGTATATTTAAGAGAGCATTACATCTTTAATACTCTTCTTTAATTCTTAGCTACTTTTTAAAGTTAAATTAATAACATAATACATCATTTTATGGAATATTTTTAGGTTAACTTAAGAAAATATTATGATTGCTTTTTTAAATGTAACTACTCTTGTTTTCAAAATAATAGCACTCAGTTGAATTTAAAACAAAAGAGTTGAATAAATTGATTGTAATAAATAATTGTAATAAATTCTTTATAAGTTTAAATTTAAATTAAAACAATGTTTTTATTACAAGTAACTAATACCATGGTTATTTATAATATTTTATATTTATGCTGTTTTATTATTTTTTTAAGCAATTTATATTTTAGAAATTGATTAAACTACAAAGCTTTCGTTTAGCAAAATGATTAACTTGGTCTATAAGTTAAACTTCGTATATAATCTGATTTTAACAAGCTTTGTGCTCGTTGTTTAAGCTAGGTACTCGTTTGTCCGAGAAATAACTAAAATGTGGTGTTTATACTAAGTGAAACATATAAGTATTTACTAAAAAATTTTTAAAGTTGAGTGATCCATGAAACTGCATGTTTTATGAAACTAGCAGATAATGAATACATAGTATGGTCTAAATAAAATTATATTTGTGTTAAAGAAACTCTAATATGGTAAATTGTGTGTTGTTGAAGAGTTTTGACTTGTTAGTTGAGATATATTTTAATCCATATAAAAGACCATGATAAATATTTTCGATTTTTTTACATTAAACATTGTTAATTGTTATTAAAACAAATTGTTTCATACTTTAAAGAGCTTGAAGAAATGTTTTAAAAGCATTTTTAGTTTTCAAATGTATTATTTTTTTAATATCAAACAAGTTATTTTTGTATTTTTGTAGTAACTAATTAAAGTATAAATTAGTTTACTACTTAATTTTTTTAAAGTAATACTGATTGTTTTAATCGATATAAGAGACGTATACTTTCTCACCTGCAGTCATGTATTGAATAAAATGAAAATATATGTTAATGTAATAATTAATATATTTTTATAAATTTAAAAATGTTTTTAACAATTGGGCGAATTTTAAAAAATTGTAATTAAATTTTTCACGCATGTTTTCACATCAAAATATTTTTGGATAAACTTGTTGTCGTAAGTATATTTTGTAGTATTTTGAATGTTGATCTTTAAGTACTTATTATTTGTAGTATCATAATTATTTTAGTTATTTGTTACTTTCATATGATTATAACAGTTTTATTACTAGTCAGCTATTAAATATATATATTTATTTATTTTACATGAAATAATGTAAATTTTTTAAACAGCCTTAAAATAATATTTGAATAATTTTTCCATTTAACGATTAGTTTTATAAACATTAAAAAATAGTTTAATATATCTGTAAACTGTATTAGTTTATGTTAATTTTAATGTAGTTTTGATTTAGGTTTTAATGATGTTTATGTAGTTTATATTTAGGTTAAAACGTTTTTTTTAAGATAACAGCTTTTTTTTATAAACTAGAGCAAAAACTTTTCTACATTTATTTGTTTTTATTAGACTTAGTGTTTTATTGTCTTGTTTATTTGTGAACAGTTTTGTTTATCACTAATTAGTACTTTTGAAGATAATAATTACATAATTCAAAATGCTCCAGCGTATGGGCGCTTCTCAAAAAAGTAAAAACAGAAATTCCAAGAAATCGCAGAAATCTCATGAAGAAATTGGTATTTATGTTTTTATATTATTATTTTATTATATTAACATATGAGTATAACAATTTCTTATGTTTGTTGTGACAATTATTCAAATTACGATTTTATCAACTACTTTTGAAATGCTTCTAAGTAATGTTGATATTTTTAGATTATAGCTATATAAGTAGTATTGAACCCCCAGTTGTTGGTAAAGTTGATCATCAAAGTATTGAGTTTACTTGGACCAATTTAAGTGAAATTGAGGCAACAGGAGAAAATCGGTAAATAACCCAACATTAATATTTGAGATTGTAATTTGAAGATGAATATTATGCCAATTAATTATTTTTATTGATAATAATTATTATTTTATGAACTTTTTTATTAATGTAAACTATGTTTTGTGAAGTGTTATCATCAAACAATATTTCAGATTACGTTTTGAAATACAAGAAGAAAATGCTGTGAATGATTACAGAACTGTTTACAAGTAAATAGAGGCTTATAAGAGTTATGTAAATTATATTTAGTGTATTTAGTTTACCTAATGCTAAAGTTTTTTAAGAAAAATATATAAATGCCTTTCAATTGTCTATAATTATTGATAAAAGTTTGTTAAAATAGTTTATGTTGATAAGTATCTTAAAATGAAGGTAACCAAGGTTTTATTTTGTAGTGGTTTTTCTGATAGCTATAAAGTTGAAGGTCTCCAGCCATTGAAATCTTATAAATATCGCTTGATAGCTTTTTCTAATGATCAACAGTTGGCTACAAGTTCCCCTGTGACAGTATCTACCTCAGGTTTACTCAACAATCTTCATTTATATTTTATGTATAAGTCATAATTATTTCTGCATTTTATTCATTTATGAATATAAATAAACATTTTTAGTATATTAAGACCTTATTATTAGCTATATGAGTGGTTGATTAAAGAATAAACTTTTTTGAATTGTTTCTTGCAATTTGTCTTTAACCAGATGAACCATATGATGCTGATCAATTACATAAAGCTGTTGTAAAAGATGATGTTTGGCTAGTTGAGAAGATTGCCAAAACTGGGTGAGATTATCCTTTAGCATTACCTAGCCAATATAATTTGTTGCTTGTTTTCGTTTTGTGCTTTTTTATATATTTTGTTGTCACCATTATCTTACTTCTTTAGTAGTTATATAAATGATCCAATCAACTTTTCTGATCAAAATGATTCTATGATTTCACTGATTATCTAAATATGGAACGATTTGATCAATAATCAGTGTAAAATAGAAGTTAGGAGATTAACCCTTTCTAGTTTCTCCCTTTCTTTAAGCTTATTTTTATTTTCCATCTTTACTTGTTTGTGAATTATAGAAATCTAACAAACTTTAAAAGAATAAAAATAACTTTAATGAATTTTTATAATTATAAGATTTATTTTGTATCTGACTTGTTTCAACTAAATCTTTTAAACAAATATTCATGATTTTTTGACAATTAACTTTAGTAACTCTTATCTTAGCTTATTACTTCTAGAGATGTTGATATAAACACCTGTGACAAATACGGTTATACACCTTTAATGGTTGCAGTTCAGAAAAGTTTAATAAAGTAAGTTACTTTTAGTCGATTTTCTGTTTAACTTTTCAGCTTTATTTAATGTTCTTTTTGCAATGGTGCTTTCTATTTGTTAGCTTTTTATGAATAGTATATATCACAATATTTATTTTGGTTAAATGTTTCTTCCAGTATGGTACAAACTCTGATTGACTTGAAAGCTGACGTTTTTAAAGGAGACAGTAGCGGAAAAACCTGGTTAGTTGCTACTACTTTTCACTTTCTGTTTGCTCTAAATTTATATCTGTTAGACTTTAGTAATTATTCTTGAAATGCTTTCTTTTTAAAGTATAGAAAAGTTCTACCAAAGTTTGTTTAATTTGAAAAGTATTTGGTATATTTTTACTTGACGATTTTTCATTAAAAGTTTAGATATTATTGTAAGTAGCACAAAAGTAACCTTGAAATTCATTAAACAAACACAAGTAACACTTTCCATAACTGCAAAGCTCTTTTGTAATGGTTTGTCATTATTGCTGTGAATTGGTTTTAAGTTGAGCGCTTTTTTCAGTTTAATGCATGCTTGCTTTACTGGAAATCAAGAAATTGCAACCAAACTGCGTTTAGCTGGAATGAGCTGGAAAGGTCAAGATAAATCTGGCAGTACTGCCCTGCATTATGCTGTTGACAGTTGTGACCGTCTATTTGTTCAGTGGGTCATCGAAGACGGCGCAGATGTAAATATCTTATTTGTTTCGTGAAATTTTAATTTCGATTTTATTTAATTCTCGTTGATTTTTTGGTCTATTAAATGATACAGTTTGTCAAAACTACATCTAAGGACTTTTTCAATTTAAGTCGAATTTCATTTGGTTGGTTTTTGAATCCATCTTGCGAATCTAAAAATGAGTTAGATAGAAAAGAAAACTAAACAAAGCAGATCAGTTTATATACGTGATCGGGTTAATTATAGGATCAGTATAAATGATTTTAAAATCTTAATTCCAAAATGAAAAACACACAAATAACTTTAAAATTGTGTAAGTTTGATTTTAGAAGTTTTTCATTATAATCTGAAGTAATAAATCAATATTTGCTGGTAATTTTGTTCACCAACGTCTATAATTACATCTAGCAAACCTATTTCAATAGTGTGATGAAAAATTCCCATCAAAGCAACTTTGTCTTTAAATGGGTTCCAGATATGAACCAGTTTTTAGAACTTTTTTTGTCAAGAGAACTTTCTTAAAGAGTTAAATTGTTTACAATAAAATTTTCCAAAATTCTTTTTATTAGCATCTTCATGAACTGAACCTGTGTCCAGTCTTTTATTAAAAGATGACTTGTGGACTGCAAACGAAACGTTCTATTTACTAAAATATCTATCATGATAAGCCAATTGGTGATCAGCTTAATAACCCTCATCTTAAGGATTTACTTTCGAATTTAACTTTTTAACAATTTTGAAATCAATTAATTTTCTAAATTCTCATTTAGTTGAATTGCAAAAGAATCAATTATTTTTTAATTGAAAGTAAATCTTATAAACTTAAATGAAATTTTTTAGTTAGAAGCGAAAGACACAACATCCGGATGGACTCCTTTGCTAAGATGCGCAGCAACTACTGGTGATGCGGATGTTGCGAGATCATTACTAGCTGCTAATGCAGATGCTAATGTTCAAGATGAGTCAGTTATTTGTCAATTATTGGTTGAGTGGATGCTAAGTTGTTGATTGGTTGATAGAATAATTGACTTTTGTTTTATGAAATCTATTTGGAAACACTCTAATTTTATGTTCAAAAGTTTTAAGTTTCATTTGAAATTGGTTTGATAAAAACTTCACAAATTTTTTTTGTGAATTTAACTAAAAATATCTCAACTTAAAAAACTTTTTACTAAAACTATTTACTTCTGACAATTTTTCATCTTTACAGCAGAACATCGGAATTTTATGAAGTACTTTTATTAGTTAAATATTCTCATAAATTATTTGTTTATTTCTCAGTTCTGGGAAATCAGCGCTAATGATGTCAGCTCTGAACGGACATTTCAGATTAACTCGTCTTTTATTAGAATATGGAGCAAATGTACATCTTAAAAGCGCAGTAATTGTCATTTTATCAGCGATATTTTATATAAATTTTTAGATTGCAAACGAAAGCAAAGATGTTTACATCAAATAATTACTTTCAAGTATAAATCTAAAGAATATTTATTAACTAGCAATTTCTTCGTTTTAATTAAAATCATTTCTATTAAAATGTAAATCAATTTCTTTCAGCACGGCAAAACCTGTCTAGATATGGCTCTTTCATTTGACAGACAAGTAGGTTTTAATTAATTTTATAAACATAAAAGAAGTCAACTATTTACATAAGTCTGTCCACTTAATTAGCAATTGATAATTTTTTGTCATTTCAGTCGACAGTTTCTCTGTTGGAAAATGCTCTTCAAAAAGATAAGAATGTAAGCGATAATTTGGTATAATTATCTCTCTGAATCTTTTTGCATGGAATGTTTTTAACCAATAATTTAATTTATCTTTCTTTGTAGTTTTCGTCTATTAGTTGTTCACCTAAAAAACCTTAATTTAATTTTCATTTGTTTTATTCAAATATCGACCCTGTGTTACCGAAGACTTTTATTTTGTTATTCTGTAGCTTTTTATTACCTGTTTTGATGGAATATCAAATTCCAAAAATCTTATTTATCGATTCTTATTAGTTTATTTCGTTTTTATCTTACAAAGCATCTTTTGTCAGTAGTTTTTTAAACAGTATTTGATCATTAAACATGTCCTTATAAATGAATTTAAGTCTTGTGTAGTACATCTAATTTATTATTAGTTTTTATTACCAGTTTAGTAAATTTCACTTTCTTAGCTGTTTATAGTTTTCTTTGTGAATAAATTGAAATTTGAGGGATTTTCACTGAAATGTTTAAATTTTCAGAATTCGCAAGCTGTTGAAGATGAAATTGAACGAGTGAAGCAGTGATAAATATATTCTAAACTTTTAAATAAAGGTCTATATTTGTAGACTCTCAATAACAATAATGAAAAATAAAAACGCTTTTAAAATCTTTTGTAATAAATGAGAATAAAATGCAAAGACCTCAAATTTCAGGAAAAATAAAAGTTTACTATCCTTCATCAAATGTAAAAAAGATTTCGGTAAATATTTAATAAATACTTAACTGATTTTCTCAAAGCATTATTTCACATATCTTTAATTTCTTTGTACAAACAGCTAATATACTCAATTAATAAACACATCGTCAGACATAAGTAAATGTATTGATTGATCTAAAAAAATTGTAAGAACATTTTTTATAAAATTTTAAATCTTGTCTAAGTTTCCCTGTGATTCAATTATGACAAATGAGCCAAATAATACGTAACTAAAATATGCTGAATCATAAAAGATACTTATCAGATTTTCCATGTTAATATCAAAGCTGGAATTATAAAAGATTTAGTTGAACTTTTTTTTTAAGACAGCAATTAATTTACAATATTCATTAACAAATGAAAAGTATGTTTATCCGAAAATAAGTTTTTTTTCCTAATTTAATCATTTGTAAGTTTTATATCACTGATAAATGATTGTACTATATAAACGTTTCCGAATAAACTCGGATTACAATAAAGGAAGATTCTCACACATATATATTTGTAGGTGACAACTTTTTAAAGCTTAACCTTCATAATATAAAAACGAAAATAATAGGACTTTAATACTTTTAATAGTTATACCATGACATAAAACAATTTACTTTTGCTCATGTATCAGTTATATAAAATTTTAAATTGATTTACTTCTAACTGCATAATTAATTACTTTTTTTAGAATTGTTTGTATCATATAATAGTAACTAGTGGAGATTAATAATTAGTAAAACTGAAAAGAGGTTTGGATACTTAGAATAATTAATTAAGCATAATGGTTGAAGAATACTAAAATGATACAGATAAAGGTTTTTAAAACCATTTAATGTTTAAATTAGATCATCAGCAAGCACAGCCTTCAGATTGAAAATCAATCTAAAAAAGATAAAAGTTCTCAGCCTAGGTGCTAAAATTCGATGGTCTATAAATATTAATAGCTGCAATGTTGAAGCTACAGATAATTTTGTCTGTCTTGGCTAAAAAATAACAACACCAGCATCAATCGAAGCCGAAATATTCGAGTGATAAATAAAAGCCAAGAGAAAATTATATTTTATTCATAACATTTATATCACCACCTCAAAACTATAAACTTCTATAATGATGTTGTAAATTTTCGAAATCAGTTAAAAAACTTAAATATTGTTTAAACAGCAGAAATAGAAAATTAAGTTGTTTTCTAAAACATTTTATTTACAAAAATGATTTCAAACAAAACCAATTTTAAAGATTTTACATACTATAAAAGATAAAGCTCGTTTGAAAAGTAATTAAAATTGAATAAATTTTAAATCGATTATCAAAGTATAAAAAACAACTTTAATTTTTAACAGTTCTACGAAAAAAAATTAATCACAATAGTTTGGTAAAAAATGCCTAAGATAAAATAATTGACTAAATAACTAAACTATAGATAACGTTTTGTATAAGAATGAAGATGATTCTTTGCGGACTAAATATTGAGCGAGATTTCTAAATCTAAAAAGAAAGTTTTACAAAAATGTGAAATATAACTAAGAGTCATGCCTAGATGTATTGCTGAAGATGTACTAATAAAAGGTTATTCTAATACTTATTAAAGTTCATTTTTTCTTTTGCTACTAAAATTATTACTCTTTTTGATTTCTGCATATGATTTATTCAGTTGAACTTTGTACTGAAGTAGCGACCCATAAGATTTTAAAAGCTTCTTCCAGTATTCGGAAATATTCTTCATAGTTAAATTATTCCAAATAAATTTTCTTCCTCTGTTTGATACAGAAAATCAGAAACTTAAAACTAATTATAACAGCAAAATAAAGTTCATATATTTCAGTTTGTTTTGTATCTTATATTTTTCTTATCTAGTTCTTAGAAAACTAACTGAATGTTTTTCAAAACAGTTTAGAACCGGTAAATCAACAAGATTGACTGAAATGGTACAAACAAACCAATTAACCAAAGTTATTTTACTTTAGTTAACCATTCTGACAATCATCAGATAAAATAGATAAAATGCGTGCAAAACTAAAAAACTGATTGATCAGTTAACACCAACTCACCATTGCAGCACATGGCAGCAATAAGAAATTATTCATTTTTAAAATTAATTAACAAAATTGAAGAAAATTTAAGTGGTTATTTATTAAAAAATAAATCAAAATTTTTTCGAATATATATCATCTGTTGGTGTATCTCATGTGGTGATATAATGATGATATTATGAACTAATGTATGCATACTAAGTAATCTAACCATTGAAATAAGAATTTGTAAAACAGATTAGCTCTACTTAGTAAGGTTTACTAACTTTTTTTATTCTTAATAATTTTGATGTACAATTTTAAAACAGCAAAATAGAACTGTCTTAGAAATTATAAACTAAAACAAACAAATTAAATTACCTTTCAGCTATTTCTTTCATGAGATCATTATGGTTTGCTGCAAACTGGGATAAATCTTCAAACTCTTTCATTGAATTTGAAACTGGAATATAGTGGTACCATGGCTTTAAGTATGGATAAAAAAATTCAATCCACTCATTTCCAACATGATAAACTAACGATCCACACAAAAATAAATGTTTAAATCGAAAACTTGCGGCAACACCTCTAAAGTTAACCAGATATCTGCAAAAAATTAATAATTCTTGATAAGTGCTCTCGTAAAAAGTTAGAAAAAACCTTGAATTAAGATTCAATTGCAGAATTACAAATTCTAAGAGATTGCTTTTTATTTTATAGATATAGGAATCATGAAGAAAGAGTCGTACAAAAGTTGCACTTACTTGTATTTACAATGATCTACTAAATGGACCTCTTTGGCAGGATTTTCTCCTAAAGTATCCTTAATAAAAATATATCATATTCAGGTTACTTTTCACGATATTTTTAGATGATATTTTACTTTTATTGACCTCCAGGATTGGTTTTTTGTATACTTAGCATCAACAATTGAAGGTTTTTTTCGAGATAACAAAATTAGTGGATCTCTTTCATTACTTGTTCTAGATCCTCTAAAAAAACTTTGATTCACCTTTTTAGTCCAAGGAAATTCGACGGCTTTTCTAAAACAGAGACCAGCTAAAATTTCACATTTATAATCCACTAAAATGAATTTTTTGTTTGAAAAATAGATTATAATAAACGAATTTGCAAGTTCTTTGAAGATATATAAATATATAATATATAAAATATATAAAGCTATTGTAACGTTTACTCATTCAAATCTTCTCGAAAAATGTCCCAACGGCCAAGACCTCTTGGATATAATGGCCAAACTGACGGACCACCTTCCCAAAATGTCCACGCAGGATACATTATGTCCCAATGACTTTGATTCTTTAATTGATAAAGAAATAACATTTAGTCAGCAAACATAATTGTAACCATCAGTGAGTTAAAACAATAAAACATTTAGATAAAAGTTATAATTCACAAATATGCAAATGATTAAACAATTTTAGATGGCTACTCACTACTTTACTAAATGAAAGAACTGGCAAGGGATCCCAATATTTTAATGATTTTGGCCAATCGTGAACATTGACTGCAAGCTCCATGTCTGGTAGATCATTTATAATTTCAAGAATAAAATGCTCAACACCAGAACACCTATTTAAAAAACCTAATTATTATAACTAAGAAAACAAACTTTTCAACAACATAAAATATATTCTTATTAGTTTTATTGGTTTATTTATTTCTCAGAAATTAGAAAGCCTGCTTGCCAGTCACCACCCAAGTAACAAGCAATCACTTATTTCAGTTTATTAATGATATCAATATATATTTTTCTCATAAAAAATCTGTAATCTTGGACCACAAGTACTGAAGGCTAAATGTAAACACAACATTAAAATTTTAAACTTAATAAAAACATGCCTAATTAGAAACAAATATTTTTACCTAAAAAGAAAAATGCATTCATCCTGTCTATATAATTTCTTATTTATAATTTGATAATGAACAGCTTTTTCCAGAGCCTTTTTCATTTCATCTTCACTTATCCCACCACGCTGTTTCCATATTAATAGATCTTTGTCAATGATATCAAATTGTTCAAAGTTTACTTCATTTTTCTCATTTTCAAGTTTTGCTTGAATTATCTTTTCTTTGTAATTATTCCAACTTTCTATTCAAACAATTAAATAAATAAATATATTTATATATATATATATATGCAAACATTGAAAATATTTATGAAAAGGTTGGAACAGATCTGAATATTTGTTACATATAAGATTATTACTAATAATTTGAGATTATATATTAAGAAATTATATTTTTAATAAGTACTTCAATAAAACATTTCACTTTATTTGAGAACAACTAGTTAAAGAAATTTAATTTTCTTATTTATATTTCCATATTATTTACCTTTAGATTAACTAATATTTTTATTATCTATCTTTAAACTATAAAAAAGTTTATAACTGAAATAAGACCTACCTTTGATAGAAAGGACATTACAACTACAAAGAGTAAAAATTAAAAATATAATTAACATATTAAAAATAATTACAAAATTTTGCTGAAGAAATGAACTTTTATTAGAAAGTTTGAATAAAAAATAGTCACAAAATAAAAATACATCTATATAAATTAAATAATTCATATTTTTACTTTTAATTTATGCAAAAATCTAATCTTTGTCAAATGAAACAGATCCAGTTTTACTAAGATGTTTAATGGGATCAACCCAATCCCATCCACGAGGTCTCTCTCCATCTGTATTGACACGATTGGCAAGTTTTCTTTTTTGATTTTTTGTCAAACGTTCTTTTTTAGGTTCTTTAATTTTTTTAGTTTGTGAGTTATCAATTTCGATCTTTTCACCAGGTATGTCTACAATTTCTTCTTGAAAAACCGTGTTTTGTTTTTCTAATAAGTTTTCATGATTATCTTTAATCCAGTCAATTATAGAAAATATCATTGCATCTCCAATAAGTTCTTCACAAAATTCTGAAATTCTTTTTATTATTTCTTCTTTTACTGTTGCATGAAGATGGTTATTGAAAAAAATATCCAAGCTAAAAATAGGAATCACATCAGGATATTCTTCAGGACAAGTAATATCAATTATAAATGAATGATTTTCGTTCGGAGCAGCAAATTTATATTGATAACAAATCTGATTATCTTTTTCTGATTTTTTAAAGCAATCATCATCTTCATAAATTGCAGTTAAAGCTTCTAGCTCATCAGTTTGCTCTTCATTAAAAGTCATTTCAAAAGACTTTAATAATATAGTACTAGACTAAATTTAAAGAAATGAATCATTATTAAGTTTTTAAAGTAAAAATACAACAATATATAATAAATGTTAAATAAACACATTTAACGTTAGAAAATTAGATGTAATAGAACAAAAATGAGCCAGTGAAAGCAAAAGCTTGCATAAATTTATTTTTATGGCGTATTACTAAAGTAGCATAAGAAGTGAACAAATTGTCGCTTATAAAAATCCTAATAACAGCTATTTGTTGAGAGTTTAGATATTAAAGTGATAATAAATAAAAAATATGAAATACTGGTACTGTGAGAAAAAAGATAATTTAAAAGGTTGATACTAATCTTTGAATGTAGAATTTAGGTAGCCTTAAACGATCTTAAACTTGTTGATTGAAAAGTTTCACAGATGGAGTTACTAAATCAGCACAACTACCTTTTTTATTTTGCTTGTCTGTGTTTCAAACCAAGGTTATAACCGGCGTTATTGCAATATTATATAGTACATTTCCTATATTTATGCTTTATGAGCGCATTTTTTATACTTAATTTGTATCGATCAAAATCATAGAAAGGTTTGTTTAAATTAGTTTCAATTTGCTTTCAATGTATTGAACATTTTTCATTTTGGTCCAACCTAAGTACATTCTGTAAAAATTCTTCATTGTAATGGAAAATACTTGGTTTTTATAAAGTAATCATTATTGCTTTCCCTTTGTTATTTATCTTTTTTTCAAATGCAATCCCACGCTTTGCTGAAATTACTGTGAAAAACTATTTAATCTTGTTTAGTTTATAAATTTCAAGTGTAAATGAATCTTTAAAACCTAATTAATGTTCTGACATTTCATAAAAATTAAATTTAACTATTAAAAATATATAAACAATTTATGTTATACATTTTAGATAAATAGTTTTTATTGTATATATTTTATACTGATATCCTTTTTTAATTTAAATTACTGGCCGTAACAAGTTGTCTGATACCAAATAAATTATAAACTATCTTTAAACATGAAAATGAAGCTTATTTTGTTGTTATAATTTTGTAGATCTTCTTTGGAGCTATTGTATTATGCTTTACATTAGTGATCATGCATGTGTATAAATGCGTTACTTGGGTGCTGGGTTAAAATTCAACTGTGAAACGCATTTTGATAGATAATTACGATTAATAACTATTTAATGAAAATCTAGTTTTTACATTAAGAAAAATGGCTCAAATGTGATATATTTTTAATCGTTTTTTGCAAAAATTGACCTCAGGCTTTAAACTAAGCTAAGATTTAATTTACTTAGCTTATAGCTGAATTTTTAATTAAGTACAATCAATTTAACGAGTTATAACTGTCAGTGATAATAACATTTTTTTTATATACGTTTGCAGATAAATATGATTAAAAGAAGCTCGGTCTAATAAGTAAAGAGAATAAGTTGCATTTATTGAAACATTTATTGAAACATTTTCTTGCACTAAGTAATCAAAAATATTGTTCAGAAAACAGTTTTATCTTACTAAAATTAACATTTAAAAAGCACTTTGTAATATATTTCTAAATTTTGTACACATTAGTATTATCTTCATTTAAAAGTTATATGTTAGTGTGTCCATTCAACTTATAAAATATTATTGAATTTTAAACTATAAACAAATCAGTGGTCTTAAAGTAAGTTTTAAGAAAGAAAATTAAAACTTTATCCTGTTTCGTGATTATGAACAAAGTTTATAAGCATTTTGTGAATACAAATGTTTTTTAGCTTATTAAGAAAGATTTAATACTTTTTAGCTGGTGTTGTTGATTAGATAATCTAAACAAAATTTTGCTTATTGATTTCTTTTATAAATCTTTAAACTTATATTCATTCATGATTGTAGTTTTATTCATCTGTCATATTACAGTAATCAGCTAATTCAATTTAACCTGATTGATTTCCTAAAAGCGAATGCTTTACAAAATAAAGTTTAATAGTTTTTAAAACATGAAAATCATTTTTAGTTACAAACTTGAAATATTGCTTAAGATATTTTTTCTTTTTTTTAGATCAAATGCAATGTGAAAAGAAATATTTAGGACTTTAAATATAAAAATTAATGATTATAAAACTATAAAAATAGCAGAGCGCGTTTCTATGCATAACTCAAAGATGCAAGAAAAAAAAATACTTTTTATTTTGTTGAAGTTACGATATTTCTGTTTTTTTAATTTTGTAGACTTTATTTTGGCCAATAAATAAACTGGTTTCATTTTTTGTGCAAGTACAATTTACTTTAAATTTATGCTCAAATTGGTTTTCATATTTTAAACTAGTGTACCAAAAGCAACAATTGAAACTTACATCTTATGAGGAATGCGAACCTATTACCTTGTCAAGCAATATTTACAAGGATAAAATGACTTTTAAAATAAGTAAATTAGGTATTCTAGGAAATTAGATAAATTGAATTTAATAAGTTTAATTTCTTTAAAATCAGAGAATCTTTCAAAATATGTAAATATTGTTTTTGCAATTGCATTATCTTAGTGAAAAAGAGCTAAATGATTGTCATACATTAGAAATATGTTAACATAATTACAACTATGATTATAACCTGTGTTATTCAGGTCAGTTAGTAAGCTATATAAAACCAGTAATAGGAAGTCTCGTACCTCATTTAACGTTCACTGTGACATAATTCTTGAAAAAAATCATTTAATCAAAGTGTTGTTGCTGTTTGATATGTTCCTTCATCAGCTTCTACTACAAATTCATAAAACAAATGGATGATAATAAAATATATATTTACCAAAATGTTTTAATATTTTACCTTGAAATTAAGAGCTGGATATCATAGAGTCAAACATCAAAATTTGATTTTAAGAAGAGATATGCGAATGGAAAATATAAAACACTAGTATAGTAAAGCTATACAAAGTATTATTAACTAGAAAGTATCCAACAATAAATCTATAGAAATTATTTTGATTTTTACTTGACTTCAGAAAAGCTTACTTTATTAAATTTTTATTTGTTTGTGGCTAGTAAGAAGAAGCAGAAGTATTCAATTACTACTTTAATCATTGCTGCAATCATTGCTACAATCATTGCTACAATCATTGCTACAATCATTATTTCAACTATTTTCTTCACAACACGTTTGAAAGAGAACGATCGTAGGAAGTATTCCTCAGCTTTGTGGTATATCCAATTAACATAAAAAAAATTTATAAATATTTCTTTGAATACTCTTTTGTTAGAAGAAAATTTTTATGACAACTTTAATAAATAGAACATCACAGCTTTATTTTTATAAATGATAAAAACAAATTCTAATTATTTATTAATTCCGGAATTTTCATTCTTTAACTGTGTATACATTTTTGGAATAATTAAATTTTTAAATGACCTAAAATCCTAAACTCTGCTAAATCAAATACAATTTATTTAAGAATGGGGTTTGTTTGAAAAAAGTTGTTTTAATAAAATATAATTGTCAGAATGTTGATATAAATTTATAATGCTTGCTAGATACTTTGATTTTTTATGAAATTTGTAAATAAAGTTCTAAAATGAGCAAACTATCAAATTTTTAAAGAATATATTTCAGTTTTGTTTAGAAAAGTCTTTCGGCAACATCATATTATTGTTGTAATTTTATCTAATTTTACAAAAATGTTTATAGTTATCCATTTAGTATAGTTGTAGCCTTAGTTTACAACTTTTGTGAAAACGTATTTTTAATTCTCTTGTAATTTTTTATAGAATAAATGCTTTTTTTGACAAAAATTTCATTCTGATTTATATACATAATTTGCTAAATATCAAAGTCTCAAATCTATGCCTCCAACTGTATAAATTTGCTAATTTCTTGGACAATTTTTACTAGTTTTAGCTTTTTTACTTTTGCCTAAAACTTCAGCCATATAAGAAAAATACAATAAATATTCTTTAAGTATTTACTCTTTTATCTATCTCAATTTTTTCATACAGTTTTCAGTAATTTTCGTAAAATATGTTTTTGTAAGTTACTCATGTATTTTCTAAGAAAAATTCAAGAAAATGTAGTTAAATAGCTTGTAAGTTTTTACGCTGTCCTTTAATTTACATAATTGTGCTCGCTAAATCTACTGAAAAACCTTAAGCTATTTTATGTAAAAACTGTAACCAAATTATGAGGTTTGAGTATTTCAAAGAGCTAATACTTCATGACAATCTTATAAGAACAAATAGTTTTTCATTGATTTATCAATTTCGAACGGCTTATATACAAAACGTCAATCAGTATTTGTGATTTAGTAGAAACTTGATTGAGTACAAAAAAATATTATTTGGTTGCTCAAAAGGCTATTATTTCGATATAATAAAGAATTTGAACAACAAATATTATAATTTTATTTAAAAAGGCTGTTTTCGCTCATCAGCTTGAACTAAACTATAACTTCAACTAAGTGCCTTATCTAAATCAAGAATTTTTAGCTTGATGTTTTTTAATTTACAGCACAAAATAATTTAATATTTGAAAGATTTCACCTCAAATTAATAAAATTCACTTTACAAAACCAAACGATCAAAAATTTGTCAATTAATCTAAAGTTTACTTTTTCATAAAAAATCATTGTAAAAATAATCTGTAATACAAATAAATGGCAAAAAGATATCGAAAAAACAAACTTAATTAGACAAAATGTCTTAACTTAGGGTTAGGATTTGTTTACAACTAACGATGTGAAAATATTAGGCGTGTGATTGTTTACAGATGCCAAGTAAAAATACGTTTATCATGAAGTCAAAAATGCTTATACAGATATAGCTTACATGACAACTTTTTTAACTGTATAAACATTTTTGATACTGTATAAAAGGCCTGAGGTTCAACTTTTAAAGAAATTTTTGAAGCATCAACAAAGAGTATTTTTCATTCCTTTTTGTAAGTTCGTACTTGTCTCTATCTAGCACAAGAAATTTAACTTTAGTAAATTTTGTGAGTTATAATTTTTTATTACGTAACTTATTGTTATAAAAAATAGGAAAATTATCTGTAAAGAATAATAATTATGAAGAATAATAAATTGTATCTTTACATTTAAAAGAATTAACTTCTTGAAAACAAACTCAAGTACTATAACAAGTAAAGTTTATTTAATCCACCATGATAAAAAATAACTTTATGAAAAAATTTTAAGGTTTCAAGCATTACAAATCGAAGTTTAATTACATAACCAAACAATTATGTTTAGCAATTAAAATTATGTAAATTTTGTTCACGCAACAATGTAAAAGAGAGAACTTTTAAGATTATCGTCATATATGAGCAAAAGTGTAGAAATCAATAAAACCCTAAATGATAGAATGCCAGTTTAACCTTAATTTCAACTGGTTTCATAGCAAAACTGAACTTTATAAACTGTATAAATATTATAGTTTGTTTATTGTACTTTGATTTTAATGAAATTATTTACTGATAACTTAATTACAAAATTTTGTTGTAGACTTAATAATTTTGAAAACACAAATGAATTATTATAGGCGGTTTCAAAATTAGGCTTGAACGTTTGTACCTCAAGAAGGTATAAAGATATTCCTGCAAGAACGATAAGTAGATAGACATTCAAGTTGATTATCACTGAGAATAGGAAAAGTTTTTGTACTATTAGCAGGCATATAACTATTTTCATTCGAAGAGACTTTAAAAATTTTGTAAACAACCAGTTTATACTAGCTGATAAATAATATTATCACTTTAAGTACTTAGCACAAAGTTTATTTGTGAAACAAACTTAGCTATCGAAGTGTTTTAAGATCAAGGCGGTAAAACGACGTAGTAGGTCCTTTATTGAGTTGGAACACTTTATGTTGGATTCAAAATAAAATCGCTGATACTTTCGATAAACGTTTGTATGTATATTATTGGTTTATTATCTGTATATTATTTGTATATCATTTGTATATTATTTGTATGTATTTTATTTTAAAACAATAAGAAGTTAATTCACCATCTTTTAACAACTGTAATGAACAAACTATTTTTAATCTACTATACCTTGTTTTAGATACTGTCTAAACAGTAATAAATTTCCGTTTAAAGTTACATAGTATATTACACACTCGTTTAGATTCCTAACGAAGCAGTCAATCATTTTTCTTTAGATTTTCTTAAAAATGGAAAGTGATTTTATTGGTTAGATAGTTGAAGCATTAATCTATTCAAAAAATCAAATACTTAGATTATTTTAGTCCGTCTCCGTAGTTTAGCGCTCATAACGTCCACCTCACACGCGGAAGATCTCGGTCTCCCACATATTTGCAACAAGAAAAAGTCCATATATAAACCCGGGTAGAAGGACCTTGTGAGCCTGGTGAATGAAAATATTTCAAGCAGACATAAAAATCCGACTTTGAATCTTGAGTTGTGTAGGCAGTTTGCTACTGTACTCAGTGTCGTTATGACAGCTCCTGCAAAGCTAGCTGGGCGTAGATGCATCAGTCCGTCTGTTCCGCTGCATAGCCTAGCTGGCGTGCAGAGTGGAATCCTGCTACATAAGTAAAATTGAATGCGACAACTGAATAGTATGGCCGTTCTTGGTCAAAGTAAATTTCTTCTTCTTCTTCTTTGCTTTTGTTTATCTTGAAATTAATCAATTTTAAACTCGAAATACAACACTGCTGAAACAATTTAATTTTTATGCAAAATAAACTTCTAAGATATAAATATCTATAAGAAATAAGCTTACTTAATAACTAATCTTTACTAATCAATTGATTAATTATTTATTTAAACTCTCAGTTCGATCTTTTAATTTGATATTTTTATACATATTTTGTAATTGCATATGACAATTTTTCAAGACAAAGAACACTTATGCAGCTTTTTCCTATATTTTCCTATATTTAAGCGGTCGTCAAAATATTTCCTAACTGTCAAATTACTGAAGTCAGCTGATATTTTTTGTAACTTTTTATGAGAATCTTGAATAATTTATTTAAGGTTTTATATTAAAACTAATGTGTTACTTCTTGCAAATATTTTTACTATATTCTTGAAAATTGTTTTTTGACTTGGTTTGGTAATGTAACTTATCCAGTAAATCTTTTTAAGAAAAGAAAATTCATCATATTGTAGCAAACGAAATTCAACTTCTATGATTTAGAAGCTTTTAAGATATAGTCAATTAAATCAATTTTTGATCCTACAATCAAAACTGATTCCAAAGTGATGCAATCTTTTGCTCAGGTAAGAAGGAAGTAAGGCTGTCAACTTTCTTCCATCTACTGATTCAGTTTACACAGATAAGTAACAAAATAAAAAGGGAAATTAAAAGATTATTATGTAAAAGATAAGGTTAAAAGAAATTTTTGAATATAATTGAAAAGAAAATAACAATTTGTTACCTAAAGGGGTTTTCAGTGGTTTCTGTTGCGCAGAACTTCTAAAGCAAATAGTTTTACTTAAACTTCAATCATAATCTTTTATAGATTAAAATCAAGTTTTCATTTGCTGACAGTTAAAATTAAAGAAATAAAACTCAAAAAAAATTTGCTGACCGCTCTTTATAAAGCAATAATTCATTTTTTATATTTCTTAACTATAATCAAATTACTTCAAAAAATTACCATAGTTGGAACAATTTAATAAGGATATTTTTCTGTACGTTTCTCCATTGTACTTTCGAAGACTAAAAAAGTTTAAAGTAAATCTTTTATAAATGTTATGTGTTATGTTTCAAGTTCTTCTAGTTGAAATAACATATTTCAATATTTAACATTTATGTAATTTAATTTGTTAAGAGAGCATGTTATTTTGTAGCAATAAGATTCACCATCTTACAATTTTATCATCAAAATAAAGTTACAACTTTAAAACTAATTTTTCCCTAATTCAACTTTTATCTTTATACCTGGTATTATAATCAAAAAAGTATTTAAAAAACCACAGATAACCAAGTTAGTCTGATATTTAAAATATTTAGTTTTTGATTAACTGAGGTAACGTAAATCTTGCATTTAGGAATTTACTCTGGTTTTAAAATGTTTTTGTTCTTCAAATGTGTTTTTGTAGACTGAAGAGTTAAATAATACTTATAACCATATTGTACCAGATCACATTAGATTACGACATCTGTTGAGCTTGAATTGAAATATTGGTGAAAAACTGGTTGAACAAGTGTTAAAGTAAAATAAAATCAGTTAATACGGAGATAACTTCTAGCCGATGGCAATGAAACCAAAGTTGATGGTAATGAAAACGATCTATAAAAAAAACTGCTTATAAATAAGAATTACTCAGCATAAATTTTAAATCATATAATTTCTTTCACAATTTGCTTTATGCTTCTATTTTTGTAACATCAACCAAATACTTATTACAGATTTTTCTAATAATCTATAAAAATGCAAGCAAAATTTCTAGATTTATTAACTTGTAGAAATTGTCTAAGTAATAATAACTAGCTTTTTATAATCATACTGTATAAAGTCTATTAATTATTCTATATTACCACATTGAATTTATATTTTGTGTAAGCTAACAGTAGAATTTAGCAGCTATACTTAAAGAAGTACAACTAGTTTTTAAGAATCATTATAAAATAAAATTTTTGAGAAAAGCTGCAAAATATTCTGTCTGATCTTAGGATTAACTGAAATATGAGGCGCTCTCTGGTTTGAGGTCTAATTTACCAAATAAATGTTCGTTATGAACAATTTTTTAAAAAATTGAACTCATATATGAATTGATGAAATTTTTGCATCACCTAAATTTAACAATACTTTAACGAATTTGTTTGTTAATATTTGATCAACTACAAAATATTTTACATAATTATAAATATTATAATATCTAAAAGTAAAAACTTCGATTATTTTCGTGAGTACATTTTTTGTAAACAAAATCCTAATAATCCTCTGGAAGAAATTCGCCTGATATAAGCAAGTGCTTACAGCATAGTTCCAAAAAATACTTCAAAATAGGTTTATATTTAATTCTCTACTAAAAGACTTTAAAAAGTGATCTGTTCAAAATTTCAAAAATTTTACTTACCATCCTCAGTATGCTACAAGTGGCGTAAATACTAACTTTCTAAACAGCTTGTCTTTGCCTTAGGCTTTTTAGTTTAATATAAATTTGAGGTTCAAACATTTAGTTTACTGCACAACGTTAGTTGTCAACAGAATTAAACATTTTGTTGAAACCTAAAGTTGCTTTCAGTTTTGATCAATATCTTTATTTTGTTCGAGTGCAAAGTTTTTGATTTTTGAAAGAAAATTTGGAGAACAACGAATTTTACTACAAGGTAATCGGACACGGTTTGATAAATGTGACATTTTTATTGATTACTTTTCATTATTGTAATTTATTTTTATCAACATTACTTCGACTTACTCTAAATATAGTAATGAAATAATTTACGATAAAATTTATATTTTTAAATATTTTGTAATGAAATTATATTTTTAGTAATAAATAAATTATCTTGTTTTTTAATCTTAACGTAGAGGTTAGAAAGATCTTAATTTATCTGGAATATAAACTATTTTGCATTAGCTTAGGCAATAATTAAATTTCAAATCGAGATGTGTAAATTAAGAAAACGAATTAAAAAAAGAAGTTTCATAAATCGATTTTTTATTCTAAATCTATTTTTACCAATATAAAGTAAATTAGAAGTTCCTTAATTTAGTTATTTCTCTGCCCTGAGGGCATCCTTGGTAAAAGAAATGACCAAAATAGATGATCACTATAAGCGTCGTCACCTATAAAATTTTATTTCAATTAATGCTAACTATAATACTTTGCTTGTAATAATCAATTTTATAATAATTAAAAAAAATTCGTTATATAATTTTTGAATCTATTTCCATAAATTTGCCTCAATCATATAAACAAAATTGTAACTTTATTTTCACTTTAAAATTAACCATTTATGTTATTAAGAAAATATGTTTTACTTATTATCTAAATCTTAGTCTTGAAGTGTACCAAAACAGAATTATTGAGATTAGAAATTTTGTGCGGTTAGAATCACTATTATCTAAGCACTTTTATAGTTAAATCTTACTTCAAAAACATGTTTTGATGAGTTCGATAAAAAGTTTAATTTCATTTCGTCATCCGCCATTCGTCGATGACACGTTGCACCTTCTTCAGACTTGCCCCGGGGCCAATCACACATCGCAGTATAATAATTTGTCTTAATTTTTCAGAGACTTGTTTGTCGGTAAACATCATTCAAATATGTTTGAAGGTCATGAAAGAATTACTTCGTTTTTACTAGTGGTATCGATTTTACCCTATGTCCTAGCATATAAAGTGAGTCTAAGACAAATTTTATTCCTATGCTACTCCACAAGACGTAGTTATACTAATATCATTAGTTGGTGCTACAATAGTAAGAAGCTGCATAGTATAATGTTAAATCAGTTTCTTAATTATATTTTAAAGTTATCAAAATCATTTCAATATAATGTTGAAGAGTTTTAACTCTGTGTGTAAACATCATTTATTAAACTAAGCATTTGTAAAAAGATTTTTGAAAATTATTGAAATGTTTTTTACAGATTGAATCAGTTCGTGTTGGTAAGAGATTTTATAAAATCCTATGACAAAAATATTAATTTTAAAAATAACTCTGTCGAATAAACTCGTAAAACTTTTTATACTTTAAATACATACTTTTATAGTTCAATAAACTAAAGTAAAAATGAAATTGTAATTTCAGCTCATTCATTTCGATACAAAAACTCTTATATTACTGTTGATCTAAACCGTGTCTCACAAGATCAAGCTTCCGAAGCATGTGCTCTAAACGGTGGCAGTTTAGTCAGCATCACTGATAACAACAAGCAGCAGAGCATAGAAACATTTTTGAGAGTTAAAATGAAACTGAAGATTAATTATCTTCGATTAGACGTCTGGGAAAATCGGCAGGAAGCTGGTTTTTGGATCGGTGCGAAAAGGGGCGGGGCCAGAGATGATTGGAGATGGCCAGATAATAGTAGTATTGCATTGCCTTCAAAAGGAGATAAAGGCTGGCAAAACTGGTTTTCTGTACCAAATTTTCACTTCTATGAGCCAGATGGTCTTATAAATGCTGCTAAATGTAGTTTTATGAGTTCTCGAAACAAGATGTCGATATTTCGTTCTTATGGCTATTGGTTTGATTCTAAATGCTCACATTTAAAATACTTTATCTGTGAAAAA
Source organism: Pegea sp. RAD2-039 (assembly GCA_034620365.1). Classification (NCBI taxonomy): domain Eukaryota; kingdom Metazoa; phylum Chordata; class Thaliacea; order Salpida; family Salpidae; genus Pegea; species Pegea sp. RAD2-039. The sequence goes on along the minus strand of JAQGEQ010000048.1, from coordinate 2,046,652 downwards.
CCAATCCCACAGAGTGAGTTCCTTTTTGATTAATGTTTTTTACATTTCTGATTCTATTTCTGGTTTAACATTGTTGTCTACTAGTTTGCAATGTTAGTTTCATTTTAAAGTTCTTGTTAAAAAATGAACTTTTTACATAATCCTCCTTACAATTGAAATCATTTTTAGGTGCTCCAGACGACGAAGAAGGAAGCGGAAATCTTGAGAGCAAAGTTTTAAGCCTTATCAGTAATCCTGAAATTGAAATTCCTGGTAAAAGTCACTTTTAAAATAAAGTTTTGTCTTTTAAAATATCATAAAATTATTGTATCAATTTTTTTATAGAATATGACATGGCATTATTCGTGTAAATACAAATTACTATTGCTTAAGGCTAAATTTTTTTTCAACTAAGAAAATTGTACTTCTAAATTTAAATCTGTAATTTAATGCTTATGGTACTTAATTTAAATTTTACTAAAACGTTTTTACAGATGGTTGGTTGATGTGGAGTAGCTGGACTGAATGCACAGCAACCTGTGGTACAGGTTTCCATACTCGCGTCCGTGGATGTAAAGGAGATTTACCCGGTTCTGCTTTATGTCCCGGCTCCATGATTGAGGTCCTTTTTCTTGAATCTCATTTAAACAATGATTTTTTTGATAAAAAAAAATTGATTAGGTTATACATAAACCGAATTTGTTTCTGCAGCAATTTAATAGTTTTCATGGGGAAAATATACCAATAAATCTCAAAAACTTTTCATAAAAGTCAACCCTGTTTGATATAAGCTCTCGAAGAAAATAAAATTCGATCAGAAAGAAATTACAATTTCAAAACTTTTTTTATAATACCTATTTTCTTTTGACTCTATAGAGCTATTAAAGCTTGTATAAACAAATATATTAAAAAATATATTCTAAATAACAGAACGGAGTATGTAATGTTCAATCATGCGGAGAGGGTTGGTTAGAATGGTCCATGTGGTCAGAATGTCCAGTAACTTGTGGAATTGGACAGCGTCAACGGTAAACTGTCTATTTAAGAACACTACAACATACTGAAACATTCAATTTCTTTTTTAGGGAACGTGAATGTTCAAACACTGATTTTTCAGGTTGTGTTGGTGAAAAGTCCGAGATTAAAGACTGCGATATAGCTGCATGTCCTTTTTGGGGTCCCTGGACAGATTTTTCTGCTTGTTCAGCTTCTTGTGGAGGAGGTTCTTTTAAAATTTCTTTCTTTAAAACTAATTTGTTTCATAAAATTCATTAGCTGAAGATAGATTTGTCAGTCACGTTTTAAGATTATTAAATTTGTTGCCAACAGAGTTAGTAATTACAAAACTATTTAAACAAAATATATCGAAGTTAAATGAGTGGCTTGAATACACTTAAATACTTTTTACGAAATGATACTAATATTAAAAACAAAATTAGAACTAATTTGAAAATATTACTTTTTATATATTGAGTTAGATGATTAAGGTTTCTCAATTTCATGCAAAAATAATCTTATTAGGAGTTCAAATTCGTACCAGAGGCTGTGTCAACGGGCAATTAAATAGCCCTGAGTGCAGTGCTGTTGATTCAGTTGAAAATCGTGAATGTAATAGCGAAATATTTTGTCCTAATTGGTCAGAATGGTCAGGAAGTTCTGAATGCACAGTTTCGTGCGGCGGAGGAGTGACAATTCGAACAAGGTAGAAACATAAATTGATTGCATATTTAGTAGATCACAACTTTAGAGATCAAAGTATGATTTGTCTGCAGAGTGTGTCGAAACGGAGAACCTGAAATTGATTGTCCTGGCTTAGCTCTAGAGGTATCAGCTTATTTTTAAATCCTTTTATTTTAATTTTATACCAAACTAATAGGAGATTTTCAATAAAATATATTTAGTATTTTATTACTTTTCACAAACCTTATTAGGCATGAATTACGTAGAATTAAGATAAGCTCTAAAATTAATTTCAAAATACTCTGAGATTTTAATTGCTGACTTATAACTTCACAGCAATTGGTCTGTAACTCTCAAGGGTGCCTTAGTGGAAGCTGGGGTCAATGGAGTTCATTTACAGATTGTTCAGTGACGTGTAACGGAGGTGAATATTCAGCTTACGTTGCAAATTTTATACAACTTTTCCATTAACTGAATATCTTAGGCATCATTAGAAGAACACGAGTGTGTGCTGATGGAGAAATAGGCGATCCTGGCTGCGAACGGATTGAAGATGCAGTAGACACACAAGAATGTAACATCGATAATTGTGAAATGTGGTCTACTTGGAGCAGCTACGGTACTTGTGGAGCATCATGTGGCTCTTCCACTCAGGTAATTTGTGCTACCATTATATTAAAAAATTTATAACTGATTTTTTTATCATATATCACCGAGCCGCTTGTAATACAAATGTTTACAAGTATTTAGAAAAAATTATAAAAATTACTGTAAAATGATCCAATAATCTAGCAAAAATATTTGTATTTTTGAAGTTTCAACACAATGACTTTTTGATGATATTAAATTTTTCATGACTATGTTGTTTCCCTACTTTATAAAACCTAATAGTTTGTATAAAAATTTTTATTTTATTAAAATCTTGGCTGCGAAAACGTTGTGAGAAATTTACTTCTCTTAGCGCCACCGTGCGGAAACTTATCCTAAAAAATATATAATTATTTGCAGATTCGATCAAGAGACTGTGTAAATGGACTTCCTGGTATGCCTGGCTGTCCAGGGGAGCCTTTAGAAATTCAACCTTGTGATCTTGGAGTTTGTCCATCTTGGAATCAGTGGAACGATTTCAGTAGTTGTACAAAAACTTGTGGATCGGGACTACAAACAAGAACCAGGTTGAAGACTTTTTAATATCATTTGTATGATTTGTTGCTACTAAAATGAAAGTTTACACGGAAATTAAACACTAAACAACTGTTTTTACACACTGCAGAGACTGCATTGGTGGTATTAGAGGTATAGATTGTCCTGGTGATGAGATTGAATCAATCAGTTGTAATGTAAACGAATGTGAGTACTGGTCAAATTGGTCAGAGTTTGAAAAATGCAGTGTTACTTGCAACGGAGGGACGCAGACTCGATTTCGTGAATGTATTAACGGGGTACCAAACTCATTAGGTTGCCTAGGGAGTTCTTCTGAGGTAATTACACTGTTTATGTTTTACTGATGCCCGATTTGATAATAATAATAATTTTGATTATAGTAAAAAGTTAGTGATAATAATCTTTATTCTGGTAGTTTTTATGCATTATATCAACTAGAGCAATAAATTCAGCAGCAAGATGTGCAAATTTGCTTTGTTAGAACTTTTCTTAATCTAATATATAATTTAAAAATGAAGTTTGGGTTAGAGTGGTAATACTTTAATTAAAATATGAAATTTTTTCATTACAGACAATACCATGTAACGAAGATCAATGTGTTTACGTAAGTGTGTGGAGTGAGTTCAGTTCCTGTTCAGTCACTTGCGGAAGTGGAACTTATACGAGAACTCGTTCATGCTTACCACCTGATGTCGATCCAAGCTTGTGCCCAATGATCGACTTTATCGAAACATCAGTATGTTTTCAATCTGAAAGATGCCCAGCCTTCACACCATGGACTATTTATAATGAATGCTCCGTGTCTTGTGGAGGAGGTGTGCAGACTCGCACCAGATTTTGTTTGGGTAAGTTAAGCTTATTTTAAATCGAAATATTTCTTATGTAACTAATATCTTGTCAGAATAGTGCAGCGAGAATCTTGTGACTCTTTTAAAGATTATATGAAGACTTATTATAAAGGCTGTAAAGATGACGTTTCATCTTTTTTGTTTTGTAGATGGACAAGTTGGTCAGATCGGTTGTATTGGAAGTTTAGAAGATAAAAACGAGTGTAATGTGCAAGAGTGTCCACGTTGGACTGATTGGATCCGATCAGACTGCACAGCAACATGTGGTAATAGCCAAGCAATTGAAAGAAGGTCCTGCATCAATGGATCACCAGGTGATATTGGGTGCGAAGGAGACGAAACACAAGTTGTTGATTGCGATCTCAAAGTGAGTTTAACAGAATAAGTTGCCCGGTTTTGTTGATAAGTATTGATTTTCGTTAGAACTGTGAATTCTGGGGACAATGGACAGGTTTTGGTCCATGCTCCACTACCTGTGGTGAAAGTATTCGGATTCAGACTCGTGTATGTATCAACGGTAATCCAGGTGATCTAGGATGTATTGGTGATACTGTAGAGTCACTTCCATGTCTGAACTTACCTGCTTGTGGAAGATGGTCTGACTATGAAAACGTTGGAAGTTGCTCGTAAGCATTTTTCTGTCTCAATATTTTTTCATTTCATTAAATTCTTCACATAAAAGTTTCTGTAAAAAAAACAAATAAAATTCTATTTTCAGTTTTCAAACTTTTCATTAAATGCTATTAAATTTGATTTTCTAAAACTATTACTGTTTGCAATAGAGCAACCTGTGGAGGTGGATCTATCATGCAAAAAAGATTTTGTTTGGAGGGTGAAATTGGATTTGGAGGATGCGTAGGATCAATCACTCGAAACGTTCCCTGTAATGAGCAAGACTGCCCATTCTGGTCAAATTGGAGTGACTTTGGGAAATGTGATTCACCTTGTAATGGAGGACTCATGGTAATATTTTCTTTAAGAATTTACTGTTTTCTTGCAAAGATATCTTCTTTCTGCTGGTCTTTGAGATTAATTTTTGTACAATAACTTAAAATTTAGACCGTTTGCAAGTTTAAAAAAAATCGAATTTCCAGCTAAGCTTTATTCGAAAACTAGTAAAAAGATTCTTGATAAAAAAATTACCAACTTTTAAAACAAAAGAAGAATAATGAGGATGAAATATTTTCAGCAACGCAGCAGACAATGTATTAATGGAGTGCAAGGTGATATCGGATGTGAAGGAGTGTCTCTTGAAAGTGGATTATGTAATGAGTTCGAATGTGGAGTATGGTCTCAATGGTCTGAGTTCAATGAATGCTCAGCATCGTGCGATTTTGGAGTAAAGACACGAACACGCGTTTGTAATGAAGCCCCTGGAGCTCCTAAAGGTGATACTTTGATAAATGCTTACAGTACCCTTAGATAAAGCTTCAGAGACGTATTCTTAAGATGATAAAAGTTATTTAAGATTATTCTATCATTCAACTAAATAACTAACTGGCAATTTTATACTTGTGAACAGATCGTAGCCATTGTGACGGAGATTCTATCGAAATTCAAGAATGTATTCTGAAGAATTGTGCTTATTGGACTGATTTTAATGCTTTCACCGCTTGTAGTCAAACATGTGGCGGTGGTACACAATTCAGAACAAGAAATTGCATCAATGGAGAGGTAAGATCAGCTATTTGAGTTGGAAGATTGAATGAAGTTTTTTAAATTTTAATTAAATTGTTAAAATGTTTGATCAAAGTTATTTATTCCTATCTATTCTGAAAGTTAAATCTGAAAACCTTCTTTATAGCCTGGCGACCCAGGATGTGAAGGCTCACAAATTGAAATCAATGACTGCAACCAACAAAATTGTCCTATATTATCAGAATGGTCAGATTTTACTAGTTGTTCTGTAAGTTGTGGCTCTGGAACAAAATCACGCAATCGAGAATGTTTGTTTGGTGAAGTTGGTCAAATCGGTTGCACCGGAATGTTATCTGAAACGATGGCATGTGATGAGATAGTAAGAAACTGAATTAGTTGCTTTGATTTAAAACGTTTTAAACTTAAAATGTATGAATGACTAAAAGAAAAGTCATTTAAAATAAATTAGTAATAAAAATTTAAAATGTTTAAGCCGTGCCCTTTTTGGGATCAATGGACAATGTTTGGACCATGTACAGCTACTTGTGGAGGTGGTATTATGACTAGAACAAGATCATGCGTTTATGGATCTCCTGGAGATGATGGTTGCCTCGGAGAGTTCACTGAAGCTGCCAGTTGTAACAATGGACTGTGTTGTAAGTGATATTTTACTGGCGCATACAACACGCCTTATGAATAATTTTTTAAGTCATCATACGAAAGCTGCCTTGTCTTCTGCTGAATAATACTTAAGATCTTTATAAATATTTTCGGTTAAAAATTAGATTAGTTTGTTTGTTGCTTTCTATCAATACATTGAAGGTAAAATAAGTTAATAAAACTTTTACAAATCTCTTGCATAAAAACTGTACAGCAAAAGTTAACAACCGCTAAATTGAGTTTTGCTTTTGTGTAGCTTACTTTTCTCAATGGTCGGATTGGTCTGAATGTTCTGTAAGCTGTGGATCAAATGGAATTGAAACCCGAACTCGAAGTTGTATTAATGATTTAGAAGACTCAAGCCTATGCACAGGACCTTTTAGCGAAGTACAGCCGTGTACCAACTCACCTGTAAGTATTTCAAATTTCAGTAAAATAAGAACATATTCAAGATAAATTATTAAATAGAATACGGCCCTTAAACGAAACATTGATAAATATATTTGTAAAAATTCACAGTCATTATGTGCGTATTGGTTACCATGGAGTAACTATGGAGATTGTTCAGTTACTTGTGGTATGGGATTTCGAGTTCGTAATCGCCAGTGTATCTATCAAAATTCAATAGAAGAATGTGATGGATCAGCCACAGAGCAAATTATGTGCAATATAGATTGCTCTTCCTGGTCTGTGTGGAGCTTATGGTCTGCATGTGAAGTGACTTGTGGATCAAGTGTACAGGTTAGAAGCTTTTTTTAATTTTGACTAATTCATAAATTGTAAGAGTGAAACGTTTTAGCCAGAATTCATTTCACATTTTATATTGCTTTAATTTTGATTTTTTTAATTTTGTAGATTAGAAGACGACAGTGTAATAATGGTAACCCTGGCAGCTTAGGGTGCCAAGGACTTGATTATGAACAAAAAAACTGTTACGCTGGTTCTTGTCAAGACAACTCTGGAATTAATCGTAAGTAAAACGACTCAAACATTGATATATATTTTCTAAGGTGTAATCATGAAAGTATTGAAAACAAATTGGTTTAACAACTCTTATTTACAAGTAAAATTAAAATTAAAATTTAATTGCAGCTTGTGAAAAAGGTCTCGATTTAGGATTAATAATTGATTCTAGCTCAAGTATTGGATTGAATAATTTTGAATTAATGAAAGACTTTATTGTGAGAGTTTTACAAAAACTGGATATCAGTCTAGCCACTACCCGGGTACCTTTTCTTCTGCATACTAAATTGTAACACGAATAAACAAATTAGATAATAAAACTATTTTTTTGATAGCTGACTATTAAACTAGAATATATTATGAATTTATTATGTTTTACAATATTGTAAAAGCTAAAAGAAATTTAAGATTTAATAGTTATTGTTACCATGATGTAAAATAGGTGTCACCAATTACAATATTCATAATCATAGGTGTTTGCACTGCAATACAATAGCTACGTGATTCCGCTTTGGCATCTTAAAGATGCTGTCAGCACTGAAGTTGTTGTTAAAAAGCTCAAAAAGGTAAAATACAACAGAAGAACAGGAACTTTCACAGGATATGCTCTTAATTATGCTGAACGAGGATTTTTTACACCTCGTAGAGGTCAAAGAACTAATGTTCCTGCTACTGTTGTTGTTTTAACTGATGGAAAATCCCAAGACAATCCCGTGCGAGGAGCGGCTGTAAGACGATTATTTGCTCTATAAAAAGCTAGAAATTAAAAGATATCCATTTCTATCTCAAAATTTATTAAATTATTTAGCTAAAGAATTCAACACATTAAAATAATTTTGATTAAATTTGTTTTCTTTTTTAACTTTTCATATAATTGTTTAAATGCTTATAAAGATTTCAATTTATTTATAGCGCCTAAAGCGACAAGGAATTCGAGTTATTGCAATTGGTGTGACAGCAAATGTAAATAAAGAAGAAATTTACGGGATTGCTTCTAATAATGAAAGCGCCTTCTTTATCGAAAACTTTAGTGATTTCAGTCTTGATAACAAAATTGCTGAAAAACTGACATCTGCTATTTGCCGAGAAGGTAAATTAAAAAAAAACATTATTTGAAAAGAAATTAAAAACAAGTCATTTAAAAAATTAAAATTATTTTTCTATTAAAAACATATTAAAGTCGTTTACGCCTGTTGTACTAAATAGAATACACTGAATGGACAATGTGGACAGAGTGTTCATTTACGTGTGGCAATGCAACACGTTCCCGGTTTAGGTCATGTAAACAAGGCGATTGTACTGCTTCATTATTTGAAAGTCAGGTAGATAACATAAACATAACAGTTTTTTAAATTTATCATTTATTTTTAGGGTCGTAATTTAAATTAGATTTAGTTAAGATAACTAACTAAGTTTGTATAACTTTTAAGGTGTTTAGCTTTTTTAATGAATATAATACTTATTAATTCGTTTTAGTATCTTTTATAATAACTCTATGTTTCTAGCGATAAGCTTTCGTGTCAAATAAATAAATTTTTTTTGAAAGATTGAATATAATTTAAAATTGTTTTGTGTATCAGAACTGTAACTTACCATCATGTCTATTCTGGTCACCTTGGAGTACGTGCTCAGCTACTTGTGGAAATGGAACTAAGTCTCGTTCGCGTGAATGTAGGCTGGCAGAAAATGATGATACCCAATGTGGTGAATCGAGCATAGAAACTAAAATTTGTATTGTTAAGGTACATTTGGGTTTTTAAAAGTCGAATGATAACTAAAATCTTTTTAACGACTACCAATGTCTTTTTTCGGAGTTAGATATGTGAAAGTTGGAGCTTATGGAGCACATGGAGTCAGTGCAGTGAAAGTTGTAGCTTTGGAACTCGTAAAAGAACACGAACGTGTAATGCTGGGCTTCCTGGTGACCCTGGTTGTCTTGGTGATGACGTTGATAATGAAGGATGCTTTGTAGGCGTAAGTAGTGTTTTAACTCATAGATAAGTATTTTCTAATAGAGTCATTAATCTATAAGTTTTAAAATGATAAAAATTGTTTATTAGAATTGCCCAGAATGGAGTATGTGGGTTCAAGCTGGGTCGTGTTCAGTGTCTTGTGGAAATGGTACAATTTTAAAGACACGAGAGTGTTTGAATACACCGGTTCTAGGGGATAGCTCTTATTGTGGAGATGGACCAACAGAAAAAATTGAAGCTTGCAATGTAGAGGTAACACAATATCATTTTTAAAAATTCCAAACCTTCTTATAATTTTTTAAAAGTATTTTACTTTTAAATTAAGCTTTTAAACTGACACCACAAAATAACAAAAATTATTAAAGGATTGTAAGGCGTGGTCACCATGGACACAATGGGGATCTTGTAGCCGTACATGTGATGAGGGCATAACATCTAGAAGCCGTAATTGTATAAACGGTATTGCTGGAGATCTTGGATGTAGAGGTCTGAGAAGTGAGACAAAAATATGTAAAGATCGGGTACGTACAACTGCATTCTAAATTGTTTTAAACTTGATATTTTTTATAGCATAATTTTGAAGTTATTAAATAAATCGAATTTCAAGCAAATCCTTTAGACTTTTATCTTTAATATAATACTTTAATCAAATCTTGTCGTCATGTTATATGATTTACTTGGTTTGTTTTAAGCAGCAAAACTATTATTAATTTTGTGCTTTAAGAAATGTATAACTACACGAACAACTACGAGAATAATTTTTGATAAAATTTCATTCAGCAATGTCCTGGATGGTCCTCATGGAGTACAGGAACCGAATGTACTGCAAGCTGTGGAAACGGAACATACGAGAGATTCAGACAATGTCAAAATGGAATCCCTGGAATTGATTGTGCAGGTTCATCAGTGAAAACACAGTCATGCAATACTGAGGTTTGTAGAGTTAAAGATTTAAAAAGACAATTTAATATCCTTTCAAATTAAAAAAAAATTAAAGACCTATTTTGTAGAGATATTAAAGCTTTCTGTGATCATTTTATTTGTTACTTTATATAGCAATTAGAAATATAAAAATCGGAAAGCTTTTTTTATTTGATATTGTAATAATGTTTACAATGAATATTTTTTAGCCATGCAGATATTGGTTGCCTTGGAAGTCAAGTTCTGAGTGTCCTCTTGAATGCGGCAACAAAACTGTTCTTGCACAACGAGAATGTATGAATGGAAAACCTGGAGAACTTGGCTGTGAAGGAAATGAATTTAAGGAGATTTCTTGTCCTGAGGTAAAGTTTTAAAACATTTCAAGAAATTAGTTTTTAAGCTCAAGTTTTGACCTAAAAACCAACAAAATGTTTTTTTTAATTTCAGAAATGTTTTTGGTTCCCTTGGACAGAATGGGGACCTTGTAGCAAGACTTGTGATTCAGGATCTCAAACACGTAATCGTGTGTGCAGTGGAGGTGTCCCAGGCGATCAAGGCTGTCTTGGTTCTGACCAGATCCAAAGAGAATGCCTCTTAAAAGTAACAGAATTTAAGTTTTGAAATGATTTTTATAAACAGAAAATATCTAGAAATAAGGGAACTTTTAAGAACTTCAAAAAAACTTTTTCTCAATTCTTAATAACATTTGTTTAGCTATGCCCTCGATGGTCACAATGGGGATCATACGAAGATTGTGATGTTTCTTGTGGTGGTGGCGAACGCGTAAGAAGAAGATCATGTGAAGGCGGCACGCTAAACGATTGTCCCGGTCCTAGTGAACAAGTCGAAGCTTGCAACACTCAGGTATGTAAAAAGAGTACTATTTAGAAAAAAATTATTATTTTTGCAACATAAATTCACCATAAAAATTATTAATCTTGTTTTTGTTTGTTAGAAAAAAATTTCACAAACTTTATACTATTTAGGATTGTCCCCAATGGGATCAATGGAGTCCATGGGGAATTTGCAGCCGACCTTGTGATGGTGGAAGTCAAAACAGAACACGCGACTGTACTGGAGCCTGTGAGGGTGCATCAATAGAAATAAGATATTGTCAGGGACAGGTTTGAGATTTATCAAGAAAAAACCCTTGGCCTAAAAACTTAAAGTATTTTTTTATAGGCATGCCCCACTTGGTCTGCTTGGGTCACTTGGACTCCATGTACAAGAAGTTGTGGAGAAGGCGTACAAACAAGAAACAGAGTTTGTATCAATGAGGACATCAATGACTTTAGCTGTGAAGGTCCAGCCGATGAAACCCGAATATGTATTCGACCAGTAAGCATTTTTTGTTTTATAGAGATGAGTAAACAACTTTCAAGCATCAAGTTAATTTTATACTAACGGTCGAAATTACAAAGTTAACGACTTATGCAAAAACCTTTGTGATGCAGCCGTGCCCGAGCTGGACAACATGGAATGATTGGCAAGATTGTAGTGTCACCTGTGGTACAGGAATGAAAAAACGATCAAGAGTTTGTATGAGTGGAGATATGATGAGTTCTAGCTGCCCTGGTGAAGCAATTGAACAAATGGCTTGTACTTTACCTGTAAGTTTTTTTACAGTTAGACTCAAAGTTTTCAATTTCAAGAACTTGTTAACCCTAGTTTCCTTACTATATAACATTTAGGTGTGTCAACAATGGTTAGAATGGAGTGATTTTGGAAGCTGCAGCTTATCTTGCGGGAGTGGTTTGAGATATCGTTCAAGAAACTGCTTACCTTTTGGGTCAAACTGTTCAGACCTTATAGGTGCTTTTACTGAAATGGAACAATGTAACAATCAGGTATAGAGTTAGCTTCTAGTCTTGGTTTGCTGATTTTGAAGACATAAAAATAAGAATGTTGCATAAGAATAGATAATAAAGTAAAGTTTCAGTTGTAATTGTTAAAATTTTGGAAAAGCTTTATCATAAGTTGCATATTTTTAATTTCGTTGTCACTTATCGGAAATTGTTGCTGGGTAAAAAAAATCACTCCAAATTAAAAAAAAATGACAATAATTTTATTGTTTCAAGTTATGCCCTACTTGGAGCGAATGGAAACCATATAGTCGATGTAGTCGTTCATGTGGAGGTGGAGTTCAAACCAGAGAAAGAGATTGCTTGAATGGACAAGCTGGGGAAAGCGGCTGCGAAGGAGCTGAATCAGAAACACAACTTTGCAATGAACAGGTTAAAAAGCCGCCCAGTTGTAAAATCCTTTTATAAAATTATATTTAGCACTTCTGTGTAAAGAGCAGTCATCTTATTGATATACTAATTCAGCTTTGTCCGGAATTGGAAGCTTGGACTGATTGGAGCTCTTGTTCAAAAACTTGTGGCCAAGGGATTGAGCGCCGAAGGCGATCTTGTCGAAACGGCTTTTTTGGGGACGTTGGTTGTATCGGAGAAGCCACTGAGGAAAGAAACTGTAACGAAATAAACTGTCCTACATGGAGCCAATGGCTAGCATGGGCCGATTGTAGTGCAACGTGTGGACCATCGGTCCGTACCAGGCGTAGATCTTGTCTTAATGGTTTGGTTGGACAAATCGGTTGTATTGGATTAGCAACAGATGAAGAAGAATGCTTAACATCAGTAAGTTGATGTTGTCAATAACAACAAAATAAAAATGATTATTTCTTCTTAGAGCTGTCCATTCCTTACTGCTTGGACTGCATGGACTGAATGTTCGGCTTTATGTGAGGGTGGCTTCCGAAATCGTACAAGAGAATGTATGAATGGATTTTACGATGAGTGTAATAGTGACCTGTTCCAGACAGTTGAATGTAATGTTATGGTGAGAAATAAATTGCATATGAAAAATATTTGAAAAATTTTGTCAGAAATATTTGTTAGAGATTTATTATTCTAGCTTGAATAAAAATTGTAAATTTTACGCTTACTTAATTTCTAAAGTTTTTTTGAAAGTTCAGTTTAAGTATAAACTATTTCATTTATAGCCTTGTCCATTCTGGAGTGATTGGAGTTTATTCAGTTCTTGTAGCGAAAATTGTGGACTTGGTTTTCAACATAGAAATAGAAGCTGCATCTATGGTTACGCTGGGGGATTTGGCTGTGATGGATACGAAATGGATTACGCCCTTTGCGAAGGAACAGTCAGTGAACAGTTTTTCATCAAAACAACACTAATGAAAAGGATAAACAATCGTTTAAGCTACAGAAACTTTGATAGCTTGTATTTAAACTAACCTTATCAAAGAATTTTTCATACTTAAGTTATAATTTGTCTCTTAAAATCATTTTTTAAAGCTTGTCTAAGAAAGACTCACTGAATAACTTGCTACAGTTTTAGTACGGAGAATATTTCGTTTTCATTCTTTTATTTAAAGGACTGTTCAAATTGGAGTGATTGGAATTCTTGGACAGTTTGTAGTCTTACTTGTGGTATTGGAACTCATTCTAGAAAACGTGTTTGTCTCAAGAATAGTGAACAAGCAGACGATTGTCCTGGAGATTCCGAAGAAATTGGTCCATGTTATGGATCAGTATGCTAATTTCTATTTTTAAAATAACAAATATTAAGATCATCAAATTATTCAGAAAATATGAAAACCTCCAAAAAATTTATCTTTACTTGTTTTTAAGGTATGTGCTTACTGGTCGCAGTGGAATCTTTTTACTGAATGCTCCGTTTCATGTAATGGAGGTACTAAAACTCGGTCAAGAATTTGTATAAATGGTTCCCCTGGCGATTCTGGATGCGAAGGGAATGAAAACGAAATTGCTTTATGCAGTTCGAATGTGAGTTTAACTTTTTGAAGATTTTACATTTGACATGATATTTAATTTGATTAATGGCTCCACAGGCATGTCCGTCTTGGAGTCCTTGGCAAGATGAACCGTGTTCAATGAGCTGTGGTGGCGGTGTTCAATTGAGTAAACGTGTTTGTGTAACACCAGATGGAAGTGGAAGTGGATGTCCAGGAGCTGATATCCGTGAACTTACATGTAACATTCAGGTTTGAACCTTACATTCAAAATCGTATTGCATTTTAATCTAGTAGACTTTAATAGAGCTGTAAATTAGCTTTAGATTAGATTTAGATATTAAAATTTCCATAATTTTGTAGCCATGTCCACTCTGGAGTAATTGGAATATTTGGAGCTCATGTTCTGAAACTTGTGGTGTTGGCTTTCGCACACATAGTAGAACATGTTTATATGGTGATGATGAACAATGTGGTGGTTTGTCAACAGGAACTGAACCTTGTGTTCTTCAGGTAATTAACATTTGTAATGATAACACATCAACCAAATTAAGTCTTTAAAAGACAGAACAAATGTGAAACAACTAAATATATAGAATTAAAGATTAATAATTAATATTTTTCTTATAAAAGCAATCAATAACTTTTTAAGGATTGTCCATCTTGGATGGAATGGGAAAGCTGGTCACCGTGCAGTCATTCATGTGGAACTGGAATGAAAAGACGATCACGAAACTGTAATAATGGTTTTGCTGGCCAAGAAGGCTGTGACGGCGATGCTTTCCAATCTACCATTTGCAACACAGAAGTAAAGATCTTAGTTTTATTGATTGAAGTTTTTAGATTAATTTGCGCAAGAGCAGTTTGATAATAGATAGTGAAAAGTAAACTGATAAGGAATTTTGATTTGTACAAAAATTTTCAAAGCTTTGTCCATTTTGGGACACGTGGGGCAATTGGACTGATTGTTCAGCTACATGTGGCGGTGGAACTCGCTCCCAAATCAGGTCCTGCATTAACGGTCAGCCTGGTGATGCTGGTTGTCGCGGCCTTAGCTTCCGAATAGACGATTGCAATTTACAGGTTAGATCACGTGGTCTCGATTAACTTACGAGTTTTTTAATCGCTAACGTTGAATTATTTCAGGACTGCCCCCGCTATTCTGAATGGACTTCATGGACACTTTGTACTCGCTCCTGTGATGGAGGAACTCATCTTAGAACTAGATATTGCGTTGGGGGCGTCAATGGAGACGACGGATGTGAAAGAGGAGAAGTCTTGGAACGAGAAATCTGTAATTCTGAAGTAAGATCACCTAAAACTGATGAAGCGATAATATAAAAAAACTTTTATTTTGAAATTTTAGCTGTTTCAAAGGTTTTGGTTTTAAAACGTTTCTATTTTATTTAGCCGTGTTCAGTTTATTCAGCCTGGACAACATGGTCACTTTGTAGTCACTCTTGCAATGGAGGAAACAGAACACGCCAACGTCAATGCTTCAAAGCAAATGTTTTGTCTGATGACTGCCTTGAGCATCCAGAAGAAGTTGAATTATGTAACTTGAAAGTGAGTTGACAGTTTAGCTGTTGTGAAGTCTGATTTGAAGTAATTACAGATCTTATTTTGATATTTGAAAAACATTTCACTTAATTATTAAGAAGTAACATAATTTTGTTTCAGCCCTGCACCTTATGGAGCAATTGGGGAGTATTTTCAGCTTGCTCCTTGTCTTGCGGCGGTGGACTTCGAGAAAGAAAACGCTTTTGCTTGAACGGAAATCCAGGAGACATCGGGTGCGAAGGCTCTGAAGATAATGTTCAGCTTTGTCAAACATCAGTAAGATAGTTTATTGATTTTACTTTATTTGTTGACAATTTCCCAAAAACATTAAATTATTAGGCTTGCCCAGTATGGTCATCATGGGGAGAGCTATCGGACTGTTCTTCAACTTGCGGACCAGGCTACACAAGTCGTATCCGTAGGTGTATTGGCGGAAGTGCTGGTATGGATGGCTGCGAAGGAGAAGTAGAAGATATAGTTGATTGTAACTTAAAGGTACTTTACATTTTCCTGTTTTTAAGTTTTTATTATTTAAAAGATTTAATTAGAAAAAAATTATCTAATTTTTCATTGGTTTTTCAACTAATATTATTAAATGTGAGCAAAAAATTGAGTGAATAAAATAAAAGAGAAATCATCTTTATTCAATTTATTATAATTTCAGGAGTGCCCAACATGGAACGAATGGAATGATCTTTCACCCTGCTCAGCAACTTGCGGAAGAGGAATACAAACTCGAACAAGATTTTGCAGTGAAGAAAAGGGTTGTGGAGGCTCCTCAGCTGAAGTTGACACAGTATATTGCGTTCGAGGAGTAAGTCTTTTTCTAAAAATATCTGTGATGTAATTTCTTATGTAATACACTAAATATTTCCAAACTACATCAATAAAGACTTATAAGCTTTTATTAACATTTTTATGACGTAGAAAGCAGTACATAAATAAGAAGTAAAACATAGTTATAGTTCTAATGTTAATGTAAATGTCAAATCATAGCTACTGTTCTATTTATTACTCATTAACGCAGACGTGTCCTTATTGGAATGACTGGACATCGTGGTCTTCATGTTCAATTACCTGTGGTATTCCTGGACTTAGTAGGCGTACAAGATTTTGCAACAATGGCGATCCTGGAGACGGTGAATGTTTGGGAGATATTTTCGAAACATTTGTTTGTGGTGGACAGGTATTTCTTTCAAAATTATTATGTTGCTGTGATTTATTGATTTTAATTTTAGCGGTGTCCAAATTGGTCATCATGGAGCTCATGGTCGGCTTGCAGTGCATCTTGTCGAGGAGGTATAAGAATTCACAGGCGCCGTTGTCTTGATGAAAATGATGAAATTGTTAACTTATGCCCTGGGACGTCTGTAGAAGAAGCTTTTTGCAACCCTCAAGTACTGAATTTTGTTCTTTTAATAAGTTTATTTATTACTTCATATTTTAAATGATTTTTATAAATAGGGCTGTCCATATTGGTCGTCATGGAGCTCATGGTCTACTTGTTCAAAATCGTGCGAAGGAGGATTACACACTAAAACTCGTGAATGCTTAAATGGAAATCCTGGAGATGCTGGATGCGATGGAGACGAAGTATTAATTGAATCTTGCAATGATTTTGTAAGTTTACTTGTTTCATATCGATTTACGCTATTAATCATTAGGATTTTATTATATGTAATCAATTAGTCATATATTTTCATTTATATATGGAAGTTAACATAAGATAACACTATAAATGAGCTTTTACTTTTTCACTAGCTATCATTTATGCCTTATCAAGAAACTGTTTATTATAAAATTTGTTTTTTTTAAACACTTAAAATAAGTTAACAATACTACATAAAATCTACGATCTCTCATTAAAAATTATCTTTATAATCTTAACTTTTAACACTTTAATACATTAAGTAAAAAATGTAAATTCAAAACCTTCGGTGTATCTATTATTGTCTCCTATATACAACACCGGAAACTTTTTTTAAAAATTGAAAAAAATTAGGAATGTGGAATCTTATCACAATGGTCTAATTGGGGACAATGTACTGTAAGCTGTGGAGGTGGCTCTATGAAACGTACAAGATATTGTGACTATATAAGGTATCCAAGAGGTTGTAAGGATGGTTCTACGGTTGAGTTTGAAAGCTGTAATATGCTAGTAAGTATCTGTTGAATTTTAGCAGTGAATCAATAAAGCATCTAATTAATTTTCTAATTCACAGCCTTGTGCAATTTGGATGGACTGGTCTGAATGGACTGAATGCTCAGTTGACTGTGGTAAAGGATTTAGAAACAGATCACGTGGATGCACAGGGGGCTCATTTGCATTTAATGTTGCTTATGGAGATGATTGTAGTCTCATTGGGCTAAACTATGAAGATAGTTCTCAAACTGAAACATGTATAGAAGGGGTGAATAAATCATTTCACTTTTATCAATAAAAATTATTGTAAATTGTCATTTCTAAAACTGACTTTGAATAAAAAAGTCTTTGGTCACTGACTTTAACGTTTTTAGCAATGTGCTTTCTGGCTGGATTGGAGTTTGTGGTCAGATTGTAGTGCAAGCTGTGATGGAGGACAACATACAAGATATAGAAGGTGTTCAAACGGCAAACCGGGTGATTTTGGATGTTCAGGATCTGATGAAGAAACGACAACTTGTAACAACTATGTAAAATCTTATTTTTTCTCTAAGCATCTTAAAAAAGCTTTCAAATAGCTTTTTTTGAATTTATTTATCTTTAGCCATGTGCATTCTGGGCCCCGTGGGTTTCTTGGAGCTCTTGTAGTGCGTCTTGTGATGGTGGGAAGCGCAACCGAGAAAGAATTTGTGTCAATGAAAACTCAGACCTTGGAGTTACATGTCCAGGCGCAGGAGCTGAAGAAGACTACTGCAATGCTCAGGTGATTATCTTGATTAAAAAGTTATGTAAAAAATCATTCAACTTATGTTCTGAAACTTGTTAGAAAAAAATTGTTACAAAATATCAAATTTATTTTCAACAAAGGTTTGTCCTATGTGGTCAGCTTGGAGCTACTGGGGAGGTTGCACAGTTTCTTGTGGTGGTGGTTCACAGACTCGCGACAGAGTTTGTATAAATGGAGATATTGGCCAAAATGGCTGTATTGGTGGATTTATTGAAGATGAACCTTGTAACATTGAGGTGAATATTTACAATACTTAAATCTGTAATCAGTAAATATCATAGTTAAAATAAAATAAACAGCGTAAACCCCCTAAGAGTGAAATGAAAACTTTGATACGTAATTTTAACTACGTTCCTTTGAATGTCATGTAAATTAAAACAGCTCAATAATCTTGTTGAGTCTGATAGCAGTTTGATTGCTTAAAAATCCTAAATTACCAAGCTAAGAAACACCTCTCCTACAAACAAATCTTTCGTATCCAAATGGCCCAGGAGTCTATTACTTTTAGCTGTTCAAAGCCTCTGCTTTTAAGGAAGTTTGTCTGCTTGGAATCTCAATATTTCAAATATAACCTATTTTCAGTATAAATGATTATTTATTGCTAAAATTTGGAAATAAAAACCAAAAGTTAAAACTTGTTAGGTTATAAGTAGAAGCTTACAACAACGCTGGGAATTTATATTAAAAAACGCTTGAATTTAGGCCAAACTTTTCAGTTGTTGTGACATTAAAATAAATTAGTCTGAAATTGAAAAGGTCGATTAGAAAAATTATAACAGTTTTGACTTTGATTTGTCATCATAATTATAGAGATGTCCAGAATGGGAAAATTGGTCTGTCTGGAGTAATTGTTCCGTGTCTTGCGGTAGCGGACAAATGACACGCAGTCGATCATGTAACGGTGGCATCCCAGGGATTGCTGGTTGCATTGGAGATACTATGGAAGAGATGCTGTGTATGAACCAAGTGAGATGTTATAAATGTTCAAGCACTTTGTTAGTTAAATATTAAAAAGTCAGAATTGAATTTTTAATTCATTTTTAATGAATATTTAGTTCGTTTAATCATTTTAAACTTTAGGAATGTGCTTCATGGGAAAGTTGGCAACCATGGGCAACATGTACAACTACATGCGGTCGAGGAACTAGAGAAAGGTCACGAATTTGTTCCAATGGCTTGGCTGGAGGTCTCGGCTGTGAAGGGGATGCATTTGACGTTGAAGATTGCTTCCGTGGAGTCAGTTTTCTATTTTTTAAATCTTTAAACTATTTAAGTCTCAATGTTTTTTACTTACTAGAAATGTTTTCGCTTTTCTGTTATAGTTTTTGAATTCAACAAATTATTCTGCTTGCTTATTTCATAGAAATGTGCTTATTGGCAAAACTGGTCTACATGGAGTGAATGCAGTGAGACGTGCGGTGTTTCATTCAAATCAAGATATCGATTATGTAGTAATGGGGTTGCCGGAGAAGGTGGTTGTCTTGGAGCTACTGATGAAGTTGTTGAATGCAATGTTCCTACAGTAAGTGAATGACGACTATCAAGATCTTTCAGTTAAAAAGTCTCTTACAAATTTGATCACGTACTTAATAAGTTTTATGGATTAACAAAAATGTTTGCAGCTTTGTCCAAAATGGTCTCCATGGCAAGCGTGGGGCTTATGTAGTGCTCCATGCAATGGTGGAACTCGTGAAAGATCTCGATTATGTATGAATGCACCAGCAGATATTGACTATAGCCCATGTCCTGGACCAGCAGTGCAAGAAGAGGGTTGTAACGGACAGGTAAATCTATTTCATTAAAAAAATAAAGAATAAATAAAAAAATTTTGCAGCTTTGTCCCTACTTCTTACCATGGAGTGAGTTTACGTCATGTTCCGCTTCCTGTGGTGGAGGAAATCAAACTAGAAACAGAGTATGCTTGAATTCTAATGATGAGCTAACATGCACAGGAGAAGAATTTGAACGAAAACTCTGCAACGTGCAGGTACTTTATATCTATTGCGCAAACTGTTTTTAATACTTAATGTTTATGATGACAAATTATCATGTAGCCTTGTCCATACTGGAGTAAATGGAGTGCTTGCTCACAAAGTTGTGGTACTGGTCGAGAAAGACGTGAAAAGTTATGTAGTTCTACAGATGGACCAGTCAGCTGTCCTGGGGATCTATTTGAAGAACGATTTTGTTCACAACAGGTTTAAACCACAGTATTAATACAAACAATAAAAATTTTTAAATATTTCATTATTTTGATGATCTAATTACTTCTAAATGATAATCTTCAAAATTCTGTAAATGAACAGAATACTCTCAAGGGCTTAAAATAAGCATAAATTGCCATGATGTTTTTTGACCTGCATTAAAATGTGTTCTTCATTTTTTCAATTATATTGACTTTTTAAATAGGATTGTCCAACCTGGAGTAGATGGACACAATGGTCAAACTGTAGTGTTTCTTGTGGACGAGGTGAACGTGAAAAGAGTCGAGTTTGCTTGAATGGGTTAATAGGTCAAGATGGCTGTCCTGAAGGAGGAGACGTCCTTGCAGAATCTTGTGTCAAAGGAGTAAATATAATATTCGTAAAGTATTTGACGAAAAAGATCTTTATAGCTTCCTAGTTCTTAGTTTTCTATGCAATTATATACTAGATGATTACACTTTCGTTTTTTTTTTTCAGTTCTGTCCTTACTGGAGTGATTGGAATGAATTCAGTAAATGTTCCGTCAGCTGTGATGGTGGAGTTCAAACAAGAAAACGTGTTTGTCTCAACTCAGGAATTTACAGTTGCGCAGGCGAACCTGAAGAAACTATTTTCTGCAACTTACAGGTAAAAACTTTAACTCAAATATCAAATTCTTTAAAAAAACTTTGACAAACGTGCCCCTGTATCTATCTTAAACCATTGATGTTGCTTATGATTAAAGTTAACCATAGTATTTTAAACTATTTACTTTGTCAATGCAGTAACGCAGTTATATCTACAAAATATATTTTGTTGTAGACATAAAATTATTGTTTTATACACCTTGACAGCCCTGTCCTGTTTGGTCTGACTGGACTAAATGGAGCAATTGTAGCCGTCCTTGTAATGGGGGAAGCAAAATGCGTAACAGAACATGCATAAATGGAATTCCTGGACAACAAGGTTGCTTCGGTGACAACTACGAAACGATGATATGCAATCAACAAGTAGTTACTTACTTTTATAGTCAAAACCTGACCTTTAATTATATCTAACAATTGGAAGTAAAACCTTTTTGTTAGTTATGCAGCTATTACTTACCATGGAGTAATTGGAGTCCATGCTCTAAATCTTGTGAAATGGGAATGACTTCTCGTAGAAGAGAATGTTTCAGGGGAGACAATTCTGCTCAATGCGACGGACCTTTATCAGAGACACGATTCTGTAACTTCCAAGTAAGTACTGAGTTCTTCATTTAACTTGAATGTTCTATCTACTATTTATCTATGATCCCTTTATACAGGATTGCCCATTTTGGGGAGACTGGAGTAATTTTACTGATTGTTCTGCTGATTGTGATGAAGGATTCCAGAGTAGAGAGCGAAAATGCATTAACGGATACCCTGGAGATATCGGATGTGATAATGAGGGCTCTGCCAAAGAAATTATTAGCTGCAACCAACGGGTAAATCTTAATTAAAATTATGAGTGACGAATATATTTGAACTAAATTAAAAAAAAAAAACTTGATTGAGTTTGGGTAAACGTGTTGATACTTTTAAACAGCCGTGTCCGAACTGGAGTCCTTGGTCAGGATATAGTCAATGTTCGGTGACTTGTGGGGTGGGACAGAAGACTCGTAACCGAGATTGTGTCAACAGTTACGCAGATTTAACATGTCCTGGCTCTAGCGTCGATACTGTTGAGTGTATTGAAAGCGTAAGTGAAACTTTTTTATTTATTTAAATCTTTTTTCAGTTAAACTAAAACGAGTTTTTTTAATAAAAGAAATAAAAGAACTATCTTTGCGAGATATTAGAATATGTATAAATACTAGTCTAAGTTTGTTGGGATTAAAAAAGTAAACTGTTACATAGAACTGTGTCTATTGGTCTTCTTGGTACTCGTGGTCAGAATGTTCTCATTCATGCCTTGAAGGAAACAGGACTCGTTTGCGAAAGTGTATAAATGGATTACAAGGCGAAGATGGTTGCTTAGGACCTAATTTGGATGTTGAGCTTTGCAACATAACGGTAAGCTTACCTAAAACATTCTACATTAGGTTTAGATAAATATTTTTGAAAGGTAAATTAATAATTTTAAATGATAAACGAATTCCCAAATTCTTATATCTACAGCCATGTCCAACCTGGTCAAACTGGGGTAATTGGACTACTTGTAGTACAACATGTGGTGGTGGAATAAGGTCACACACTCGAGATTGTATCTATGGTCTACCTGGAGACTTAGGTTGTCAAGGGTCACCATTTGAAGAAGGCTATTGCAATGAAAATGTAAATAATAACAACTGTTCAGATCAAATTATTTCCTTCGTAAAACAACTACACGCACTTAAGCAAAAATACTTTACCAAAATTTCTATAGTTAGACTTTAACTTAACTAAATATGTTGAAAATAAGTGTTAGATTAAATTATTAATAAAATTATTCTATTTGAACTGAACGAAGATTGTTACATTCTTATTTAGAAACTTTGTAATAACAATTTTTTATGTGAAATGTAGGTTTGCCCTTACTGGTCACCTTGGGAAAAAATGGATGATTGTTCAGTTACATGTGGTGAAGGTGTTCAAATGACAAGACGAGAATGTCTCAACGGATTTCCTGGATTAATTGGTTGTGAAGGAGATGCTGTGAAAGTTGATCCTTGCTACCGATATGTAAGTGTATGGATATATAAAAGGCATAAATTAAAAAAAACATTCTTCTGAGGCGCAATATGTCTTCCAAAAACTTATAACTTTCATTTTTAGGATTGCCCAGAATGGACGCAATGGTCAGAATATACACCTTGCTCATTAAGTTGTGGAACTGGTTTTACTGTACGAAAACGAACGTGTAGAAACGGTTTTCCAGGCTCGATTGGCTGTGAAGGTGAAACTAAACAAGAATTGGAATGCAATACAGAAGTATAAAAATCGGAAAATTCTGGTGATATTTATTATAACAAAATCTTCTGTTTGGTAGAATTGCCCAATTCCTAATTGGTTAAGCTGGCAGCCATGGTCAGTCTGTTCGAAAACATGCGATGGTGGTTATCGCATGAGATCAAGAAGTTGCTCCATGGAGAACCGATGCATTGGAAACTACGAGGAAACTGGAAGTTGTAATACTGAGGTACTTAGTTGAGATTGATCAGTCTACTCATACATAACAAAAGAATGGGTATAGATAAGCAACATACTAACCAGTGTTTTGTTCATACAGTTATTTAAAGTTTACTTAACTTGGTTATAAATTTAGTACAACTGAAAATATCTAGAAATACCTTTTCTAAGTACTTTCATTGATATCTACAGCCCTGTGCACGCTGGACAACTTGGACAGCTTTTGGAAAGTGCAGTGCAACTTGTGCAGGAGGATTCCAATTCCGTACTCGAGCTTGTATGAATGGAGAAGCTGGTGATCCAGGATGTCTAGGAGAAGAAAGCGAAGGATCAGCATGTGAAACACAAGTAAACAGTTTTCTGTTTATCAACTCTGTATAAGTATTTCAACCACGAAGAGAACTTTTAGCTTTTAAATCTATGAAATTTCCTTTCTCACAATTTTAAGAACTTAAAATTTTATAAAAGTAATTAAATAAAAATTTGATTGCATAGGCTTGTCCTGTATGGTCTGAATGGTCTGAAGCAGAACCATGTACTGTTACATGTGGTGGAGGGAAGCAAAAACGAACACGATACTGTATGAATGGTCCAGTAGGATTAGATAGTTGCCGAGGGTCACGTGATCGTTATGAAAATTGCAACACTCAAGTGAGTTGTAAAAAAGTGTTTAATAAAAATAGAAAAGAGAAAATTTAATCATCAATCATAAACATTCAAAAATCAAAATATCTTTTGTCAAATAAAGCAAATTATTAATCAAATTATAGAAAGTTCAGTAAAAATTACATTTTATTTTTCTCATCATTGTAGACGTGTCCAGTTTATGGACCTTGGAGTAAATGGTCTGACTGTTCATCCACTTGTGGCCTTGGATATATGTATCGTAACAGAGTTTGTTCTCAAGATGGTGATTTATGCGTTGGACTTTCAAATGAAGAAGAAATTTGTATAGTTGGAGTAAGTTAATTATAAAAAAGTGAAATTTTAGATTTGATAGATTAAGTTCTTCATACAATTAGTTGAAATTATAAAAAGAATTTTAAGGATATTTACAAATTTATTATTTATTTAACCCGCGAGTAAGTTTCGAAAAAACTACTCTTTTATAAGATTAAATTCCATTTAAAAATTTTATACCAAAAAAAAAGATACGATTTAAAAAAGTCTTAAAAAAAATTTGTCTTCCATAATTTGAAAAAAAATATTTCTTACAGAACTGTCCGTATTGGAGTTTATGGGGCACATGGTCTCAATGCGCACAAACTTGTGAATCAGGGTTTAGAAACCGCGAACGAAAATGCGTTAACGGTATCGAAGGAGAAGAAGGATGCCTTGGATCTTCTTTTGATGTTGAACAATGTCCAAATCCTGTGAGCAATTTGTTATTATTAATTTCTAGGATAAAAAATTAAATTATTTAATAGCTTTAACTTTAGGGATAACTATGGTTTACTCTGTAATTAATCTATGCATACCAGCTTTTGTTTTCAAAGTAACTAATTCAGAACTTGTTAATACAATAATTTGAAATTATTATAAACATCATAAATTTGTGTAGGTTTGTCCAATTGTCACGACGCTACCGTGGAGTGAATGTAGTGCAACCTGTGGAGTTGGTAAACGAACAAGACGTCAAGTTTGCGTTAACGGTGATGAAGCGATTTGTCCTGAAATAGTAGATGAAGAAGAATCGTGCAATCTACAAGTCTGTCTTCAATTAACAACCGAGAACGATTATTAACTATTCAAACCTTTGTAGGCATGCCCTCAATGGAGTGTGTTTGGACCATTTGGAGCTTGTTCAAAGAGTTGTGGAGTTGGACAAAAGTTCCGTTTCCGTCAATGCATTGGTGGTGAACCCGGTGAAGAGGGCTGCATTGGAGCTTTAGTTGATTCAGATGATTGCAACGAAGAAGTAAAACTTTTGAAAATAAGCACTAAATGCTAAATTTAAAACATCATGTTTGATACTAAAGATGAACTATTATAGATAATTTCCCTTTTTTCAATTTCTCATATTTTATGAAGGTTTGTCCTCAATGGGAAACCTGGGGCAGTTGGACCTTGTGTGATAAGACTTGTGATGGAGGAATCAAACTGCGTGAACGTGCTTGTAATGTTGAAGTTGAACGCTGTATTGGACAAGCAATCGAAAAATATCCTTGTAACGTTAAGGTATCATGTTTAAAAATCTTTATTTATCGTTTATAAGAATAAATGTTGGTTCAGGCATGTCCCTATTTGACCTCATGGTCTATCTGGTCTGTATGCGATGCAGTATGTGGATTAGGACAGCAACAACGTTTCCGTAGTTGCATTAATGGAGCCATGGGAGATTTTGGATGTCAAGGTGAATCAGAGGAAACTCAAACTTGTAGCTCTCGCGTAAGTCTATGTTACTACATGATAGTCTGCAAATAAATATCTAAATGGTTATAAATTAGCTTTACATCTAACCCTTATTTTCTTGAAAGAAAAGTTATTTTTGAGATTAAACTATTTAAGCAAATTTCGGAATCTAATCACCATCGATATTTAATTTTACACAAAATATGTTGAATTCAAAGTAAATCTATCTATTGAAAGTGAAATCAACTTATTGCAGCCATGCGCTTCGTGGGCAATGTGGTCTGAATTTGGTGAGTGTTCACTAACTTGTGGAGTGGGAAGTAAGGTTCGTCAACGAATATGCGTTGGAGGGAACCCAGGTGATGCAGGATGCAGCGGAAGTAATATCAGTACTATAGAGTGCAATACTCAGGTATGGAAGTCCCTTAAAATCCTTCACATCTTTCATCAGATAAGAATTTAAATTTTATGTAGGATTGCCCATTCTTTGAAAAATGGAGTGAATGGAGCTTGTGCTCATTTACTTGTGGTGGAGGAAAAGAAAGAAGAGAAAGAAGATGTGTTTACGGTCTACCTGGAGATGAAGGATGTATCGGAGATGTACTTGATATAAGACCATGTGCTGAACAAGTTTGTACAACAAACTATTTTACGAAAATAAAGTTAGGTTCCAAACTATTTTTTTAATGTTATTCATATTCCAGCCTTGTCCTTACTGGTCTTCATGGACATCATTTAGTGTTTGCTCAGTTACTTGTGGTAAAGGCGTCAAAAATCGAATAAGAAGCTGTATAAACGGCGACATTGGACAAAAAGGATGTATTGGCCCTGGCGGTGAAGTCAATACTTGCATTCTTGGTGTAAGTTGTTACTAAGATGGTCCTTTTACAAAATATCATTCTAAAAATTTGCATATCTTCTTTTGAATCGTTGTGGAAAACAAACCAGATAAAATACGATCTTTTTGTAGCTATGTCCCTATTGGAATGATTGGTCTGTTTGGTCAGGTTGTAGCGACGTATGTGGAGGAGGTATTAGAAGTAAATATAGAAATTGCATCAATGGAAATGCTGGAGAATCATTGAACTGTCTTGGATCTGTAAGAATTAATGAGACTTGTAACAATCAGGTAAAAATCCTTCAGAAAAATGTCAATTTTCTGACTAAAAGTCTGTATCAACTTGTGAATTAGCCATGTTCTCGTTGGTCTCTGTGGAGTGATTGGACTGGTTGCTCTTTGAGCTGTAATGGTGGAATCCGATCACGCAATAGATTCTGTATTGATGGTGAAATAGGAAGTCGAGGATGCCGTGGTGGTGCAAATGAACAGGAGTTCTGTAATCCTCAAGTAATTCAAACAAAAATCAAACAACTTTGTACATAAATAAAGTGGTTCTATAGTAGTAGTATAAATAAATAAGAAATTTTATATAATTGATGGAACAAAGATTTAATTTCTCAGCATTAATTATAACGAGATTTAAACATTGACCATTTATATTTAGGCCTGTCCTTATTTGTCAACTTGGATGCCATGGTCTACATGTACTGAACCCTGCAATGGAGGTATACAAAGTAGGTCACGTATGTGCTTAAACGGACAGTTAGGTGAATTCGGATGTGATTTACCTGAAAATGAAGTACAGGCTTGTAATCTGGAGGTAAAGGACAAGTTTTGATTAAAATATTTGTTGAACAAATATATAATTCACCATTTTTGATTTGACTTGATTTTATGATAACATTTCTGTGGTTTTTGACGAATACATTTTGTATCAGAGCTGTCCATCATGGTTAGTTTGGGAGTCTTGGAGTTCTTGCACAAAGACATGTGATTCTGGCGTTCGCAGTCGCAAGCGAGAATGCTTTGTTGAAAATGGAAGCTTACTTAGCTGCGAAGGTCAAGCAGAAGATTATGAAAATTGTAATGAACAGGTAAAATTAAATCGTCTTGATCTGAGAAATTTCTAGATCATCGTTTCTATAGGCTTGTCCAAGCTGGGTAGAGTGGACTCAATGGACAGACTGCAGTGATTCGTGTGGACGAGGGGTCATTACAAGATCTAGAATTTGTGTAAATGGTACTAAGGGCGAAAGAGGATGTGATGGAGATGATTTTAATATAGTTGATTGCATTCGAGGGGTAGGCATGATTATTTTGAGCTAACACCAAATATATAATAAAGTCAAGTTTTTAACATCTACTAAATTCTTAAATAATTCTCTAACTTTTCTTCCAGGACTGTGCATATTATGAGAACTGGTCTTCATGGGGCGCATGTAATCAAACTTGTGGAGGAGGATTTAAGAGCCATGTACGTAGATGTGTTAATGGTGTCCCAGGTGATGCTGGCTGTGAAGGACCTGAATCTGAATTCACGATGTGCAACTTTGATGTAAGATTTGATTAATTTCTTAAAAAACTTATCTTTTAATTAAACGTTTAAAAATATGTTTGCAAATTCGGTTCTTATAGAAATCTACACTCGACTGTTTGTGCGAAAACTAACATAAAATATGAATAGATTTAAAAGAATGTTTAATGTTAGTATGACATAAATAACCGTTTAATGCAAGAAGAAATTTGGCCGCAAATTTGAGCTATCAGAATTAGCATCAGCTTTGACTACAGCTGCACATGAGAACGATACAACTACTTACCCTGCAAAGTATTATTTTATAGATAGATCAAGTACTTACTATAATATTAGGTTTTATACCTCTCTTTCTTCAACGTTTGAAATAATGGAAATATTTACAGCAATAATTTGATCTAAATTGTATTTTTAGGGATGTTCGTTCTGGTCAGAATGGAATGATTGGTCAAACTGTAGCGCTCTATGTAACGCTGGATTAAGATCCAGAGACAGATTTTGCATTCGTGGAGAAGTGGGTAGCCTCGGTTGTGCAGGGTTTTCTACAGAGCATGAATTTTGTAACACTTTCGTAAGTGTAAAGAAAAACTATTTTTCACTGAATTTTTCATAACTAGCATGAAGCCTAAATTAGATAATTAAAAGTTTAAACTTTATTGTAGCGATGTCCATACTATTCGCAATGGACTGCATATAATCCATGTGACGCTACTTGTGGAGGAGGACTTAAAGTCAAACGACGATATTGTATTAGCGAAAATGGAGAAGGTTGCGAGAGCTTAAATGAAGATGAGTTGAAGTTTGTCGAGTGCAACACAAATGTGAGAAAATTCCTAAAAGCCCTAACAGTGAAATTTAGAAATTTCCAAATTAATCTCATCATTATGATTTACTGGCAGCTTTCAATTTTATTTTTTATCGATCAATCTTGCTTCTTAGGAATGTCCGTTTTGGACAAACTGGGGCGAATGGGGCAACTGCAGTCGGCCTTGTGACGGTGGACGAAGGCAAAGAACAAGATTATGTAATAACGGAGTATTTGGAGATGCTGGTTGTGATGTTGGATCGACTTTTGACTCTGAAGTTTGTAATGAACAGGTTTGTTGAAGCCTTTAGTAAAACGATTTTTTGCAGTTATGAGTCCTTATAGATTAACAATTTTCGCTTTCTAACAGCGGTGTCCAATGTGGACAGATTGGTCAGCCTGGTCCTCATGCTCTCAGACTTGTGGTGAAGGCGTCCAAACTCACGTTCGTAGCTGCATGTATGGTGTAGAAGGAGTCGACTGTCCAGGAGAAGCATTTGAATCTCGAAAATGCGTTGATGAGGTGATTAGTTGCAAACAGTTTTGTGGATAATTATTTAAACCTGTGAAGTTTTTTTTGTGTTATAAGATAAATTATTTAAAAGTATAATGAGTAAAATGGTTTTAAAATTACAGCACTGCTCTTTCTGGATTGAGTGGAGCACATGGAGTGAATGCACAGCTTCATGTGATGGAGGACTGAAGATTCGATATCGTCAATGCTCAAATGGACAAGTTGGAGACGAAAATTGCCAAGGATCAGATGTTGAGACGGTCTCATGTAATTCTGAGGTACGTAAAGATTTACACAATGAGTTGTAAAAGTATCTCTTTCAAAAGAAGTGTCATTTATGTAAGTAAACAAAAACTAACAAAGAATTTGTTTTAAAGAATTGTGTATACTGGTCTGAGTGGTCAGCGTATGGTGTCTGCTCGAAAACATGTGGTCTTGGATCTAAATCTCGAACTCGGTTATGTTTGAATGGGGATCCGGGAGATATTGGATGTTCAGGACCAAAAGAGAATATAGTTCAATGTTACGAACAAGTAAAAACATCTAAATTATGAATTTAGTTTGCATTAGTATTGTCAAAAATGTTCTATAGTCTCCCAGTAAAATTTGCTAAATATTTTTCTACATTAGGATTGTCCTATTTTGACCCAATGGAGTCTCTTTACACGATGTTCTGCGACCTGTGGAGGTGGATTTAAAAGTAGAAGTCGAGAATGTCTGAATACCATCGATGAAGACTTTTGTTCTGATCTCACTGAAACTGTCTCTTGTCAAACACAAGTAAATTCAGTTTCATTCTTTCTTAAACGCCATTTGAAGTACCTTCAATGAAATACCAAAATCAAAAATAATAAAATAGTAAAAAGCGTAAAGACAAATACTCATCTGCAAATGTTTTGGTGACAATTAAAAGAGATTACTTATAACTCATTTTGTTTTACAGAAATGTCCCTATTGGTCGAATTGGTCTGAACTTTCTGAATGCTCAGTCTCGTGTGGTGCTGGTATTCGTCAAAGATCAAGATATTGTGTTAATGGAACAGTTGGAATGAATGGCTGCATTGGCCCAATGGCTGAATATGTCAACTGTAATCCACAAGTAAGCAGCAAGTTAAAGTTGTTGCTCCTTTATTTCACAATTTAAGTATCTTAAAAATTACTCTGCGCTTGATTCCGGTTTAACTGAAAGAAATCTTTGGATTTACTCTGATGTCAACTTCTTAGGTATGTCCTTTCTGGGATCAATGGTCAGATTATTCTCCATGCTCTGTCACCTGTGGTTATGGAAATAAACGTCGAACAAGAGAATGTATTTTTGGTGACCCTGGTCAAGGTACTTGTGTTGGATTAGTTTCAGAAGAGCAGTCTTGCATTATTGACGTAAGTTTTTTTTAGTTTGGATGTATTGCATTATTTAAATAAAAAATTTCAAAAAATCCTAACTTGTTTATCAAAACACTTATATAAATATAAATTGAAATATTTTATATTTACAGTCATGTCCTTTCTGGACTGAATGGAGTCCGTTTACTGATTGTTCTGTGACATGCCAGGGTGGTATTCAAACTAGAACAAGATTTTGTAGAAACGCAATTAAAACTGATTCTGAATGTGGTGAAGGTTCAAATGTAGAATCTCAAACTTGCGAGACACAAGTCAGTTCTAATGATCATTTTGACTCATAACTTACAAATTAATTTAGTAATAAGCATTAACTCTTGATTCAAAAATCATAAATGACTGAATATTCTAAAAAAGATAATTTTCAACCTTTAGCCTTGTCCATACTGGTCCGATTTCAACAACAATACGGAATGTTCATTCAGCTGTGGTGGTGGATTAAATATCAAACAGCGAACTTGTATCAACGGTCAGCCCGGACAAGTTGGTTGTCAAGGACCTGCGACATTACAATCTGCATGTAATGAGGAAGTAAGTATCATGTTCCAGGTATTGCAAGAAAAAGAGTGATGCTCAATCGACCTATAAAATTAGGCATGCCCATACTTTACTGCTTGGACACCATGGCGACCATGTTCTGTCAGCTGTGGTACTGGAATTCGTAAACGTTCTAGAATGTGTTTGAATGGTTATGCTGGTGTGGATGGCTGTGAAGAGGAAGATTTTGAAATGGAAGATTGCAATACCCAAGTCAGCATTTATCCTTGTTTTTTGGTTTTGTAATAATTGGACAAATTTAAAAAATTCTCCATTTTAAACTACATTGAAATTTTAATTATTACTAAAAGGATTGTCCATTCTGGTCTCAATGGAGTGAATGGGATTTATGTCCAGTTTTATGTGATGGTGCCACCCAAGATCGAAGAAGAACTTGTATTGGAGGATATGCTGGTGTATTTGGTTGTCATGAAGGAAGTTCTTATGAAACTCAACCTTGTGGAACAGAGGTAAATACAAAGCAAAATACAAATATAAATTTAACTTTTTATGTTTGTATAAACAAAGAGATGCGAGTACTGGTCGTTCTGGACCAATTGGGGAAGCTGTAGTGAAACTTGCGGAGCAGGAAACAAAACAAGAGGACGACAATGTATAAATGGACCTGAAGGTTTTGGAAACTGTAAAGGCGATTCTGTTGATTTTGAACTTTGCCATGAAGGAGTCAGTCAAACTATTTTAGAATAAAAACAATATTTTTACCACTCATTTTAAAGGATTGTGCATTTTGGCAAGAATGGTCAACTTGGGGCAGTTGTTCTGCCACCTGTGGTTTGAGTCGACGCGTTCGAATACGCTCATGTTACAATGGATTACCAGGAGAAGATAGCTGTCAAGGACTGGATTATGAGATCGACTTCTGTCAACAAGATGTATGTACCTCACAAATTAAAATATTATTCTGATTTTTTTCATTAAAAAAAATGTTGTTTGATTCTATTCAGCCATGTCCCACGTGGACTCCATATAGCAACTGGACAGATTGTACTGTGACATGTGGTCAAGGTATCCAACAGCGCTCTAGAAATTGCTTGAATGGTAAACCAGGTGACGTTGGTTGCGAAGGAACTGTGATTGAACAAACCCTTTGTAATGCTCAAGTAAGTAAGATTTTATATATTGAGTGCAAAAGCTTTGGTAGAAGAGAAATCAAACCTTCAATTTCTAGGCTTGTCCTTTATTCTCAAACTGGTCGCCAGTAGGAGAATGTTCAAAAACATGCGAAGGAGGTTTTGCTTCTAGAGTTCGTACTTGTTTGAATGGATTTGTTGGACAAGATGGATGTCTAGGCAGCTTACAAGATTTGGTTCTTTGTAACGAACAGGTAAAAACAGATCTCTACTTCATACCTACAAAATACAATATTAGATCCTTGTAATAATAAAATCAATTAAAAAATCATTAAAAAATACTTAGTAAATTGAGAAAACTCTTTTTTGGTGCTGTAAGCAAACTTATGCTACCCGTTCATACCACTAATATTCCTAACAACTTATTTTGCTTAATAATTTCAACAGCCTTGCCCAATATTTTCTGAATGGAATCAATGGTCAGAATGCAGCGCAACTTGTGGCGATGCTAAACATACTCGCTCAAGATCATGTCAATTCGGAATTGAAGGAGCAGATGGATGCATTGGAGCTACAACAGAAACAGAATCCTGTTTGAACTTACCGGTATGTGATAATTAATATTTGTTATTTGACATATTAAAATTAGATAATAAATGAGTCATAACTGAGGTATTGACATTTATGTTTTTTCAATTTAGCCATGTCCAGTTTATTTACCATGGAGTGAATGGGGTCCATGTTCAACCACTTGTGGTCAAGGATTGCAAGTTCGAGACCGACAATGCTCATTTAGTGAAGGGTGTGTTGGGGTTTCTGAAGAAACAAGACTATGTGTTGTTGGGGTAGGATTTCTTGTACTGAGCTTTTATAATAGTGAAAAAACGTTTTAATAATATTAATAAAACTATTTTGCAGTCATGTCCATACTTGGCTGAATGGTCAACTTGGTCACCTTGTCCAGTAACATGCAATGGGGCAATCCAAAGTAGAACAAGAATTTGTATAAATGGCGACTTAAATGATATAGAATGCGCTGGTGAGCTTTCAGAGGTTCAGCCTTGTGGACTACAGGTAGATAATTATTTTAAATTCTATTTTTTCTTCTCCTATCGGGATGTTCTGTAAAAGACTTGTCCTATTTGGAGTAATTGGGGTGTCTGGTCTCCATGTACTAAAACTTGTGGAGGTGGAAAGCGATCTCATTCTCGTTTGTGTATTAATGGCATAAGTGGTCAAGTAGGATGTTCTGGACCAGAAATAGAAGAAGAAGCTTGTAATGAAATGGTTTGTTTTAACAACCTACGATCTCTCAGTTGCTTACTTCAATTTTGCTCAATTACAAGTTATGTCCTTACTGGTCAAACTGGAACATCCAGCCTTGCTCTAAGACATGTGGTACAGGAGATCAAATTCAAGAAAGATCGTGTTTGAATGGTGTTCCAGGAGACGAAGGGTGTGAAGGAGATAGCATCATTATAACAAACTGCAACGAAGAGGTTCGCATTTATCATTTTACATTTCTCAGATCAAGTTAACTTATTTTATTCACATCTTTGACCAGCAATGTCCGGAGTTTGCTGAATGGAATGAATGGACTGCTTGTTCACAAACATGTGGAATGGGAATGCGAAGGCGAACTCAATCATGTAGAGCAGGAAATGAAACGATTGGATCCTTTATGTGTGGAGAAAGTGTAGAGGTGGTGGAAGTGTGCTCGGAACAGGTTCAATTATTGATTCAGAACATTTTTATTATCGTTATAAATAGCTGAATATTCTCTTAATTATTTTATCAAATTTGAAAACAGAATTGCGAAAGTTGGCAAACGTGGTCGCCATGGTCACCTTGTTCAACGTCTTGTGGACGAGGCGAGAAACAGAGAACTCGAGTTTGCGTGAATGGTAATCCTGGAGACTCAGGCTGTATTGGAGATATCTTAGAAGTTGATGCATGCATCCAAGGGGTGAGTTCTAGCTGAAGTGATATTGTCGTTACAGCTGACAAATAATGCATATCGATAGGATTGTCCCTTCTGGTCAGACTGGAATAATTGGGGTGACTGTAGTAGTTCTTGTGGAGGTGGTCAGCGTTCTCACACTCGTTATTGTGTGAATGGAGTCCAAGGAGATGAAGGTTGCCTCGGAGCCCTATCCGAAACTTCTTCATGCAACATTCAGGTATAAAACTTCTAAGAAGAAAGCTAAAAAAGATGCACCAAATATGAATAAAGAAATTTATAATTTCTATTTATAATTTTTTTAATCATAAAATATGTTTTTAGCAATGTCCTGGTTGGTCATTGTGGACGAACTTTAGTGATTGCTCTGTTACCTGTGGCGGAGGCATCCAGACAAGATTAAGAACTTGTGTGAATGGTGTTGTTGGTGGTGATGGTTGTCAAGGACCTGAAACAAACGAGCAGTATTGCAATGGACAAGTATGTTCAAAATTAGAGCGTTTAGACTTTGATTTAATTAAAAGTATTTCTCTTGTTTCAAATCTTTATTGTAAAAGTGTCGCTTTTAGCGTTTCACTTTTATATGAAAAGTTTGTATTCTTTTTCTTTCTTTTAAATATTATTGCTTTTTATTTGATAGACATGTCCAAAATTTTCTACTTGGTCTTCGTATCAACCATGTTCTAAGTCATGTGATGGTGGATTCAAGATTCGCAATCGTGCATGTCTAAATGGTGTACTTGGAGATGAAGGTTGTATTGGAGATGAAACTGAAATTAGTGAATGCAACACGGCAGTAAGTTAATGATTTTAGCTATAAGATATTTTGAAGAAAATCTTCAAACAATTTTTTTCTATAGTTGTGCTCTACATGGTCTGTGTGGGGTGATTGGTCAGAATGTTCAAAAAGCTGTAACGGTGGTCGACGTCGTCAACTTCGTGTCTGCGTCGGTGAAATTGGAAGCTGTCCAGGAAGTAATGAGAAATTTGAAGAATGCAATACAGAAGTGAGTAACAAGGGGGTGATCCCATGAAAAGTTCAATAGCTCATAATAATCTCTCAATCAATCTTCATTTTAACTATATTAGTTTGAATCAAGGACTTCAACATTTTCACTTGTTAAGAAAGATGTAGGCTGTTTTTCTTTAACACTGCAATAATTATTTCAGCCCTGTGCTGTTTATTCGGAATGGGGTGGCTGGTCAGAATGCAGTACAAGCTGTGGAATGGGAATACGGTCACATACTCGTATTTGTATTGGTGGAATTGCTGAAGTTGATTGCAATGGACCTGAAATAGAACAGGAGTCTTGCAATAATAAGGTTCATGTTTGATAAATTCGGCTTTCTGTGCCTTTGATTACTTAATCTAAGAAAGTTATATTAAGTTTAAATATAAATCAAGTTTTAATAAGAAATGAATTATTCAAAAATTTAGATTTGTCCAAAATGGGCACCCTGGAGTACATGGACAGCCTGCAGCGTCACATGCGGTAGTGGGGTTCAATCACACCGTCGGGAATGTTTGAATGGAGTTATGGGCGAAGATGGTTGCCTTGGTAATGATGAAGAGATGCAACGTTGCTCGCTCTTGGTAAATCATTACTGATATAAAAATCTATAGCAACTAGCAATGAAAAGCTTATGAAATTATGTAGCCAGATATTTCAGAAACACATAAATAAAACCCTTTCAAATCGTAGGATGAATGTCCTGTTCAATATATTTGGGGACCATGGGGTAAATGCTCAAAAGAATGTGGAGTTGGTAAAAAGGTGCGAAGTAGAATATGTCTTGAAAACCAATTTGGATGTAAAAAACTACCTGACCAAGAAGAAGTCTGTAATGAACAGGTTAGTTTTCATATTACATTAGTGCTTGATGCGATGATTTTAAATATACTCACAACTACATTAGCCATGTCCTTCATTGTCTCCTTGGGCACCTTGGACCGACTGTAGTATGTCTTGTGGTGGAGGAATGCAGTCTCGAACAAGAGAATGTTTGAATGATAATTTGAATGAAACTGGTTGCTTCAACCCACTCTTAGAAGTACAGCAATGCAATTTACAGGTAATTATTTAGTTGATTTAATTCTTGATAGATCACTGGTGTAAATCTATCTTTTCAGATTATATAGCTTAAAAAGCGGCATATTTTTTATACAAACCGTTCCAAAATTATTTTGTTAAATTTGATTATATCTATTAACAGGAATGTCCTACTTGGAGTGATTGGTCAATATGGATGAAATGCTCAGTTACATGTGGCACTGGTTATGAAGTCTATAAAAGAAATTGCATAAGTGGGTTCGAGGGTGATTTAGGATGTGAAGGTGCAAGTAAAGAGCAAAGAGTTTGTGGGAGTACAGTAAGTGTATTTGTAAAAATCATAATTTGGTAACTTTGCAAAAACCTACAGATGGTTTACCTCTTTGGCTTATTTTTTTAGGAAAACGTGTGTCCTATGTGGAGCTCATGGGGTCGCTGGACTGACTGCTCAGACTCCTGTGGAGGAGGCACTAAAATTAGAAATAGAATTTGTGTTAATGGTTTCGTGGGTGATGATGGTTGCGAAGGACCTGATGTTTTGATTGATCAATGTAACGTGCAAGTGAGTTCTTGATTTAATTGATTTCTTTATTTAGATCAATAATGGTAAGAAATAAAATTCTTTTTTTTTAAAGATAATATCTAAAAAAATTTGATAATTAACTGAACATTAACCATTTCAATGTTATTTAAGAGCTGCCCTGTGCTTTCACCATGGTCAGAATGGTCTCAATGCTCTGAAACATGTGGATCAGGACAACGAGTACGATACAGATCTTGCTCTGAGTATGGAATGTGTGGCGAAGTTTCATTAGACGAAAGTGAAGACTGTAAACTTCAGGTTTTTCAACCAAAAAAAATAGTTTAAATAAACCATAAATTTGTACTTCCATATTCAGCCTTGTCCGATGTGGTTACCTTGGGGAGAATGGTCACAATGTACTACTACATGTGGTATTGGTATCCGTACACATACAAGAACTTGTCTTAATGGTGCACCTGGTGAAGCGGGCTGTATTGGGCCTTCTTCAGAAGAAGCTGCATGCCAAGGAAGCGTAAGTCAAACACAAATAGTTGTTTAATAGAATAATTAAATTCAATTTTGCTTAAAAAACGTCCTTTTTAGTAATATTATAGATCTTATAGATAGATTTTTATGTTTGGTAGTTAAGTTTATTAAGAGATCATCAATTTTTAGCTGACCTAGGCTGAGCACCTAGTTTAATGGTCTTTTTTTATTATTCTACAATTACCTTTTCGTACAAGCTTAAGCATACAAATGTCAAAAGTTAATTGTTAAGAAATCAAGTTAGCATGCTCATATTTTTTAAATTTATAATATTAAACATTTTAACTACTAAATTTTCCTATTCAAAAATTTCATTAATTTCACAAACTACAGATTAGTATTAAATTAAAACATAAAACTTTGAATAGATTTGTGCCTACTGGTCAGAATGGGGCACCAGTGAAGAATGTTCAGTTACTTGTGGTGGAGGAATTTCTATAAGTACAAGAATATGCATCAATGGAGAAGTTGGTGATGAAGGATGTAAAGAAGAACCAACGAAATTTGTTAACTGCAATAGTCAAGTAATCACTTCTTGAAGAAATTAATTTTACTTCAGAACTTATTTAAGCGGTTTTCAATTTTCACAGCCTTGTCCTTTCTGGGGAGAATGGGTTGAGTGGAGTGAATGTTCTCACTCTTGTGGTAGTGGATTACATTCAAGAACCCGACGTTGCAGGTTTGGAACTTTTGGTCAAATCGGTTGCTTGGGCGACTACTCAGAAAGTGAAGCTTGCAATACACAGGTATGAAACTTGTTACTTACATCAACTTTAACTTATTATTATGTTTTTGATTTAGCTATGTTTTGGCTGGTCTCCTTGGAGTAATTTTGGAGATTGCTCAGTCTCTTGTGGTCTTGGAAAACAGCTTAGAACAAGGATTTGTCCTACTAATGACTGTCCTGGGTCAGCAGAAAACTACCGGGCCTGTAATATTCAAGTAAGTTTTGTTGCTTAATGAACATCTGTTTAGATTCTAATCTTAAATCAATATTCCAGTAAATATATAAATCTGTTGTGTTGAAAATCAACTCAAATATATCAATCTTTTGTAGCTGTTTTTGGTTTATAGTAAATAAATTTTAATCTAGGAGTGTCCTGTATGGTCTTTGTGGAGTGTGTACACACCTTGTTCTGCATCTTGTGGAACAGGAGTTAAATCAAGAAATCGTATATGTGTTGGTGGAAATCCAGGAGATGATGGTTGTATTGGAGCTGTTCAAGATTCAAATACTTGTAACACCAATGTAGATTAAACTACTAAATTTTAGTAAAAATGAGAGTTTATGAATTTTCTATGTCAGCCTTGCCCAACATGGTCGACTTGGAGTGAATTCGGATCATGCTCCGCTTCTTGTGATACTGGCTCTGAGGTGAGATCCAGAACTTGTATTGGAGGTTTAATTGGAGATATCGGCTGTGAAGGAGAAAGACAACAAAGACAACCGTGCATGCTTATGGTAATTGAGTTTGCAACTTTTATTTTTCTGCAAAATTACAATTTATTTTTTATAAGGCTTGCGCTAGCTGGGGACCTTGGGGAAGTTACTCTCAATGCAGTAAATCGTGTGATGAGGGTGTTCATACTAGATTGCGCGAATGCATAGGAGGTGAACCTGGCGATCCTGGTTGTATTGGAGAAAGTATTCAAACAAACGTGTGCAATATAAATGTAAGTTTAAGTTAATGAATTATCACCGAAGTGCTAAGTGAAAATAGAAGCTGTTGATGTCACAGTTTAATCAGTTTAAGTTTCTTAAAAGAGATTTCTTCTAACTTTTGAAACAAAGTACTTTTTAAACTAAAAACTGACTGAATTAATGAATAACATTAATACTTAAGAACAAACCATGACTAAGCAAACTATTCTATAAAAACTGTTTTGTCAATAACCATACTGTAGCATCTAGTGAATATAAGAATAAATTCTTCTCTGAATATGATAATTACAATTTTATTTTAGAGATGTCCAAAATGGATTGAATGGAGTGAATGGTCACCATGTGATAGAACTTGTGGTAATGGTGAACAGACACGTCAACGATATTGCTTAAACGGAAATGTTGGTGATATTGGTTGCATAGGTGCAGTTGTAGAAATTAAACAATGTGAAGATCTTGTAAGTTTCAAATTGATTTGAAGTTTTAATGTTTGAACAGAATTATAATTCTACATAATATTTTAAATATTAGCCGAAATGTCCATTTTGGGGAAACTGGGAAACTTGGGCAGATTGTGAAGTGACTTGTGGCGGAGGAAGACGTTTACGAGTTAGACAATGTATTAATGGCCAGCCCGGTGATATTGGATGTACTGGGAGCTTAATAGAAGAAGGATCTTGCAACAGCAAGGTATAAATTGAACTAAATATAAGTAGATAAATTTTGCTAACTACCTTTTATTTCTTTTCTAAAATAATTATTACTTATTGAAGCCCTGTCCATTCTTTTCAAATTGGTCTTCATGGTCTCCGTGTAGTGCTTCTTGTGAAGGAGGTGAAAAGACTCACACTAGAGAATGTGTTAATGGAAACGTTGGTGATGTCGGTTGCGAAGGACCAGTGGTTGAAACTCAGCCCTGCAGTCTTCAAGTGTGTATCTTAAGCTAAGCTTTAAATATAGGGTTGAGGTTACAAACACAAAATATGTTCTACAATAGAGCTTGATTTAGATTTTAGTATAATGGTTTACATACCACAACAATTATTACTTAAATAATAATTTCAATGTATACTTAAAGTAAAAGAAGAAACTATTTTTCCTTATTTTAAGTAGAATTTTAAAATATTTTTCTACAGCCCTGTCCTCGGTGGAGTGATTGGAATGAATGGAATATTTGTCCAGTTACCTGCGGCGGTGGACTGCAATTCAGGAGCCGAAAATGCTTATACGGAAATGTAGGAGAATTAGGCTGCATAGGACAACCAGTAGAAGATAGAAGCTGCAATACACAAGTTAGTTTTAGTTTTTTTCAATCAAGTTAGTTGTATAATAATCAAAATAATTGCTAATAATAATTATTGTTGTTAATTTGCAATGTTTTAATTTAGCTTGCTGGAGGTTTTCTGTTTCTTCCATCTAGCTTGAAATGTATATATAGTCTAAAGTAAAATATTCTGAAGTCTGTGTTTTCAATTATCAAGAATTTTTTTTTCAATTTTCAAACAAATTTTATTGATTAGCAAAGAAATATTAAATTTCTAATAAGACTTGTCAGAAAAATTTGAATTTTGTTTTCTGATTTTTTGTTCTAAGAACTGTCCATTCCTTTCTCCATGGACTTTATGGTCAGGGTGTAGTCAAACATGTGACTCAGGAGTACAAATAAGAACTAGATCATGTGTTAATGGTAATCCAGGAGACCTTGGTTGTGAAGGAGAGCTAACTAATACTAAGCCGTGCTTCATACAGGTCATTTACTGTTTCTGAGATTATTTTTAATATTCTTGAATAATGTATAGTTTAAGTAAATATTTAAAACCAAGTTGCTGAATTTGTCGAATTGATTACCTGATAAATTCATAAGTAAAAGAATGTGTAAAACTTTAAAAAATGTTATTCTAAACTTTCCTAGGCGTGTGTTTATTGGGGCGACTGGACTGAGTTTGGACCCTGCTCTACATCTTGTGGTGA
Source organism: Pegea sp. RAD2-039 (assembly GCA_034620365.1). Taxonomy (NCBI): domain Eukaryota; kingdom Metazoa; phylum Chordata; class Thaliacea; order Salpida; family Salpidae; genus Pegea; species Pegea sp. RAD2-039. The sequence continues at coordinate 2,005,461 of JAQGEQ010000048.1, read as the reverse complement.
TGACGGTAGACAAACTAGAAATCGAGAATGTATTGGTGGAAATCCTGGAGATCAAGGATGTGAAGGTCCCGACTCAGAAACGATAGACTGCTTCATACGAGATTGTCCAAGTAAGAACTAAATCCAATCATCTTAGCAAACACTGCAAATACAAGCTAGTTACGCAAAAGAGCTTATGGTAGCAAAAACTTTAAATTAAACTAAAATATTTCTGTTGGTAAAAGTTAATTACTGAAATGGAAAAAAATAATTCCACAAAACGCGCATCGTTCAAGAGATTGTAAAGTTTTTCTTTTCTTTCACTGATACTTTATGTAGTTCAACATAGAAGGTATCTTTAACTGAATATATTTAATTCAGGATGCTTTCCTGATTATAAGAAGATCGGTTTTGAAAATGGTGACGTTGAATGTACGGATGACAACTTTTTGGAATCCAAGTGCTTGTTCTTCTGTTCGAATGGTTACCAAATATCTGGAAAAAGTGTTTTAGCTTGCAAAGAATCTCCTGATGGAACATTCAACTGGGATGATGAAACGCCTGTTTGTCACGGTTAGTCATGTACCTTAAAGTATTTCAAAATTTAAATTAAAAAATTTCTTAGGGCAAAATAGATAATAAATAATAATAATAATACCGTGTTATTAAACTGAAATCTCAAATTTCATAATTTACTCTGTTTTATTTAAAACTTTACTTTTCACTATCAGTTAAATCACAATTATAGACTGAAAGTATTTTGTTAATGTAATTAAATGAAAAAAATATCATTTTTAATGAATTTAAAGAATTTTACAATCAAACTTTTGTCAGTATAGTTGCTAATACTTGCCTATTATCTAATTTTTTTACAGAAAAATGTGTCAATGAGAAGATGGATATTGCTCTTGTATTAGATAGCTCATCTAGTATTGGCAACGATAACTTCGTGCTAATGCGTAGTTTTGTGAAAAATCTTATAAAATCTTTTAATGTTGGAAAAGATAAAACATTAGTAAGATCAAATTTGTCAACATTTTAACTATCAATTTTTAAAATGTATTTTAAAATATATTTGACAACAATTCAATTATTAAAATTTGATTACAGTTCAGTGCAATTCGATACAATAGGAAAGTTCACAACTTATGGGATTTTAAAACTTTTGATAAGTCAGAGGATTACATTAAAGCAGTTGAGACAATTCCATACGATGGTTATGGAACTCAAACTGGCAAAGGACTTAGATATGCCTATGAAAGAATGTTTAAGAAGTCTCGTGGTGCCCGTTCTGGTGTTGCTCGTATGGTGGTTCTTATCACTGATGGGAACGCTCAAGATGATGTCATAACTCCTTCTAATTTGCTTAAGAGCGAAAATATTGTGATTAATGTAGTTGGAGTTGGAAAAATTGATATTAGCAGTCTTCACGAAGTGGCTAGTAAACCTAGCGATAATTATACTTTGTTTATCGATTCGTTTGATTCGCTGAATCCACAAGTTGACCTTATTGTAAATCAAGTCAAGCAATGTGAAGTAAGTAAACTGCAAAACGTTTTAAAGTCAAATAAATCAAATATTGTAGCTGATTAAAAGAATCATATTCAATAAACCTGAATAAAATCTATTATTCTAATATAAAGGTTGACCAGTGCTTTCCACCAAATAGCGTCTTAGACTTAGTTCTTGTCGCTGATAGTTCAATAAGTGATAGAAACTTCGCTGCGATTCGTGACTTCTTGAGCAACTTAGTTGGAACGTTCACGATAGCTCCAAACAAAGTCAAAGTAAATTCAAATTTCAAATTAAAATAAAATTATTAATTTTTTTCATTGTTATTTTAAAAGGTTGCACTGGTCACATTTGACTCAAATGCTGATGAACAGTTTGACTTGAACAAGTATAAAAATAAAAATGAAGTACTATTAGGTAATTAAAATCGATTTTTAAAAGAAATTGCTTGTTATTTTATTTAGTTATAACAAACACGAATTAGTGTGGTGAATTACAATAGCTGTACCTGTACAAATAAATCTATTATTCTAAAACAGGCATTTCCACTGTAAATAATGATGATCAAAATAAAGGAAGACAAATTGGAAAAGCTCTAGCTTTTGCACGTCAAAGTTTGCTTAAAAGCAAAACTCCCAGTCGAGGAAAAGTACCATCTGTAACTTTATTAATAACTAACGGTAAGTATTAGTTCACAAAAGTAGGCTAAGTATGGTGTGCAAAAGAATAAGTTGGTACTAATAATAATTTAAAATAAATCTAGCTTATGAAACTTAAATTTTTTTGCTAGGTCAATCTGAGGATAGAGTTGAAGATGAGGCCATACTTCTACGGCAGTTTTCAAGAGTCATTGCCATTGGAATTGGTGAAAGTATTCTACAAGACGAACTTCAGAAAATTGCAACTGGTGATGGAGTTGAGAATGTTCAAATAGTTGAATCATTTAGTCAACTTTCAGCTGAGCTTGAAGTTATTTCAAAATTAATTGCGTCTTCCTGCAAAGAAAATTAAATTATATCATTTTCAATTATACCTTATTAGTTTCTAATTACAGCTACACTAATTATCTGCAAATAATGGCTTAAATAATAAACTGCTTAAAATCTTTAATGAAAATACATAATTGAATATGGCAAAATCATTTAATCTATAGTTAGGTTTTTTAGCTAAAATGCTTTACTAATATTAGACTTCTTAAAACTTGATAGAATCGTTGTTACTCTAGAAAATCTTTTATTGTTGACAAGTTTTTTTGCTGTTTTCGAAAAATTTGTAGATCTTGAAATACATCTTGAATATAAAAAACTGTTTTTATTCATTGAGTTAAATTTAGTTTAAACTAAGTTTCAGGCTTTTTTTTAATTTTTACACTTAGATAATGAAAATGAATTTCTTGCTTTTGAGGTTACTATCATTTACAAATTAATTTACTACAATTATAAAAAAATCCCTGATCTCATAGTTTGTTGAAAGATGAAGTTTTAATCTTAGATACAATGTTTTCACTACAAATGTATTTAATTAGATACGCTAAAAAGTCAGCAAAGATTTTGTTGGTATTTGATGCCTTAAGTACTTAAATCCTTAATTAATAATAAAGGTTAAATATGTTTTAAAAGAATATTTAATATGATTAAGTTTTGTCCTGGGGTTTAAGATTTTCTTTAGACATCAGATCATTTTGAGTTTTGCAGATATTCCAACAGTCAAATTTATGTTTTAGAACAAACATTATCTACAAATACAACATTTTCAAGTTTTAATTAGTATAAATTTACAAAAGGTGTGTTTGAAGGCAATATTTCATTTGCTTATAATCATTTGACGAAAATTAAAAGCTTCTGAAAGTAATATTGAATTCTTTATATCAAAAATGTAACAGAAAATGTGACAGGCTTGGTGCTAAGACCAGTACCGTTGGTTTAAACGTTGAACTCTCTATTTAATTTCTGAAACTTAAACTCAAAAATATAATATTTTCTTCATTTTATAAAAACGTTAACCTTTCTTATGGAGAAAAATTTTATTCAATTTAGTCAAATATTAATTTTCGCTTTTGTAACCTTATCAGATCGCAGAATTACATCAATATCTGCCAGAGTTTAGGCAGAACGTTTTATACAAATCTAAATTGAATTCGATTCTAGCTTGAGAAGAAGATAATATATTTTTTCAACTTCAATCAAAAAGTTAAATTCAAAAGTGCTTCAAAAATATTTAATGATTTAGAAAGTTTAATAAAAAATAATCAACATGCTACATTAATATTATTGGTGACTTGTTGTTAGTTGAGGATTTTTTTACAAATTTCAGGTGCTAATTTTGAGTATTACAATTTTTTTTCACTTTAGAATATATTTTTGATATAAAAAGTTCGATTCCAAACTTTCAAAGAAAGATTTTTCATACTGAGGATTTGAAACCCTTCTGAAAACATCATAAGAGATATTTTGTTTACAGCATTTTAGCTTATATTTGATTATAGAAAAGCATTTTGGGAATTTTAAAAGAATAAGTAACTGACTACTAAATCAAATATGATCTACTTCAGCTTTTATTAGGATTCTTAAAAAAAATAACTGACTAAAGTTCTCCAAAGAAAGGTGTTTTATGGTAAAGAAAGGTTTTAATTATTTTAAAGGAGTGTTACTTTAAGTTAGAGTCATTTTTTATTTTTTATTTTCGCAGTAAATAGACAACCTAAAACTTTATAAAAGGATGATCGAAAAAAAACATTACTTTCTTTTCGTCGGCCCAGAACGGCCATGCTTTAAGCCAGGGCAGAAGTTATAAATATCCAGCTGTAGCCCTTGCGATAGGATTCAACTCTCTTCGCCAACAAGGATATGCAACGGAACAGAAGGAATGATATAGCTACGCCCAGCTGGCGTTACAGAAGCTGTCATAACGACACTGAGTACAAGGATGAGCTGCTTACGAGGCTCCTGCTCCTTAAAATTCAAACTTTTGCGTTTCTTAGAAGTGCTGCCTTTAACTAGACTAACAAAACCCTTCAACCCGGGGTTTGTATGAACTTTTCCCTGTCGCATATTTGTGTCTGCCTGGGCTCGAGCCCAGGACCTTTCACTTGCTAGGCGGGTGTGATGAGCACTACTCTATGGGGACGGACAGAAGATAAAATTATGAAATACTTTGTAATATTCGACGATAAAAGGTTTGTTCAGATAAATAAAGAAAGACCTGATGGCGACCAGCTGAAAATGTGGCGATTTGTTTTAAGTTCTTTTCGAATTTTGGAAATACTTCGATGCTTAATATATTATTCATCAATAAAAATTGAAATTTGATATGTAAGAAAATTATTTCGTCTAACTTTGATACCTTTTTTTTACTTTAATAAAACTCCATATTTTATATTTTTGTGGCTTATGAAAAACCCGGAGCTCTTCGCTTTTAAATAACCTCTTAGGAACCAAGATCACTAGAAAATGACTACGTTATATTTTAAGAGTGAAAATTTTGTTGAATTGGAGATTCACTTTTATTTGAAAAATATATTTGGGAACGTGGCATTACAAGCGATAATTGTATAAGACATATTTTAAATATTTTTTGATGTCCTTTTTACTTTGTGAAGATGTGTTGATAGGTATTACTAAAGTCTAAAAAATCTAAAGTATAAAAGCTATCATTTTATTACTTTTATACGAAATGTAATTAATGAAGCCTTTAAGTTGAGTTTTTAATTATTTAATTACTAATATAATGCAATATATACAAAATATATGTATTCTAAAAGCGGTAATTATAGGCCTAGCTCAAAATGAATAGTTTAAAATTAAAAGAATTTTAAAACATTTTAAAATTTCTAATACAATATCATAATTTCATGTTTAATTTTTTAAATACATAATCCGTTTGTTTTTACTAAAAATTTTTGATTGATATTTAAAAAATACTCTACAAAGAGTGCATGTTGAACATCGAGTTAATAAAGTTTGAATATTTCAACTTCAAAAACAGCTGGAGCTATATGATTTGATAATATCAAACTAGCCTGGATACTAGATTTGTAATCAAGATAGAAACTTTAGACAAATATTTTGTGTTTTCAAAAAAACATAAGATATACTTTCGACAGTAAACTATTGGATGCTAGATTGTAAATAGTGATAAAAAATCTATGCTTTTTAAATGACAGTTTTATGTTTTAGTATTTGCATCGTGTGTTTATTAAATTGTTTTTACTAAGTTATGTGTTATATTTTTTCTTTTGTTTTTAACTAAAGTTTTTTAACATACGGTTCAATTTTTTTGATTAGAAAGCTAAAAATTTATATATATAAATATACAAACTAAATGTGATACAAACCAAAATAGGTGATTAAAATATTATATCTGTTTGTTTCTGTACCACTATTATATATACAAGAATAATTGATAAGCTTTTTGTTGTAAATAAGTTATTCTGTATTTCTATAAAATATTTTTTTTTATAAATTGAGCTATTTAGATTCTAGTTTCAGTAGTAAATAAGCAGATTTGCTTTATTTTAAAGAGATTTATCATATTTTAACTTGTTAAATCTTGATCAACATTTTTTTATAGTATGAGTTTTTTCGAAAAATTTTTTTCACAATTTAGGATTGGTAATTTGAACTTTGAAAACAATGAAAAACAAACTGATGCATCAGATATTGATAGTTTGTGTGATGCATTTTATGAAAAAGAAAATAAAGCTGAACTTTCAAATAAAACAAGCTTAATGATTTCACCTAATGATCATCAGATTTTAGATGATAATATTGAAAAGAACAGCTCTCATGAGCTAAAGCCAAATCATTTGCAATCAGATCTAGAATTAAAAAGTATTGACTCCTTAAGTATCAATAGTTGCAGTGGAAACTGTGGTTCTGAAAGTTTTCAAAAAGAAAATAAATGTCAAGGTATTCTAATAGTTATTATGATTTTAATCAAAGTTTGTTGAATAATTGGTTTTGAATAATCTGTTGCTAACTATATGATAAAATGACCATTTTTTATTTTAATAAGAAAATGTATTTTATGATAAATGAAATTAAATGAATAGTATACTAACAATAGAAAAATAATTAAATACTTTATTATAAATATAATTTAAAAACATAAACAGATAATCATTTTTCACAAAGATTTTATTTTTATGGAATAAATGATTTTATTGTTATAAATTACTGAAAAAAGTTATGATAAATTTTGATGCAAAGTAATTTTAAAATATAAATTGCTATTAAACAGATGCTTGCTCTTCTAGAGGAGATAAAATGTCTTTTAATAATGTAGAAAGTGAGTTCCGTTCATCTTTAAGTACCCTGGGTTCAAAAAAGCAAGGTATATTATCTGTTTATTATCATTGTCTTAATCATATCTTTTGGTTTTGATGAATTATTTTCTTTTTCTCTGCCTTTCAATATATGAGATATAATGAACATTTATTAAACTAAAAATGTTTTTTTATTAATATTAGTTTTCTTAAACAAATTGTTGTAGCTCCTGATTCATTTGTTAGATAAATCCATAAGAAGTAGACAATGTGGAACTCAATCGTCAGAATTATCTGGATGCACGAGTCAGATGTCCCTCCCTTATGAGTGTGATCATGCAGTAAAGGGTGAATCTTGCGTCAGCGAAGTTTCTTATGATGAGGAGTTTTTTGATGAATTACCTCATTATACTAAATCGTTATTGTCACAAGTGGTAAGAATTAATTTTTTCATATTTATATATAATTGTTTATAAATAGAAACATAAGGTACAGATTTTATAACAAGTTAATTTTAAATTTGAAGATTTATAGGTTTATAAAAATGCTTTAAAATTACATTTTAACAGAACTACACTTTAACTTTAAATGATAGTATTAGGTCGTTTTCAAATTTCTTTTGATTCCCTCTAAGTATTTTTTAAAGTCGTTAAACGACTTTTATTTTATTTGCAAATGATTTGTTAAATCTATTAACTAGTAAAACAGTTTATCGTTGCCAAGTTATTAATTTAGAATATTTAAATTATATAAAAAAACTAGGCAACTTATATTCAACTTTACCCAGTACAATATTGTGATGAGGTTCACTTGAAGTAAATCTAATTCTTATTAATTTGATGCAATTGTTAAATCGGAAATCAAAATCAGCCAGCTGTAATTATGCAATTGTTTACAATAGTGCTTGCAATGTGAGTTGAATGCAAAGAAAAAACAAATGACTGAGTTATGGGATAGAAACAAGTTAATAAGTCCTGTTTTACCTTGTCACGAAAACCAGGTTAGTTATCTTATTAGAAATATTTGTTTATCATTTATGTAGACTGAAATATTTGTAATTTTTTTGTCTGTTAATTAGTAGATTCATTACTACAAATGAATAATAATTTTATTTTATTTTGGATCAAATTATTTTGATGTTTATAGAAAAGCTTTCTGGTGACTTTCAAACAATTTTGTGGAGATCTATTTTACTTGATCTTTAAATTATTTTATTACTTGAAAATATTTATCAACTTTAAGGTGGTTGTAAAACCCAGGAATTTAAACTATTGAAATATATAGTTTACTTTTTAGGCTATGTCTATGAAAGCTGGTGATTTCAATTTTTTCCAAAAGTAAAAGAAGCTATTTTACAAATTTAAGATATTTAATATTTGTATTTAGCATGAAAACCGTTTGATTGAACTTTTAGATTTGTAAGAATTTCAATATTCCAAAAATAAATCTTTTTTAGGAGATGATTTCTTATCCTGAGCCACCTGCTGATGATATCATACCCTTTGCCATCGATGCTAACAATATTTCTACTTGCGGTACTATTGATGTAGCTTTGCAGTTCTTCTTAAGTGAAAAAAAGCTTCAAATTAGTGTTCTTGAAGCTCGTGACATACCTTCAAAGGACCGTGGAGGAAGTAGCATATTACAAGTGAACCTTTAGTTTCTTTCTTATCAATTATTCAAATTCAATTTTCAAGAAACTGAAGTAAAGTATCGACTTAATTAAGGCTGATATCTATTGTAAACATGCAACATACTCTTGTTTAGAGTTGTACATTTTTTCTTACAGTTTTAATATAACTTTACACTGTACAACTATTTTTCAAATGAATAATTGATAAGTGCTAAATAAACTATCTGACATTTTTGAACTTAAGGTTTTAAAGAATAAAAGAATTGTACAATTTTCTGTTAATTACTTCTAATATCTTTCATACTTTCTTTTTTGTTAATATTTTTGTAATTTAGAATTACTTGAAGCCTTACAGTTTTTGTTTACTTGTTTTGAATACGCAACTTTTTCTTGCCGTCAAAGCTGCTTGTTTTTAATAGTTTTTATAAAAACATATTTCAGTATAAAGTTGTTCTATTATCTTCTAGTTTTTTTATTTTTTATTTCAAATTTTAATCTTATTTAGAAAATAGTTTTCTTTATACTCAAGATGCTTTTACTGCATAAAACATAAGTCTTATAAATCATAGTTTGTGTTTCGTAACAACGAATACCTTTTTCTACATCAGGTTCGACTTGTTATTCTACCAACGAAGAAAAAGAGATTTCGAACGAAAGTACAACATATCACCTCACCAAAGTTTGCCGAAACTTTTCAAATATTTAAAATAACTCCAGACAGTTTACAAATGTTAGGATTGAGAATTCGGTTGTATGGAATTGGAAAAGTGAGTTTTTCTCATCAAATATTATTGAGATTTCTTAAGTTGAAACCAACATGCTGCTTGCACGAGTATTGTTGACAAAACTAATCAACTTTAGTGACTTCCTTCAACCCAAGGGGTTCAAGTACGGAAATAAAAATCTATTTTAGATTAAAGATCGTTTGATTGGTGAAGCCTCAATACGTTTCGATGAAGTGGATCTGGTCCGTGACCCCCAACTCACTCTGACACTAATGTTAGAACCACGTGCAGACGTTAATGTAAGATCATAAAACATTTTAGAATTAAATTAACTTTATAAACATCAGTTGTTGATAGAAATGAAATCAGTCTGATTTCGTGTACTTGAAATTTAATTTCAAAGTATTTTCATAAACAGCTACTTAACAAATATCTTCTAGATTAAATATTTCTCTTCGATATTTACGTTTTTATTATCTTAATAAGTAGACTAGTACCAAATCACAATCTAACTTGGGTAAAGTTTTCTGATTTTGGAATTAAACTTGATTTTTAATTTTTTCTCCAAATTGTCGTTTTTCTACTTTCTAAGACTTTCAACGTAAATTGTCATCAACTATTTATTACAAAAATCTGAAAACTTTTCATTCAAATTGTTTGATTATCATCAGTTTTCAGTTTTTATTTGAAAGTTTAAATAAACCAAATTTCTATTCTCGTCGATATAAAAAGTTTTTTTTCTTCAAAAATTGAATTTTTTGTTTTAATATTTCATTTGTAGAAGTTCCAGACTACTTCTACTAAATTTTCAAGTTTTTTCGTCAAATGTTGAATTTAAAAATGATTAATTATACTTAAAGTTTGTGATTATCAAAACATCTTGAAAATAAATAAACTTTACGTAATGTTGATAATTTACATTTTAATTAAGGTTAGAAACATAAGTTGAAATTTTCTTTAAAAGTTTTTCAAATTTTGATTTTCAAATTTCTTTCTTGGTAGTTTTGAAGTTATATCGTTTTCAATGATTTCAGCTGAAAACTAAAATCCAACTTAGGGCTGGTTTTGCAAAATGAAATAATTTGAATTTTCATAAAATTAAATTCTAAATCTTTTTTTTACGAAATTTATTATTTTTGATTTTTTATTTGTTATCAGAGAGGTGATATGGAGTTACTTCAAGGTATTGAAATGGATGAAGATACAGTGAAGACATTAACTCATGGAGGTAGCCTTCCTGAACTTCTCGTTTCTTTATCATACACTGAGATGACTGGAAAACTTTGTGTCGGAGTTTTAAAAGGTTCACACTTCAAAAATCTCGCTGCCTCTAAACCTCCAGGTTAATGATTAATTTCGAATCCGACTCTTTCTATAATTTATATGATTTTTTTAGATACATTTGTGAAAGTCACTTTGTTGAATTCGACTTTTCAAGAAATTGCTCACAGCAAGACCAGTGTTCGAAAAAACCACCCAAATCCTGTCTACAAAGAATCGTTTTATTTTCAAGTTTGTTCAATTTAATCTAAAAACTCTTTCTGTTGAATCAATTTTAATTTGAAAAAAAATGAATTACATCCCAATTTCAAAATATTTTTTTATTTAATGTAGGTTGCTTCCTTTCAATTAAATGAAGTCTCTTTGATGATTAGCGTTTATATAACAAAAACAGTAAAACGAAAAGAAATTTTCGGTTGGATTTCAATGGGTAAATCAAATAGTAGTGATTTTGAACATCAACATTGGAAAGAAATGTGTGACTCACCAGCTGGTGCTGCTGTTAATAGATGGCATGCTCTTATTGATACGTGATATTCTTCTTTTATCTGCTTGTCTTTACAAGATAGAAAATTTCCTGACATTTCTTTTCTATATTTTCAACCAATTAGCTGGTGGAGCTTGATGACGTCTTTTTGAAGTTTTTATATTTTTTAAAAACTTTCTGCATATCGTGATAAATCTTTTTTTTTTAATTTGTTTTTAACCGATTAACAAACATTTGTTTCATCATCATACTAATTTAGTAATTGTATTTTTAAAGAAAGTTTTTGATAATATTTTGTATTTTACAAAAATATCTAACCTGCCTATGTACTTGAAAGTATTCTTGGTTGTCTGATTGCTACTCTGATACATCGAATATTTTATTGATTTTTATATCAAATTATTTTATATTTCATCATTGATGACTTTTTTATTCAATTATTGTTGTTCTTTTAGAGTCAAATGATTCACCTTACAAAGTTCATCCTCTATTGCTTCTACAGTCTCATGTTATTTCATTTTTTCACTTCTATGCATTGAAGTCAGCCCAATCTCATTTCTTTACTTGGTGCAACTTTGTTGGGTTCAAAACAATTTGTGTTTTGATGTTAAACTCAATCAATAAATGGGTGATACACTTCAAAGTGCTGCGTATAGCTATTGAAACCATATGTTGGGTTCCTCTTAGCTTGATTTTTATATCAGTAAGATGCTTTTCAATAAATGTGAACTGTAGATGAAGTAGGCCTTCTTAAAACTATTCACAATTTACAGCTGCATCATACAATATCTGTTTAACGTTATTTCTTTCAGAATTATTTTAATTTCAAAATTTAACGATTTTAAATCAAATTAATTTCTGCAATATTATACAAATATCTAGTTATACTAAAAGATGATAAAAATGCAAGTTGAAAAGATCTTGATGAAAATTTTGGTCAGCTTATAGATAGTCTTCCAACCTCATCATTTCTATGATCAGTAATCATTTTTCTTTCCTTTTTGTTTAAATCTAGTGAAAAAATTGGCTTACAAAATACTTCAATTAGAATTTCTATCAAAAGCTGTAGATATGAGTCTGTAAAGAATTAAGCTTTAGGGAATAGCTTGTAGTTTCAACAGTTTGTATTCTTATTAGCAGCTTCTGAAAATATTGATGGTTGTTTTGATTTGAAATTTATATAACTGTTACAACACACAAGTTCACAATATTTCTTTCAAAAATAACAAATCCGATTACACAAGATTGCTTTTTCTAAAACAATCACTTTTAAAAACAACTTCTGTTGTAACTTGATCAGATAACTAAATTGAAAATAAATTAATATTATATGAATAATAAATCGTGTCAAAACAATAAAAATGTAATAATAAAATTTATGTAAGAAAAGGTTTTATGAATATTCTAATAGCGAAATAATTAGGTGAAAAATTGTTTGCATAAAAATAACTTTATTATTTCATTACTGCTAGAAGCTTTTTTGGTTATAAAGGTAATAATTTCATACAGATAAATAAGTTTCCAATATATTTTTGCGAACACTTTTTTTAAAATAATTTTAAAGCTACTTTGTGCTGAGTTAATAATCGACCCTGTTAATCACATAAATTTATCACAAATAGTTTGTTTTATTATAACAGCAATAGATAAAAAAACTTTTTTGTTTCTTGTGATAAGCTTTTAGTTAGATACATTTTAACTATTTCAAGCTTTAAAAATAGATTTCTTAGATATAACTGTTCAAATTAATACACATTGCTATAATTTTTCAACCTTAATTGCAACTATTGAGTTAATGTAAGCAAATTAAAAATTTTATAAGTTTTGCCGATAATAATTTAATTATGAAATTCTTGTAAGATTAAGATACTATGAAACTAAACACTTCTACAACCAGACTTTGAGTATAATTAAACTTTCTTTATTTATAAAATGGTATTTTAGTTTCTATTTAAATACTTTATTCAAAGATAACATACTTTCACTAAAAAATATTATTATTACTTAAAATATTTATAAAACATTGAAGAAAAAATGTTCAGATTACTTTCTGTTTTTACATCGTATAGTTGAAATTTTCTTTATAAATACCACACAAAGATTCTTTTGCTGATTTAGATGTTTTTTCGTTCATCTTATTTTCCAAAAAAAAAAGTTGAGTGCTGTTAGATATAAAAATTTCTTTTTTTGATTTAGTCATCATTAAATATTTTCATATTTAGATAAAAAAACAGAGTTTGAAAGACTAGATGAAATTTATAAGGTTATTTTTTCAGTTAAAATTGTTGAGAGAAGCTTTTATTTGTGAGAAATATAAAGCTTTAATTTGATGAACAGGAAAGCTTAATTACTAGTCGTAGTTAAATAAATTAACCATAAGCAGAACAATTTTTAAATTTATTTAAAATCTATCTTGATAAAAAAAGTGAAAAATAAAGTTGATTAATTTTTTTAAATGTATTTGAGTATAATCTCTGTCCGATTTCTAATAATTCAGTATTTATATACGTTGATTTTTATTGTTCTTAGTCAGAGGTAACGTCTAAAAAAACTAATATTTAATACTTTTAAGAAAGACAATTAAGTAAACTGTTGATTTAAATCATAGGTAAGATTGTTATTATATTTTAAGATTACAAAAAAAATGTCCTTAAAAGTAATTATTTAGGCTGATTAACTCTAGTTGTCAATACAATTAAGTAAATGAATAGATTAACAAAATTTAAGGTTTAGGTGGTAAATATTATTAAATAAAATTAATGCAATAAATAAAGTCTGAACTTATATAAAATAAGTTAAGAAAACTTCATAAAATGTATGACGATAAATTAAAAATGTTTCACTAGTTTAGCTGTTATTAAGAAGCGGACGATAAACAAGTGTTGCAAATACGAGGCAAATTAAATTATCACATTTTATCGAGTTAGATATTTATAAAAATTTAAGTCACTTCTACAAATTGGTGGAAATATTAATAGGAAATATTTTGATTACTAAAAACTTCCAACATTTATCATCAGTTTTAATCGTGTCATCGTATTCTGACAAGTAGATCTTGCTCAAATAAGATTATTGAAAAGATGAGTATAATATAGAAAGCTCACACCAAAAAAGTGAAAACAAAAGTTGACATCAATATGAAACGACACAAACAAAACTTAACTACAAAAATTAAGCTATTTTTTGCTCAAAATAAAAGTTTTGCAAAATTAAAGTAATTATATTTGTTTTAACAATCCACCTACTAATAGTCTCGTATTGCACTATTAAAGCAATCTAAATGTTATAAACTTAGAACAATTATCTGAGAACTTTTGATTAATTTTTTATATAATCATTTTATTGTGTTAAAACTTTTATAAGTCTAAACTGAATAACCAAAATCTGAATCAAAAATATAAATGTGATTTGTAAAGAGTTTAGAAATAAAATATAAAACATATCTTCTAACAAATGTTTAGCATTTAACAAAGAATAAAAGAAATTCAATTTTTTTTTCTTTATCATTTCACATGTATAGTTGTATAATGCCAAATAAGCAACTAACGACGCAGTAACAGAGTCAAAAGAATAATTTAAAGAAAAGCTAGAGGATAAACAATCTTTTGTGTAGGAGAAAATTATTATTTTTTCTTAAATCTAAGGTAAGCACAGCTCACGTCCCAATTTTTCGTTATCGGTTTTGCAATAGCAACGAAATAACATCCGTTTTATGATGTCCTAAGTTACAGTGATGTAGAATAGGAAGGTTGTGAGGACATTAACATATTTCATATCCAGTTAGTTGTACTTCAAGCTGAGTTTGTTGTTTATTATTTGTTTTATCAAAGTTTTCAAATTAGAAAACCTAATTTAATTTTTATTACTGTTAATGGCAGAAATACGAATAGTTATTAATCATACTTTAATTCTGAGATCATTTCAAGAATGGTAACTTGTACAAGAGGCTTATCAATAGTTTTCAACGTTATATTTTTAGTAAGTTCTTAGATCTTATATTACTTTGTTTTGTATTTTTATTAAAAATATTTAAGCTAATCTATATTTGTTGACGAAAGTAGAAGAATTTTTTTTATCTTTTTTAGCTCTGTCGTTTGCCTTATTAGATTTAAAGTATAATTAAGTTATGTAAAAAGTAGTTTTAAAAATTAGAATTTTTTTTATCTATATCAATCTATGTCAACACATACTCTTTTATTTAAAGATTTTTATTATATTTGTTTCATATTTTATAACAAAAGATTCCTGCCGAGTTGATAGTTCAATTTCAAACTATTCAACTTTAATGACATTATCAATATGAGTGTTTTAGCCGTCAACTTGAAAAAATATATTGCATGAATATTTTTTTTTGTAAATAGAACTAAGCACTACACGTATATATATATTTAAAAAACAAGCCACTGCATTAAAAAAGATGTTGATAATTCACCTGACTTTGAAAATTTTCCTTATTTTTCTTTATTTATTCTTAATAAGTATTTCATATAACTAATTAATTTACTATTAGAAGTTGGAAAAATTATTGTTTTTGTGAAATAAACTTTTTTATTTGATTACTTTGCCCTTACTTGTGAAATGCTGTGTTTTCTCATTGATCTAAGTTTGACGCAATCACAAGCTATTTGAATTTTTATTTTTAAAACCCCCCTAAAAAAAAACTTCAATGAAACTTTTCAACTTGCTTGTACAACTTACGTAAAAAGAGAAACCTTCTATTTGAGCTATTAATGAGATGAAAACATACTAAATAGTATGTGAAAAGAAGACTAATTTCAGTTTATATAACTTCCGAATATTTAGATTTGTTCCTGAAAGTTGAAACTTTGTAGTGATGTTTGTATTTATAGATTTCATCTAACTTTAGAGTTTAAATAATAATTTCTTGTTAATGCTTCACTTTATGAAAAATTCTTAACTGATATACTTTTGTTATTAAATATAATGTATTAATATATTTTTCATTAATTTGATAAACTAGGTTTAATTTGATTAATTACTTTTCTTAATCATTCAACATTTTGTTAATCATTTGTTTTATCTTCATTTAGACAACAGGACTTCTTCTTGTTGCGGTTGGTGGATGGGCTAGGATTAGTTTTCAGTCATTTCAATACGTAATTGGAAAGGAAGGTGCTCATCTCATCTCAAATATAGACATCGTTCTTCTTGTCATCGGTTCTGTAACAACAGTTGTCGCTTTTCTTGGTTGCTACGGTTCTGCAAAGAAAAATCGATGCTTTCTTGGAATAGTAAGTGTTTCGAATTTTATTAAAAATTTTCAAATTGTAGGATACATTCTTATCATTTTTAGTTGGAAATTATTAAAAAGAAATTAATTAAGAGATTAATAAAAGGAAAGAATAAATAAAGTTGACAGCATGTTTGATACCATATATTTCGATATTGCGAATTATTAACTGTAGAAAAAAATATGAACTTTTTTATCAATTTAGAAGAACCATTTTAGTAAACTTATTATAAAATAAAAATAAATAATTAGAATTTATTATAAAATATCAATAAATTTTATCACGATAACAACAATCTAACTTTTTTTTTTCCTGAATATTTTAAAACATCGTAAAAATTCAAGTTTATATTCCAACACAGTAGAAGAATAATGAAAGCATCTTAAAAGAAATTAAAATTTTTTTCTTTAAATTTCTGTAGTTGTAATTTCATTTTTTAATTTATTATTAGCAAAATTGTAAAAAACTAGAAAGTTTTTTAATGTATTAGTAGCTAAGGAAAAGTCTAAATATTTCAGTTAAAAGTTAAAAACTGTTTGTACATATAACTGTACGAAGCAGTTGATGCTGTTGACTTAAGAATTTTGGCTTTAACTACTTTTACAGCAGCAATGCGGTTTAAAAAATTTCAGAAATAACAATCTATAGAACCACTAAAAACCTTAGATGAAAGGCTTATAGATATAACGTCATTAATGTTTTTTATTAATTTTTATGATTTAAGATTCAATGAAGAAAACTAATCCACATTAAAAAAAAATTCAATTTTTCAGTTCATTATAATTATGATACTAATGGTCATTGGAGAAGTTGTTGGATTAGTTTTCATTTTTGCTCATTCCTCGAATTTTAAAGAACTTATAGAAAGCTCTTCAAGGCGCTCCATATTGCAAGATTATGGAATGAAATCGGTTGCTGGTGTGTCTGCCACTGAATGGTGGGATTTTGTGCAAAAAACAGTAAATATTTTCTATTTGAAATAAATTGCATCAGAAAAAAATAATTTCTTTGTTTAAAATCTAATGACTTTAGATAAATTTATATCTAAAATTTAGTTTTAACTTGTTTTTTATCGTTGCTTATAGAAACTAAAATCAATATCAAAAATTTATCGTAAAATATTTTAAAATGAGATTTTTTACATGAAGCTCTTGTCGACATAACAATTGTTACATTTTGTCGAGCTTAAGTTTCTTCAAACAACTAACTTTCAACTTTGGAATAATTTCTGAACTAAGCTATGTTTCAATGAAAACAGATAATGTTACCCTTGACTACGGCTTATTGTGTTTTTTAATTTTTCTAGTTTGAATGCTGTGGTTTTAAAAGTGGAAAAGATTACTTTGGAAGCAAATACTCAAAAACACATTCTTTCTTTAATCCGTGGCCCGAGTCATGCTGCGTGAAAACAGAAGATAGTTTTGTTGATTTAAAAAGTTGTCGCACAGCAGTCTTCAAACTTCCCTCATTTGCAAATACTCTGGTAAATAATAAGAGAAAATAACTATCTATTATTTGTTTAATCTTTATTTATTAATACTCTTGCTTTTAGGGTTGTGCACAAAAAATCATAATAGCTGTTGTCAAGTATTTGCCGGTCATCTGCAGTGTTGTTGGTGCAACAATACTCACTCAAATTATGGCTGTCATATTTTCAATTATTATTTTTCGCAGTACTAAAACAAACCAAATCGGCTCACAAGACTAAACGCTTCTTCTCATAAAACCTTTTTTGCTTCTGGCACAAAAATGAACTTATATTACCTCTTAAGTTATAACGCTAACTTATGTTAAAGTAGTAACGTTTCATTTTATTTTTTTGTGATTACTTTTGTGATTGTTTATTTAAAAAGATCAACTTCATTCGTAACTTTCAATTTTTTTCCTATTAATTTTTATTTCTACTTATTTTTAAAGTTACATTTTCAAAAGACTTTAGGTAGAGTTGTTTTTATTACGGTTTCTTGTTTACTTGCACTGTGATTTTATATGTGTCTATTTTATTATAAATTTAGTGTAAAATCTAAATAAAGTTATCATATTGGGGATTAGCTCCAGCTTAATATTATCTAAATTATATGAAGCAAATTAAATTTCAAATATGTACTTTAGATTAGATACACGTATATTTCAATTACAAAATTATTAGTTATTATTAACAAACTATTTGCCTAATCAAAAAGTTAAGAAACCACAAAATTTATCTATTACTTCATCAATTTTGTTGGAGTAATGTTATATAAATATATTAAATGTTATGTAAATTTATTCTGAGCAATATTTAGTAATAAAATGCTTAATGGCTAAAGGAATTATACAACAAAGCTATATTTGTTTACCTATGTAACAACTTGTTTTATGAAAGTTGCAGTGTTGCAATAGAAAATGTTATTTATCTAAATTAGCAACAGAAAAGTTAAAATGATATTTTAGTAATTTATGAAAATAAAAGTTTAAAAATAATTTTCTAGAAACAGAAAAATAGTTATTTGTTTAGTTTCAACAGCTTTAATTGGTTTGTATTAATTGTCTGAATGGAAAAGCTTTCCTAACAATGTGAATATGAGTTGCAGATTAATTTCCTACTAAGCAAAAATCAATATTTTGATTTTATAAGCAGCTAAAAAATGTAAATTGAGTTTATTTTGCGTGAAATTTTTAATTGGCGAGTTACTTTATCTGTAAATATTTATTTGTTTTAAGGCGAAAAATCGATAAAATTTAATAGGTGTTGACAGCAATAATGTATTTAAAAAGTTAAATTTCAATTATCCGTTTGGTAATTAAGTTTGCAAAAATTTTCTATTCAATATTTACACAGATCTAAAACTACACAACATTTGAAATATTTTAGTTGAGATTACTTAGGAGAGTTATCACTAATAAAACAATGCTACAATTAATAATATAAATAGAGCATTAATAAAACAAAAGTTAAACAAAAATGTCTGATACTTAAGAGCCATTATTCTAAAAAATGATCATAACAAATATCAATTAAAGCAAATTACAGAATTTTTTCAATTATCAGAAAACACAAAAGCGTAAAAATTAAACATTTAGAAATTTATTACAAATTGAAGAAAGTGGCCTACTGAACCACATTTTGTTTTTTAACAAAAATAGTTCGGGAAACATTTTTTATTATAATATTTTATTACGATCGTAAAAATAAAATGTATCCGCAGCCGAAAGATTACAAAATATTTTTATCAGTTTGTAAAATGAAACTAACTTTGATCACACGTTTTCTTGTAGGTAAAATTAAAAGTATGTGAAACAATAGATTTACCAATTTATAGAAATAAAATAATTTATAGCTGCAAACTTTTGATGCTTCTCTCAAAAACAACTCGATTATTACTATTGAAATTTTTTGTCGACTTAAAATGAACTATTGTCAAGCAGATTAAGAACAAAAGTGTTAGAAGAATATAAAATTGAGCATACAAAGCAACTGTGGTACTTTGATGGTCAAGACTTCTTCCTAAGAAAACAGCTGCAACATCTTGTTCAGCTTCAATTTTTGATAACTTGTTACAATGTTCTTGATTATTCCCAACACAAGAAGCATATCTAAAAATTTAGCAAAAGTCTTAAATTTGATGAGAAGTTAAAGTTGATTGAAGTCATCTAATAAAACGATTTCTATTGCATTTGTAATTGCTGTCACAAAATCATAAAATAATAAACCTCATGACATGAGGAATATAACTTTGTTCATGAACTCCATGAATTAAATGAGCCATTGGTCCCCGAGCCATTATAGAAACATCTTCACCAGCATGCGATGCTGAAGCCAAAGGAACAGCTGATTGTTGCAGGTAGGTATTTTCTTCTGTAAAATTTGTCGTAACCAATTTTATGACTGTTTTATCATGAATATCTTATAAGTATATACTATGATTATCTTACATTTCTTATTTTCTAGGTTGAATTTATTACAGCTAAATATTTGATGATTAACAAATAAAATCTAATTATTGGTGTCGAGAAATTAAGTATGTCAAAAAAAGTTTATCAAATATAGTTTACTACAGCCCTGGTTCTATCCACTCAGAACCAACTATCTTATTAAAAAAAAACTTATCAAGTAGTCAAAATAATTCGACTGAGAGCATAAAACCTGATTGACAATAGTTCAAAAAATTTCCACTTACCAACATCTTCAGAAGTCAACATGTCACGTTCATTGCTCTCTTGTTTTCCCTGATATCCGGGACCAGTACCATATAATAAAGTGGTAAACGGTTTTTCATCAGATGCAGCCTCAATTTTATTATCGGGATTGGCTAAACCTAATGAAAAATAATAGTCAACAATTTATCTTGCTCAAACATAGAATTTGCAATAAGGTTTGAATGATTTTAACATCCAAACGTTAAAGAGATAAGCAAACGTCATAACAAACTTTAAAGCTAATTTCCTTGAATTCTAAAAAGATAAATAAAACTTGACTTTATATTAACATCTTACTCTTCAGATAAAAGTTATGTTGAAATTATTTCATTCACAGAAACTTACCAAGTATAGAGTTTCCTCTATAGCTATATCCACCCATTGTTAGTGTATGACTATGATCAGCAGTAACTACTATCAGTGTATCACTTTCAGAAGTAAGTTCTAACGCTCTTTCTATTGCTTCATCAAATGCTACATGCTCTCGTAAGGCTCGTTTTGCTGAATTTGCATGATGGGCATGGTCTAGTAAGATTGTTTTTACTTTCTATTTTATTCAAGATAGTTCACTTCATTACCTATTCTTCCTCCTTCTACAAGTAGAAAATAACCTTTATTGTTCCTTTGTAAAATTCGAATTGCTTTATCAGTCATTTCAGCCAAGCTTGGTTCACCAGCTGGGTCTTCACCTCTGTCTAATTCATATTGCATGTGACCTCGTTCAAATAAGCCTGAAAATATTAGCTGTTACATCTTCTGATTACATATTCAAAAATATGTCAAAAAACAATAAATTAAAGATGTGTTTGATAGACTTGGCAGCACAGTACTGCAGCGAGTCATAAACTTATGTAAAAAGTATTTAAGAAGTTAGTAAATGAGATAGCTTAAAATTACTACAAAATTACTCTTATTTCTTATCAATTCTAACAATAGTACTTGATAATTATACAATTAACTTCTCTTGTTCATTAGGTATGATTCTATTAATTTCAGTTATAGTAAATTAAATAATCTACCAAGAAATTTATCGAGCTAAAACATTCTATTAGTGAAAAGTTTGCTTTTTTTAAATGTTACTTCAACATGAAAATTAGTTAAAAGTAAAAGTAAATAACAAAAGCTACTGAACCTAAGAGCTTATCAACTTTTTCTGGTTGTATGTTGTTAAAACTTGTCAAATTCCAAATATATTCAGCTTTTATGTCCTGATGTTTTACTTGCCAGTCGTTTATCAAGTTTGTATCTATCCTATTTCCTTTAAACACTGGATACTCAGGATCATCTTCATCTTTAGAATAAAAATATTCTCTTCCACCTCCCATTGCAACCTATTTGACAACTTGACAATTTGACAACATTGAAGACTGCATTAATATCTTCACATATTTATAATAACTTAAAAAGTTCATAGGGCAAAAGTAGATCTTTATTCATACAAATAGCTTATTTAGCTCTTTTATATTTTTCAAGTTTCTCAAGATAGCTTTCTATGTACTTTGCTTGGTAGAAAGTAAGATGTAAAACGGTGGTGCAAAAGTTTATCAATCATTTACCAAGCATTAAAAAATAACAATATTATCTATAATATTAAAAAGGAAGAGTTTTTTGTAAATTATTAGGCAAGTAATAATAAACGCACCGTAATTTTATCGGAAACTTCATAAAACTGTTTAGCTATGTCTTTGCATCCATATTCAAATGCTTCATCTGGTAATTTTGTATCATCATACCAACCTCTTTCAACAGTATGTGCATATGTTCCAGCAGGTGTTGCATGTGTGATATGAGCAGTCGTCACTATTCCAGTTGACTTACCTTTTTAGAATTATTAAATTTCTCATTAAAAAAAATCTGTCAGCTTCTTTTTTTGTTTTCTATTAAATATCGAAGACTGTAGTTTTATTAAAACGTTTTGATTCACTTTTTTATCTGCTACATATTTTATAATTGAAAATTAGTTTCGCCATAAACTAAAGTTCGATTATTCTCCAAAAGTTTCTAATTTCATGCAATTGATAATGACTGACCCCAAAGATGAAAAAATCAAAAAAATATTTACTTAGAAAACAGCACAAGTAATTCAATGTAGTGTTTTTCAAGGTCAGAAGGTTTGATATAAATGTTTAGTTTAAACTATTTAATCATTCTTTATAACAAGCTTATCCAAGTAAATCAAGTAACAAGCTTTATGTGTAATTGAATTAATGACTTTGATAATAATTGTTAAACTTTCGTATTTCACTTACAGCCAGAACCACCTGCCAAATGATTTATAAAAAGGTCAATTTTTACAAGTCTACAAGTATTTACTTTACTTGGTTATATTTTAACTAGAAAACAGCCATTTCTGAGCAATTCTTGTTTATAAAATACTTTAAAGCTTTAATTAACTTACATAATAGCTTAAAATGAAAAGAAGTTACATAAATTATATCAAATTAAAAAGAAGTTTATTAATAACTACAAACCATTATCAAAAGAATCTATCAAAATAGATTGAACTTCATTTCCTTTTGCTGTTTGACAATTTGAACGCTCAGAAGCTCCATTGAGACCAATAGTTCCTGTATTACCTTTTACTCCACATAAATAAGCAGTTGCTGTTGTAGCTGAATCACTCACATCGTTATTAACAGAATAAGTCTTGAAAAAAATGATAATAAGATACGTTAGTAGATCGTCTAATGTTTCAAACTGATTATAGTTTTATTTATTTTATAAAAACTTTGAAAATAATATTCTTTATTCACTTCTAAACTTAAGACATGAGAAAAGCAATAAGGTTACTAGAAAAACATTTGTCGAAGATTGCCATTTTTAATTCACATAATTATACAACATAATCTAAATATTTGGTATACAGTTTCAGAAAAAATCTAAGTTGTTTACACAAATGACAATAATCAAGTTTAAGAGGTTAAAGTATAAATTAATAGCAATTATTACTTTAGATAATCCACAATGAGGAAAGGTATCCATAGCAAGAACTGTATTTTCACCACTACTGTTTTGAAGTTGTCCTTTCATTATTCTCCCAGAAGTGACTGTAGCAATACCCATTCCATCACCTTCATAAACTTAATTTTTACTTTTTTATGATAAACGTTTTCTGCATTATGTTTAAACTATATCTAATATTGAATTGAAAATGTGTTAGGTAATTAGTTTATCTGTATAATGTAAACAAACACGCCTCATCAACCCATGTGAACAGCTCATATAGGTTAAAGAAAATCTGATATAAAACCTCTAATTTGGTACTTTCGAGGTCACTGTCTTTGGTATACTTGCCCATTTCAACAGAATAAGATCTAAGAGTGGGTAGCTATGCATAACAGAAGTATAGTGTAATTGAAGTTTAATTGGCTGTATTGTTTTAATAGCTGTAATGATATTACATTTAACATATACCAAGATATTCAACATATACCATTCTAAATAAGCTTATCATTCATAATAGTTAACGAAAACCTTTTTAACAAGAGCTACTTATTACCTTAAGTAAATATTAGTTAGCAAATAATTCAAGACTACCTAAAAACAGAATAACATTTTGGGCAACATTTGTATTCAGTGTTTCTTGCTTTAATGCTTCGGCTAATTGTTTTTCCGATTCGGTTATCCAATATTCCGCAGTTTCTTCTTCAACTAAAATTAAAAATCATCAATTTTATCATAGCTAAGTCTAAGAAAATTTAATACTTTTCATATAAATTTTTCGCAATTATTAAATGACTGATTTACACTGGTTAGCAGAATTAATAAATTTTGATATGTTTTAGCACTTTTGAAGATTGATATTTCCAATAAATAGCTGTAGTGTTTAGTAACTGCAAAGCTGTTACACAACTACATTGAGAAAGTCTTAATACAAACTAAAGGAAGTTTAATATACTATAAGCCAACAGATTTTAAAACTATAACGTATTTATTTTAGTGCCTTTTAATATAGAAGATAAATAGATATGCTTGAATCAATTTAATACCAAGATTTATAAAAATATTGATTCTGTAATCAAAGTCTTCAACGAAAAGAGCAAATTATGCAAAATTATTAATCTAAATAGTTAATGTTTGATTTTGAATAAGTATTTTGCAATGTTTCATGTATAAGATATTCAATTGTTGCGTATACATACTTAAGTTGTAGAAAGATCTGTTTAGTGCCTTTATTCGAAAAAAAGGTTTCGTAAAATTGTTCAATTTTTATAAAATAAGTTTTTTAAACTTACAATAAGTTCATAATGTTGCTATAATATTTGTTTCATAGTTACCTGGCCAATACCTCTTCTGTGCGTACGTGAAAGAAAATAAAAGCAAAAGTCGACAAAACAGTTTAATAATCATTTTTGTATGAAAATTCTAATCAGCAAAATATAATATAAACAATTTTATTATAATTAACTAATTTAGCTTTATTTGAAAGTATAAGTAAATTAAGTTATATTGATTGAGTTGAAATTGTAAAAAAGTAACCAAATAAACTAATAAGAAATGTACAAAGGTATCAAAGTATGAAATGTTAAAAGTGATATTTCATCACTTAGTCTTACAAAGTAATTGTAAATTTTGTATTTGTTGACATAAAACCCTTTCTTACTAAAGATAACTCTTCTTACCGGTATAAAATAAATCTTAGATCTAACTACTAAACCTTAATAAAAATGAATCACAATAATACAAAAAACAAATAACTTTTATCAATTTGATTAGAGACCAAATTAGTTTTATGATTTCAATGTCATGTGCAATGATATTTCTATTTCTACAGTTAGAAATAATATTCTACTGTTTCGAACAGTTCCAATTACTATAACAGTCTTAAAACATTTACTAGCAGTGTTTGCCTAGTAGAGATTTCTATGAACTTATTTGTTTTTGTTTACATTCAGTTAATTATTGAAAGATAATGTAAATGTTTCTCGATTTGATGATAAACATTAACTTAGAACCATTTAAATAAAGTTATGATAGAACTAATTTTTCTGACTTGGTTACTTAAATCAAACTCATACAACATAACTTTCATACAAATAATAGTTTTGTTTTAGGGTCCATGTAGGTATAGTTTTATAAAGTCACTCACCAAACACTCTGACAGCTTAATGTCATAAAAACTAAACGTATCAATATCATTTGTATATGGATAGTATTAGAGACAGGAAAATAAAATACCCTTCTTAAGGTTTACCTTTGAAATTTGATTAAATCTATCAGATAAAATCTCGAAAGTATCTTCCAGCAAATTGTACTTCAACATCCACTGAAAAATACGTTTTTAGAAAGTTTTCATCATCCTCTTAAAGTGAAATACAGTTTGTCTAGTTATGGATAGATAAAGGATCAAAAATGATTTGAGTGTTGATCACCGAGACTACAGAAGGTCTTTTGATTTTCTTTGCATCAAAGAACTAAATTCAATTATGTATCATGATGTATAATGACTTTTTAATTTGGGAAATTTTCATTATTATCATATAAAAAATCAATTTAAAGTTGCAAATATTTTTAAATACTGTTACGTTTACATGTGAACTATGAATTCAAAACCTTGCTGGAGTTTAATAAATCTTTTTTGTTACGAAAAAAATAAATTTGCTTTATCTCCAAATTGAAATCTTCTTTAAATTATCCTTATAAGCTAGTTTAATTAATAAGATCTTAACTTAATAGTATCGATATCTAGAAGTTTCTAAAATCAATAAAATTCGAACAAAAGCTTTTTTAAAGTCATCTATGTGACGTAGTTACTTTAAACGACTTAAGAAAATAATCAAACACAGTTGAGGACGTTATTTGTCGCTAACTAGGGAAGATTTTCTTCAAAATGATAACTTAAATGATTATTGTGAAATCAAAATATAACTTAGACTTTTAAATTTCACTTTATTAATCTTTTTTATCTACAAATCTTTTGAAATTAAATCAAACTTTAAAACTTTATCGACAATAAGGACTTTAAAGATATCAGCGATCATTCAAGGTTCTGTATATTTTTAATATTCTGTATTTTTACATTAAATGTTTTTTCAGTTCAAATCTTTTATTCATTTTTTGATTACACAGATTACTACAAAGTTTGTTTTAATCTTCATATTAAAAATAGAATCTCCTTAAAATCAATTTACTAATCTTTGCAATATTTTGTTTTAATGTTGTAGTTGTTCATTTGTTCGTAAGTTGAAGTCTGTAAACTTTGTAATCTTAAAAAGATATTCTTGCAACAAAAAATTATCCCTAATAAATTATCCATTTATTTTTATATATTTATGTTTTGGTAATACTTTAGTATAACTTTAAAATTGTAGAATGGTACCTATTTTACAGAAACGATACTTTTGGCTAATACTATTTGTTAGAGTCCCTACATAATTTTTTAATGACTTAAACTTGACTATATTACCAATTCTAAAGGCATCAGATTTAAATTTTAAGCTTTTTGAAAACAGAAATTTTAGTAATTTTGTTGGTAACTAACATTTTGGTTTTAAAATTGAGTGTAAATGCTAAAAAATAATTTACATAAAATTTTTATAACATTAGTTGTGTATAGTACCAACAGCCAACATTTTAAATTTGATAACTATTGATAGTTTATGATGGTTTGGCGTAAGATAGATGATTAAAACTTCTTATAAAAATTGAAAAAGTAATAACAATTAATAATGATCAAAGTTTAATCTAATTAATTCTACTACTTTATTTATTTCTGTGTGTTTTCTATTTTAAATAAGAATAAAAGCTCACAATTTTAAACTTATAAATTTACATTGGATATTTAAGTATATCAATCTTAAATAGTTTACAATTTTGTTCGAAAAGTCTTAGAATGGCTATAAAGTTTGAGAATATTAAAATATGCTTCACCAAAAACCTTTTAAAGATTGCAGTTACAAAGATAAAATTAATCTAAAAGCTGTATAAGGAATTTGAAAGTTTTTTTAACCTTCTTTCTAACAATGTTGCTAACTTTCACTCTCTAATGTTATCAACGGCATATGCATCGTACCAAAGCCACTACTGCCATGAAATATTTTTCATTTTTTATCTTTCTTGGTTTAAATTAATTGCTGGTGATACGCTCTTTACTTTCATCACTGTAATTATGTAAGACTGCTAACTTCGTTTACCTGGTTGGTGAATGGCAATCAGGTTCTCTAATTTCTGAAAAACAAATAAACCAATTTGATATTGATAAGATAATAAATTATAATAAAAAAATTAACCTATAAAAAATTAAAATGTGACTTTTAAGTTTTAAACAAGTTTGGTCAATTTGAGTTTTATATTCGTTAACCAACCTTAAAGAAATTTAAAGAAAAAAATAATCGTTAAGTTTTAATTAAGAAAACATATAAATGTAAATATCAAACATATTAATTTTTCATTAGATCCTAAAATGACAAAAAATTTTAAGACTGTAATCTTTTGACTTAAAATCGATAAACTAAAAAATTTATGTTTTCATAGCTAATCAGATTTTGTCTAAATTTCAAAATAATTTAATTAAAGCCATTGAATTTTTTAGGAAGCTTCTAAAAGCTCTTTTTAAAAACTACTTACTCAAACTTTTTAACTTTATTCTTAAATAAATACATTTGCTAGTCTCTTTATTAGCTTTTTCGTTTGTTATCTTAAATGCTACATGTTTCATTTTAGATTAACATTTTTAATTAAATGATTCCTGAAGTGGTAGTGTAAGACAGATAACTGATTTATTAACTTTTAAAAACAAGCATAGAAATTTTAACTAGAATAATTTTCTACAAAAACGGAAAACTAATTGATAACTTTAAGTAATGAAGCCAAATTTTGTTTTACTTTAAAGCTAACAAAAAAAAACATCACTAACTTTAAAGTCATACAACACTAAAAGCAGACACTGTTGAAAATTGAATAATTTGAAACTACTTTTTTAAGGTGTCAGAAGACTTTTAATATAACTTTTAACAAGTAGTAATCACAATCAATTTGTGTACTATTCTAGCAAAAGATTAACTGTTCTTGATAACTGAGTAAGGATTTTTTTCTTAATAAAAACAGAAATAATCACAGGATTTTTCATATACTTTTATTTCTGCGCCAGCAAACCTTTTCAAAAACTTAATTTTGTAACGAGTGATGATAAAAGCACCTTTTATATACTAATGAAAAAATCGTTTGTAAGTCTGTTTAAAATTCAAAATAATTGAAATAAATTTAGAGTTGCTAAAATTATAATTAAAAATAACAACAGCTCATTGAGAATAGGTTTTAAAGAGTGTTTAATCTGAAAATAGATATCAAAACTTTTTAAGCACAATAATTCACAAAAAATGTTTAAAGCCCATGAATTTTAAATTTACTTTACTTCGGTCTTACATATTACCACTTGCTGCAAATAAGTTTGTAAATACATCATAAGAAAAGTAAAAACACAAATAATCAGATGAAAAAGTTTTTCCAAACTGCATCATAACGTTGTGATTAAACGAATGATAAGCTGCTTCTTTTTGGAACTCTTCTGTATTTTTGATTGCAGCTCAAAAAAGTTTTGGAATAATAGTTTGATACTTATTTATCTTAGCACCATTAATAAAATGTAGTTTGCGATTAAAGAAACTCTAAAAGAAAATAAATCAAATAAGAAGTATAACAGGAACTAGTTTCATTTATTTATCTGCATCTCATATTAAACATCATTTTACTAAACTTCATACCACTAAATCAAGTAAGGGATATCAAAAATGAAAATAAAAGGAAGAAAATGAAATGTTGTTCGAGTCATAAAAGATAGGGAGCTTTTTGTATATAAGACCAAGTGACACAGTGGTCAATCGCACTATGACGCGATCTCTCATCCCACCCAAATATTATCATTGTAAAAAGTCTGCAGTAGATTTGATAATCCAGTTAAACAATAAAATCACAACAATAAACGAAGAATGAAAATTTACGGTATGTAGATGATGTCAGGATGAAAAGTTGATTTCGTTGAACAGATACGTGGTCCCGTATAAAGCCAAAAAGAAATAAACTTTTAAAATGTAAACTGAATCAAGCGACATGTTTGCGGCAGGTGATGACATCATCTCCACCAAAGGTACACCAAACGCTTTAAATAGAACAAAAATTGGAAAAATGACAACAAAAAAAGTAAATGTGAAACACATGTTGTCTAACCCTTCGTTTTCAATTTTTGGTGCAAAAAATGTAAAAGTAGACACATAATTAAAAATGAATCAAGATAAGTTGTTTCATTGGCTTGTGGTTGTGAGAAAAGAATAATTCTAATCAAAAGAACTGAAAAATTGGAAAGCTTATAAAGATTTTACTTTAAACGATTACAAATGCCTTTTTGTATTGTCTTTTTGTGTAAAATAAATGCTAAGGAAGAAACCATTGGGCACCGAAAACCTTTGGTATTTGTTGTAAAAACGATAACTACGTATATGAAATTTCCAAATGAGGAAATTATGACTATTAGTATAGAGACATTACATTAAAGGCGGGAAGTTGCTCTTTTTATAGGGGTTACATGTAATTTGCTGATTTACAAAAATTGGTAAGTTTACAGGCACCTTTGAGAATGAATAATAACAAAATGACAAATTTCTTTGATATTGTTGATAAAGTGGCGCGGTTGGTTGGTTGATAAGGACGAAGAAGAAAACAGAAAAAAAGTTGCTGAATATGGCGCATTTCATGAAAATAGTTATGATAGCTTTTTTCTTAATTGTACTTATGAGAGTATAAAAGGTATTCCCAATGCAAAAAAATTTGGTAAAAAATAAAACTAAAAGTTTTTTTATCGATGTTAAATTACATCAAAAGCTCATCTCCAAAATCAACACTTGATTTAGATGAAACAAATAGGAAGTTTTAGTACGTATAAAATGCACGAAATTAATATAAATAATCGTTGTTTTCAGTTTTTCTAATAGTTATTTGTTTTGATACGCCTTAACAGAGATAACCAAAATCAAAACTTTTTAAATGTTTCTTTAGAAATTAAGTTTTTTATATAAGAATAAAAAATAAGATGTAGCTTCAAGAAGTTTGGAAATCTATACAAAGTTACTCCGTATTTTTACTTTAGTAAGAAAACATCTTGTAAGAAAAGTAATTTGTGTAAAAGACAACTTTTCTCCATTTACTTGATGTAAACGTTTTTTAACATTCTTTTGAATCACTTAAACTTTTTTAGAATTGTTTTTAAACACAATATATTACGAAATAGATACACTTAATTCAGGTAGCTGACTGTTCTTTGTTATTTGCAGAATGATTATAAAATAGGTGCAATTGGCGCTATAACAAAAGAACCTTGGTTTCTTACAACCAAGCTCAATGTTAAGTAAGGCCGTAAATAGATTACATTTTTCTCTTGAATGGTCAAAGTCATCTTTGGTTGGATGAATAGTTGTGAAAAAACAAGTAGTGATTATTTAATAAAAATGTATACAGTTTCAACTGTACATAAGCAAATACATTTAGTTGTAACGGTAACGTCAACTTTGCGTCACCTCTTACTGATTTAATTGATTCAATTATAAAAGAAAGTGGTAAAGTGTGCCAAAAATCTGCCACTTTAACAAAAAAGTTAGTTTTGGCCCTTAACTGTTAGTTTTGACTAGCATGTGCGACACACACAACTGTTTGCACATGTACGTTATATGTGTGTGTAACGTCAGCAAAAGTTTATCACGCCAAACTATTTGGCATCAACATTTTGGTGGCAAAAAAGTATTGTTTAAACAACCATTCCATCATCGTTTTTTGTTCCTTTTGTTTTACCAGAACATAAAATAAACTTCTTTGATCTGAGATGATATCAAAAGTCAAAAAGATGAGGAAACAGCATTTGGGAAGCTCTGGTTATATAGATTACGGCAAGCATTTATGCAAGCCAAAAAGTTACATGTAACTCCAAAAATTCATATGGGCTGGATAACTGTTGTAAAAGGCAGTTTTTTAAAATAAAGAAACTTATAGAAGAAAAATTGGGACCAATAGTAAACAGTAAGTCTTAAAATCTTTGAAAAGATAGCTAGGAATAGAAGTATTGGCAATATTGATGCCAAAAACTAGTTTGGAACATTCTGTTTCTCTTCGGCCTACTTTTTTCGTCAGTAGAGATGACGATTAAAAAGCAGGTACACGCTAGCAAGTAGGACCTAACATATGCGATGACATATCTGCCGGGTTCATAGATGCTGTCTGTGAGGCATGATGCAAAACGGGATGACCATGATGTGGATGACCCATACCAGGGTGATGTGGCATCATCATTGCAGCTGCTGCATGATGCATTCCAGCTGCTGGAAGAAGCATTGGAGCGGAAGGTGGTGGACGTAGTTGATGAGGTAACCCCCCAACAGCGCCTGGATGATTTTGAGCACCAGGATTGAATGATGCATTTGATATATGTTGTGACATTATATCACTTGGCATTCCTTGAAAACCTGTTATAAAAAGCAAAATAAGCAATTTGCTTATAAAACTATTTTTAAAAGTAAATATCATTGCTTTAGTTAAATTTATAATATATCTTTTGAAGTGATATATATTTTAATTTTGGAGGTCTTAATACCCGTGAGTTTAATAAAACTTAACCAATGTTGTCTCTACAAAAATGAGTACCAAAGGTTTACTAAAACTTTTTGATTATCATTGAATTAATTTGATTAAAATATTTTTACTAAGTATAAATAAGTTTTTAATTAAGGTTGTAAGAAATAGTTTCTGAATAATTCTTAAAATTCCATAGAAAATAATCAAATTATTAAACTAACACTTATAAAATTAAAAGTACATTTGTATCAGCTATTATGAAATAATTTGTTAAGTGGTACACATACTTGTTGGCCACCCAGGATGTCTCATTTGAATCGGCCCAGAACTATCCATCAGATAACCTGCCATAGGCTGTCCGTCAGGGCTATAAGGACCCATAGCACTGTTGACTGCTGAGAAAATAGAAAATAAATGTGAGAATGTATAAGATACAACTATAATTAAAAACTTTCAGCGCTTTAAAACACGTTAATCAAAAGTGACAGAAATTAATCCACAGCCATATAATCAGCTGTTTTTATTTGTATTAGTTCCAGCTGAAATATTTATGAGCAGAGTTAAGTAGTATAGATTTCTTTATGTTGCTATGTTTGACAAGTTGATTTGCAGGATAACTTGAAATTATATTCAAAAAATCTTTTAAACTGGTTTTGTTGTTTTTGTTATTGCAATTTCATAAATTAAATAGAATGTTAAAAATAAACCGTTTCAATCTTTTTAGACTACGTAAGTACTAAGCTATTTTAGATTATTGCAAATATTTGTATATCATTAAATTTGACATATTTAGTAAGTGCCAATTTTGGGGTTAAGCAACGGTTTCAACAAATTATTTAAATTAATAAATGTAGTACTGGATTTAGAAGCTATGATTTATGTATTTACCATGCAAACTAATTAAAGTATTTATGTCGAATTAGTATCTGATTTTTTGAAAACCAGTCAAAACTTGTAGTAGTATTAAACAGCTTAAAATATTGTTTTTAATTAGCATATGCTTGATTTCTTTAACTACAGAGAGATTTTTAACATTCTAATTTTTAAAAAGCACCCTTAGGCCAAATTAATAAGCCGAAAATCAAAATACTACGGGATTAAAAACAGACTTATTAAGTTTTTGGAGGTAAAAATGATGAAGAACAAAACGGCCATTTTGTTGTTTATAATTAACTTTTAAAAAAATTTAAAATGTGGTTGATACTGAAAACATAAACAATTACTAAAAAAATTATGCAGTATATTACAAAGGTTTAATAACCAGATAGTTCTAATAAAAGTACGTACCAGCACGATTTGATTGATCAATCATTGGTTGGACTATTCTTCTTCTTGCATTTATAAACCTTCAAAAATAAATATTCAATTTAGGAATTATGTAAGAAAAAAAAAGAAAATTATTTTCTTCTGTTTTTATTTTGGAGTTGGTAAACAACTTTTATGTTTAGTATAAGCTACGACTTTTTATTTTTTAAAATACAAATTATTAAGGCAATACTTTTTACCCTCTCTGCATAAATCTCTTTTAAAAAGTTGTTGGTATTTTACATTTTATTAATTGTGCTTAACTTGCTTCACATCTTAATTACAATAACTTTGGTGATTGAGAATTCTTTTATAATTATTTCAGAGTTTGTTAGAGGATAAGCCTTAAGGTTAAGTTTATACATTAAATATATTGTGAGTTTCTGCACGTTTATCAAGAATTCTGCATCTGCTACAAAAACAAACAATAATTCATTACACTGAGCTATATATCATAAAACAAAGTTTTAATTAAAGACTTAGTCTAAAGTTAAAGTTATAGCTCAAAAATTCACTTTAAATCAATGTCATCCTTGGTGACTGAAACATAGAAGTTCTAAGTATATATGATAATACAATATTGAAGATAACCATACGAAATGCAGAGTCTTTACTCGTTTCTGGTTATTAGGATTCATCACTGTAAGTTTAGCCTAGTTTATAGACAAACATATTTTATTGGAATATCGCAAACTTAAAAATAAAAATTAAAATAATTCTTAAAAACCGGCTAATATAAGTATGGTCAAGTGCACTGGTTCTAAACTTTATCTAAAAGCTTTTTATTTCATTTTTTTCTCGAAATAATCTAAAAAAAATAAAGATTCAAATCTATTATGTAACCAGCTCGTACTGACTATACAATTCAAATTATATTCTTTTCCGGATTTCTAAATGAAGCAGTTAGCGATGACCTACTGAAGCTGCTTTTAGTTTGCAAACGTTGCATGTTATTTAACCAGCCATTGACTAGTCATGTGTGAGATTACTGACCCTAGAATAATCGAAAATGAGCTCACGTTTGGTTTGGGTAAAACAAACAAAATAAAGTTACGGGAGCTTTTTTCATCATGGTGATGGTTGATGAGCTGGTTGTAAATTGAACCCACAGCTGCGATATGCGTGAAGGTTATTGGGTTCAGAAGTTTATAGTATAATTTCCTTACATATCTTTCACCAATAAGAATTTTTGTTTTTCAGAAAACGTGGTAAAAAAGTGATACTTAGAAGATAGTCCTTATTCAACTTCTAGCTGATGTAGATCAGAAAAAAATCTAGTTATTAATAGAACCCGGTTTCCGATTTCGTGTTCAATCGATAAGTTTTGCCCAAAAAATTAGACTGCTTTCACCCATATCATTGGAGTTATAAATAAGATCCAAAATACACAAAAATGATAATTAAAAAGAAAATGAATGTTCATCAAGCTTAAAATTTACCAAATGTCAAACAATTAAAACATTTTACTTAACTCTAGAATTTGTGCCAGTAACTAATTTTGTAATTTTTAGCGTTCAGGGAGTTTTACTGATTATTTTTTCTGAATGACCTGTAGCTTTTAATCATGGTTGATTAAAAACTATTTCTGATAAATCGGCTTCAAATAATTTTTTTACTTCTAAACAGCTTTTGTAACTACTAAAAATTAAGATATTTATAATCCTAAAAAGTAAATTTATGAAAAAAATATCATTTAATCTTGTCCATAAGTAATTTTATAAAAGTATTTACAAAAGTCGGTTTTTATATCTTTACCTAAAATCCTGTTTACAAAAATAATGTAAAAAAATGCGCCGTAATAAATTATAAATAAATATTATCCGTATTAATTTGCTAGATATTTAATACTGTAAGTTTTTAACGGAGCTAAAATTCCTGAAAGATACTATCAATTTGCATTTCATGCGTTTAACACTAAAAATTACAAACTTCATCAATCTGCTACGCTCTCTTGTGTTTTTCAAACTAAAAGTAATTAACCAACATAAGTCAGTGTGAAGCTGAAATTCTAGAACATTTAAAAGGTTAATTTAATGTAATTTTCTCCATGTTTACATGTTACCAATAAACATCAGACTGCGTAAACAATATATATAAAAGCTCAGTTACAGTGAAAGCATTTAACTTGAATTGACTGATAACATCAAATAAATATTCGCAAAGTTAGAAATCTATATAATTACTTTGACCTTTACAGCTGGTTTAAAAGATGCTTTTAATAATAAGAATTTTTAAAAGCGCAAGGTAGTACTAGTTGTATAAGCAATATTTGATTTCTAAATAAAGTAACTTCGTTATGTGTATCCTACTTTTACTAAGTTTACTGTAAAATCCACAGACTAGGGTCAACCACAACGTGCTAAACAACCAATAATTAAAAGTATGTGAAGAGAAAGAAGTATATTTGAACTTTTAAAAGTAGATCGTTTGTAAGACGGTTTAAAAGAAGTGGCATAAAAATTATCTATAGAATTCTTACACCGAATAATGACCTTATTTACATTTTAAGATGAGTGTGACTTTTTTGTTTGCTGTTTTTTAGATATAAGCTTTATAAACCTTAGCATTTAATTGGTAAAATATTTAACATATAAAAAATACATAAATGGTAATTGTTTTAGACATGAAGTATAGTTTTTTTTTCCTGATTGAATAAGTAAATAAAAATCATTGTACATAATAAAGCTGTTGCTATAAAGATAAATAATGATTACAAAAAAACTAGCTGTCAATAAGATATGAATGAACACTATAAAGTATAAGCTACAACAAAAATCATTATTGTTTAGTTTTTAAGTCACGTAGCATGTGAAAAATAAAATCATACCTGTGAAAAAAATATTTTTAATCAATTTTGAATACGCTGTATTTGATTGAATTAAGGATTATTTGATCTAGCCTATCTTAAGATAATTGTTTAATAATGCTTGATATGCATAATTAAAAAATTTTATTTGAATGATTTTAACTTTATTTTGTATGAAACTGTGTATTCTCAATTCAAATTTAGTCTACACTGTAAATGTTACACTAAAATATGTTTACTGCTAATTACACGTTTAACAGACGAATGTTTATTCTGCTATCTGACTCTTCTTGTATACATTTCAGAGTTTTACGACGTAATATACTGAATCAACTGTTTTCACCACAATCAACAAAATGATTAGAATGCAATTAGACTTAAAAACCTTGAAGCCAGTGTAGATGAAACTCAAATCTTCGTTGCTGTCGATAATACTGAGATGAGTTAATACAACTAAAACGTTATGCCTGAGGCTTTTTTTAAAGTTTTACACACATACTTATGTTTGCTACCATCACTGGTGGTCTAGGTTTATTACCCATTGCCATGTGCCATCTATGCTAGGCTTAACCTCCAACCTTAAGCTGTTACTAGGTGGACATGTTTCTTGCATCACTAATGCGCATCGAGTGTTGTCATATGATGTCTCATAGATGTCAACGTTGTGGCGGAGAGCCAATGAAAGTTGTGGTTAAAATGAGTCAAACAAAGCCTATTAAGGTCAGATTTGCTGACTGTGTAAAATCACTTGGTCAACACCTTTTATCGAATAATTAATTTGTTTATTATTTTGTAGTGAAACGTGTTTTAGCTTAATTAGTTAGATTTTAGAAGTATTTGTCAAGAGACTGACGTCTCTTTTAGGTTTTACACTCGCAACCTTAAAAGACAGCTTTCTTCGAGATTTAATTTAACTGCTTAGAAATGTTCACTTAACATTATTTGAAATAATAAAAAACTCAGAACAAACATTTTGTGCAAATGTTTTGCGACGCAATATAATTTATAATTGATTTTTCCACTACCTAAAAGCTGACGTCAGTTTTCACGTCTTTGTTTCTAGATGTTTCGCTTATAAAGGTAGATATAACAAACTGATTTGAAAAATTATTTGAGTAGTAGCAAAGTTGCTAAACGTTAACAAACAAACATATATTTGTTTTGCAGATGCTTTTTATACAATGTCATTAATCTTGTTTGCAAACTAATAAAGTATTTACAATATTGTTAGCAGAATATGTTACCAAAACGTGCTTTGTTTCAAAATTTAAATTATAGATCAGAAAAAGGTTTTATTAATGATTTCAAGATTTTATGTAATTATAGATAAACCAAGTAACACCAACTTACAAAGAATCTCTTTCCTTTATTTTTCACGCTGACAACAAATATAAATTTTGGATTAACCGCTAATAGTGCAATGAAGTAAGAAGTTTATTTAAGATTAACTGATGTTGTGTTGGACAATCGACTACAAGTATGTTTTTTAAACCCATTTTTTAATACATTTTTGATGAAGCATTTCAAGCTGGAATGGATGAAGAGGGTAAGCTTAGGTGTTTTACTTTTACATGATTTTAAGGTAAGAAATCTCATTTGAAGCTAACTACGTTTTATAGAAATATTTTCGTGCTGAAATACTCTACAGTGAAGAAGTTGAATTTAGACCACCCAAGTACATAGCGGACCTGGTTCAAAACTTCGGCGCCAAGAAAATATTGCTGGACTGGTGTGTCTGAATCAGGTTTTATCATCCGTAACATTGTTGTCCTCTAAATGACCTCCAAGTACTCAGCGTTCTACTTCAAACTGTTAACTTTCGCCAAGCAAAAGTTATGGCTACTGTTTATTTTGACCATTATATTTACCAGACCTAAAAAACGCTTAGCTCAGGCAACAATAGTATTTGTATACAGAAAGTACATCCCTATACTAGGCTTAGTTCCATAAACCACAACAATAAAGTCTTTTAAACATAAATTATTTTAGAGCTCAGTATAGGTTACAAACATTTAAAACTTGTGTATAGTTTAACAGCTGAGACTTAGTGGTCTTGCATTGGTCATTTTACGCGTGACTTTTCACTAACTATTTATATAATTAATTTTAACTTGCTTAGGTTGTGAAATAATTTAGTGCAGCATTTTAATTAAACCTCTATTTAATCTGTGTTTCTGAATTTGGCACAAGAAAAATGAAGTTGTACTTTCAAATGTTTGCATTTATGCAACCGGACAGTTGTACAGACTTCAATCGAACTACTGATCTTATATCTGCTTCCATTTGGACAGAACCAACTTCTTTTTATTTTCTCCGATAATTTTATCAGGTCGAGGATGATTTCAAAGATAAATACGTTGCGTCCAAGCTCCGACCCGGATGCAATCCAGGGTAGGAAAATTTTTTTATGTACTAGCCAAGCCTGCCTGCTTAAAAAGTGCCAGTTGGTTTGGCTTGATGCCTATTACACGGTCAAGAGATTGTAGCACCCCTCTTATCACCCTTCTTCACAATCTGATTTTCAACACTTCTATTGTTTTTTGTTCAGAGCCAAAAACTTTTTGAGAATCTATTGGATTTGAGCCATGTCCTCAAACAGTATCTCATACAAAAAACAGAAGTTTTTATTTGTCACGTTGAACGTAATTTGAATGAAAAACGTACTGAATAAAACTGACAAATTAACACGAGCCTGGTAGAAAGGTTTATATTTTCAATTAACCTCTTGTAATATAAACATTCCTCACACCAAGCTAATTCCCATTAGTTACTTAAGCTTTTTATAATTTAAAAGTTAGTTAAAAGCTGAATGAGTGAACTAATCTTTAGAATACAAAATTTATTAATGTCTTCCAACTATCAACCGTTTCAAATAAATAAATAATAATTACTGACCAGTTGTTTACTTGAAGTATCGTTAATCCAGTCTGATTAGCCAGTGATTTCTTTTGTTCTTCTGAAGGGTAAGGATGCTGCAGAAACATTTGCACATGTGTTAGCTGGTGGTAAAGATAGTGTAGAAAAAGAGAAAAAAATATGAAAAATCAATAATATAAGAGATGAAAAAGCAAAATAGTCTATTAGATTTAAGACCTTACAAGATCTTCTAGTGTATGTTATTGATACAGTAAAACAGAAAATCAAACAGAGATAGGAGATTAAAACCTTGTAAATCAAAGATTTCTTAAAAGTAATGTAATGTAAACATAAATATATAAATAAGTCGAGTAAGATAATTTTCTGTTTGTCATTTTATGCAAAATAAATCCTCATGATAAATAACAAAATATAATATTTCAAAAGATAGATCCATAACAAAATAAATTCTAAAAAACATTTTATTGATATATTTTAAAAAATTCACGTGCTTTGTTCAAAAAGTTATAATTTCAATACCCAAGTACAAAAAATTTATGTCACCATGAAAGCGATAGGGAAAAAATTGTCTACATATAAAATTACCAAAAATCATTGCAAAGATGATAAAATGGATTTCGAAAGTTAATCGATTTAACACTACAGTGTTTCATTAACACAGTTTCATGTAGCATGAAACACTTGAAAAATTTCTTTCAAATACATTCCTCTACAAGTTAAATGAAAATTAAAAGTATTTCAGGCCACTGAAAATGTAGTTATTCACCCTAAACAATAAATAACTTACGGTTAGATTTTGAAACAACCAAGTTCTCATGATATTTGTCGCTTGCTTCGGAAAAATTCCTCTCTTTTTTTGAGGAGGTTTTTTACCAGGATCTGAATCTTCCTCGCCCCCTCCTTCACCTGAGTAAGTGCTCCCTTCCAGTGTGCTTCCTGATAAAAAAAAAGTTTTATTAAAGTATTTCTTTTTAGTGATATATTTAATTTCATCTCTTTGTAGGTCTTCAATTTTCACTTTTGTGATGTTAGGATTTGTTGCTAGTAAAATTTAACACATGTTTTCTATTGCAATTTTCTATTGTTAAAATGTTAAAGATAAAATCAGTTGATAAACTAAAAATTAAACCTTTGTACGAGTAATCAATCAAGAATCTAAAGAAAAACTTGAAATTTGTTTACAGAATGACAAAATCTTTATCAAAATGTTCAGCCTTTTATTTGTTATATTAATAAAATTTATTTCAACAGTATAGTAAATTTACCTTTATAATAATGCTGATTAAAATAACGAACAATTATTTTACATCAAGTTGAAGCTGTCAAATATAATGCATTTAAAAAGAGCTTTGAGCAATTATCACATTTAAACATGATAATCATTCAAAATGTGTGCTGTAATAATTTTCAAAATTAAACGCGAGAGCTGATTTCTTATAAACATGATACAACTTTCATAAGTAGTTATAAAACTTTATCAAATATTTTTTTATACTTGAACTGATTGTATAAATATTTTAGCAAGTTCTGGTTATTAGTTATTTTAAAGTCAAAGATTACAAATGTAAAAACTGCTAACTTTTCCAATTTTTTGTAAACATCTTTGAATAATGCTATGAAAAATTATTTTTTTAAAAACATGAGAATTTGTTTTAGAAATTTAAAGTAACTTCAC
Organism: Pegea sp. RAD2-039; assembly: GCA_034620365.1. Classification (NCBI taxonomy): domain Eukaryota; kingdom Metazoa; phylum Chordata; class Thaliacea; order Salpida; family Salpidae; genus Pegea; species Pegea sp. RAD2-039. Next base: position 1,964,931 of record JAQGEQ010000048.1, on the reverse strand, counting down.
TTAAACAGATTTCAACCGTTTATTTCAAAAAAAGAACATCAATAAAAAAGATTGTATGTAATTCAATAGTTTTTTATTATTAATTAACTTAAAATATATAATTTAGATTTACATAGGCTCCTTCAACAACAATTAAGCAAATAATAGAAAATGTATACAGCTAGTAAAATGGAAAACATTTTGACAAAAGTTAAAACAAACTTTTTAACTATCTTGCTAAAAATTGATTAGTGATTTTCAAACATGATCATTTTTAAATAGTGAGTAATTAAATTAAACTTCTTGTTTATGATATACAGAGAAAATTGATTTTACTCGACTCAGCAGTCTTATCTTCTCTTGAACAAAAAAATATTTTATTCAATTTTTATGAAATAATTGAAACTCGGTTTAAAGTAAAACGAATCAAGTAAAATTAGACTTGTGTGAGTTCTCCTTAATTTTTAATAAAAATTAATTTACCACCCTATTGTTTAGGTATTATAGTAAAAATAAGAATCGCCTATTTTCATTCTCTATCTTGATAGATGTAAATTTAAGATCTAAATGGCCTATCTTCTTACTAGTAATAATAGTTGAGTAGATCTTACAAAATTCAAATTTTCTGTCCAGCAAAAGTTTCTACAATTAATCAAAAAAAAGAAGAAAACTCAACAAATAATGTCAAAAATGAAACGTGTCACTTCCCTCTTTTAAGGTTTAACTAATGAATCTATGACAAAGAACTTTCCTTGTCAGTCAAATCAAAATGGAGGAAAAATAATAATGCAGGCTAAAGTTGTTTTTGATGATAGAAAACTTTTGAAAGGGTCCCTTAACTATTATATAATCAGCTGAGTTAACTTACAAAACTGATAAGCGTTGTTTTACTTTGGCTCATATATTATTGAAACAATGATAAGAAAAGCAATTACTGAAAGTAAGTAATGTTAAGTATTTATTGCAGTTTTGTTGTTTAATTAATCGCGGTTAACGTTTAGATAAAAAGTTTGCAACACTTTAGTACTTTAAGTGATTTAAATATTTTAATTATTTTCACGTAAGACGCTTAAAATATTTTTTAAAGTCCTAGCCCCACAGCTAATCATATGCGGTTACATAATCCTTAGATTTTGAAGCTTTGCTTAGGGTTGTGTCGAGAATTTAAGAAGTGATTTGATTGCTCAAAACAATAAACCTTTGTTTAAATTAAAAGGTTTGAATGATAAACATATGACAGCCAGACGGTGAAATAAAACTGAGCTAACAGAAAACCTGGTTTTTAGAAAAAAAGTAAAGAGAAAACATTTTTTTTACGTTTTAAGCTTTAAATGTCATAAATAAATCAAACATATTTTAAGTATAAAATAAATAAGATGAACAAAAAATTATTAGACAAAGCTGTGAAACATAATCTTTTAACTCGATAAAATTCAGTTTCATCACTTATAAACATATAGATTCCTTATAGATTCTTTTAGTATACATCTCATTTGTTGATACTAGTAACACATAAATTATTTGTGAATTACTTTTCTTGCAATAGACCGATACTAAACCGATGGGCTTACATACAAAACAATACTCAGCAGTTGTTGAATATATAAACTTGATATATGTTTTGGGATTACTCGATCAACTTGCAGTGAGAACTTTACATATTTTATGTTAGATATAAAAACACGTTTTAACTTCCACAACCGATTGTGTAAAAAGCTCAAGAATATTAAGATAATAAAATTGTACAAACCCTTTTCTTACTTTTAGCTTAATTTTAAAGTTTTTTAAAGTCAAGCTATTTTAAAACAGTAGAGGTCAATTGCAAAGTCGAAAAATAGATTTTAAAATAAAGATATACCTTAAGTAGTTGTAAATGTTAGTCAATACATCTTTGAACAATACATATTTACTTTTAAGAAACTCAATTTAAAGTTTTATAAGTTACTGCTTTAATGTTAGATTTTAAGGCATCTTACTTAAATAAGTTCGATTTATAATATAAATATATTTGTAAGAAATAAGAGATTTGAGTTTAAACATAAACTAGTGATAACTAATTATCAATCAGAATTTATTCCTTTTTTTATGTCTGGTAAGTGAAAATATTATTACTATCACAGGTACTAATGTACTCAGTCCAGAACATCAAAAAACTAACTGACGTCAAATTGTGAATCTCTTGGGACTCTATTAAGAGAATAGACGGATTGATTCCATCACACAGCCGTATGTCATTATCAAGCTCTGAGATGTCAGTATTTGTTACAATAAAAGGACGCAAATAGCGGAATGTAGGAAAATAAACTTTGTTGTCAGTCGACAAGATGAGCCAAATAGTTGAGGAGGATTGTATGAGAAGTACAGATCCCAGAGCTACGAATCGTCAAATATTGATGAGTTTTATTGATTTCGTGACTAAATGTGAATCGAACGTTCGGCGGCGCACTGAGTTAGAGAGGACGCAGATTATGCAGATTCCTCAGTCTTATAAGCATGTAAACTTTTAAGTACTACCTACATCCAAAAACCACAACAACCAACTACAAATCAAATCTCGTTCAAAAACCTGTCACATACCAGCCAAATATCTTTTTCTGGCAAAATTAAAGGAAAATGTCGAAAATGTAATTAGAATTTTAACTCAAGTAATACAGTTCAGGTGTTTGTGGTAGCTGCCAGTTTTCTAATTAGTTTGATTTGAAATTAAACAAAATTACCGAAAGAGATTCCTTTACATTTTATTTATCGAAAAGCTTGATTGGAATAAGTATTTGATTGACCAAAAACTCAATATAATTTTGTTTAAACTGGAATCAAATATCTGTTGAACTTTACATAGTCATTAAAACTTTTTTAGTGATGCTTTTTTAAATGTTTAATATTTATTTACTTTGCATAATTGACCACAAGTAAATTAGGATATACTAAACTAATATGTATTTTCTATCACCTTTAAGATGGTTCATTTTGTTGAAAATTTCAAGCAAAGCGTTCATTTGCGAATTAATTATATTGTGTCTACAGAATAATGAAATATATTCGACCAAAACCTCAAAAATTTACAAACCAGTAGGACTAGAAGCATCTGCGGCTTGTGATGGGTGACATGGAGTTGTTCTTTGATTTTGAACTTGTGTGTTTTGCTGAGAAAGATGTGTACCGATTGGTTGCTGGTTTACACTGTTGGGAGCTTGCTGATTGTTTGGAACATGGTGGCCAGCTCCTGTACTTGAACTTCGCATCATGGTTTGCTGTGACATATGGTCAGGGGCTCCTCCATGTGGGACTGCTGATTGGTGTCCTTGTTGGTCAAAGTATGCCTGCTAGAATTGAAAAATCAAAATTAGTTATGTGATACTAATAGAAAATATTAATATTATAGTCATTTATTATATAAACTAAAAAAACTAAGACATTTGAACTACAGTCATATTTAATATAATTATTTGTATTTCAACAAAGCTTTCGAAACTCTAGTTGTATGCATCATTCAACTTATAAAACTTTTATTTTCTTCTTTTTGATTTGATTTATATTTTTATGCTATAAAAAATGTGTGTACACTTTAAATATTTCTTTTATTTCAGATGATTTGATTAAAACGTTATGCAAAATATAATAGTTCAAAAAATATATCACTTGAGTGATATGAAAACTGAAATTTTAAAGTTTAGTATCAAGTGTAAACTTTATATTCGAAAAATTGACTTTGATATGTTAATTGATTAACTTAACTGAACAATTCTTCTATCTTATTCATTTTAATTTTTGCTCAACCAAAAATATGTCAGAAAAAAATCTTCAGATAAAACTTTTTTTAATTCTGCTCATCAAAACAGCTAATAAACACTTAAAGGCCAGTCAAAACTGATGTTGAACTTATATTCAATAATCATAGAGTTTTGTAACCCTAGATATGAAAACTACTTTTTAATCCTTTAAATATGGTAGCCGTTAGTTGACTACAGAACAAACTTATCATTTTAAGTATCCTTTTTATTGGATGTAAAAAGAATCTACTCATTTATTATTAAAATCATCGCTCTTTGTTAAATAGCCATGAAATAGCTGAAAAAACTTACAAATGACTTGTCAATTGTCATCAATCAAACTATTTACAGTTCTTTCAATAACGTGAAGCTCTAATGTTATTAGAACAATTTTCTATCTGCCTTTAAAAAAAGTATTAATTAGCTTAAAGATTTAGTACAACTGAGACTTTAAACAAAAATATCTGTCGCCTTACAGTGTCAAGTTTTACACTTTATAACCTACAAATAAACTGCAAGTAAACCATCGCTCATAACTTTTATAAGTGGTAAACAAGTTTTATCAACATTTAAATAACAACTAAAGATTCTACAGAAACGTTATCTTTGTTTAAAAGTTCTTTAAAAATGTTCAATTTCAAAAATTCACTATGAATATCATAAAACATGTCTTCTTATTGAAATTATGACATTATCTTCTTATCACATTATTTTTAGTAGACATTCAGCTATAATCCAATTGATGCAGAATGAAACGGCTTATATCGAGCTTGGTGAGCTTATAATAAACGATATAAAGTATGACGGTGCTCTAATGAACAATATTGCTTAATTTAATTGTTTAGCACACAAGTATTTGAGCCTAGAGACAAACAAATATTGCTAAGATAGGTGTAGTGTTGTTAATGATAGCGTCTTATGACACGTTTACTAACTTTTTGTTTCGTTATTCGTATGAAGAGCTAGCTGGTGTGACAATGTGTTTGTATTTGGTTTGCCTAGTCATGTGCGGCTTAGAAAATGATGCAGAATCAATAATTCTTCATTTTCAGGTTTGCTTTTGGGTTTACTTTTTTTCTAGACTCTGTCTGATTGTTTGTTCAAAGTTTTGTTCTACATATTTTTATGTTGCGTATTCAGTTAAACAATTTCATTGAATCGAAGCTCATGACTTTTTTAGTTATTTCTTTTTATCAACATTTTAAAACTATGTTTACCTTTATACATCAATTGACAGTTCAAAAAAGTTAAAAAACAAACAAATTCAATCGTCTACAAATTCTTTTTATATCTTTTATACATTTATTAAGATTTTACAATTAAACTCTTAACAGTTTAAACTCTGGCTTACAAATGATAACATAGAAAGATTTAATGTATAGAATAAACTGAAGCAATTAAAGATCATTCGGTATATAAGACTACCAGCTTACAAATAACCATAATTATATGCGTTATGAAATTTAATTTTTAGCTTCAAAAAATATATAGAATGTTTGCTGTATAAATTGGTCTTGCGTAGAATTTATCATTATTTATTGATAGGACTTTTATAAACAAAAGCATTTCTGTGATTTGTTGGTAAACATTAATGATATTTTGAACAAAAAAAAGTAAATTCTTCATTTTCTGCATTTATAAAAAACAATCAAAAACAAAAAGGTGATGTAATCATACCACCGGAACTTAAACAACTTGATGACGATGTAAATAACTGCTATGAAATATTTAGTTATGTATTTGTTAATATTTTATTCATCTGCTTCTGGCTCTTATGAGCGGAATTGGTGGTTTAACGGCCAACCATTTAAGCTACATTTTTTATGGTAAAATAATAAACAGAAGTTTCACCACAATACCTATAAACAAGCTTTCAATTTGTAACGAACACATTTTTTCCACTAGTTTATTTTTATCTATGTTGCAGATATTAGTTTATTTTGATAAAAATGGATTTTATGAGCTTAACCTTCTAATGTACTACTTACTGTTTTTATTCTGTCTATGAACCAGAAATAATTTTTGCTTTAAATGTCTATATCACATAAGGAAAAGTAGGTGCAACTTTCTACGATAGTACGATTGAACGGAGAGAATAATATAGGAATGCAACGTGGGATCAGCTTCCGTGCTGAATAATACATGAGGTTTATCTCCGTCTTCTTTTAGCTATTTTACTCACATACACACTCAGTCGTGTGTGTGCGTGCGCGATGGTGTGTGTGGCAGAACAGGTTAAAGAGCTAATGATAGCTGAGTAAAGCTACAAGTATTATTTTAAGACAACTGGCTTCGAAAAGTCTTTGCAAACTTTTCTGCTCATCTTTGTACGCATACACGCTTAGTAAGCTTGCATCAGATTTGCTTGATACACACGCGACTGCTAGAATCAAACCACCATGTGATCCATCAACGAGTGAATACTATCGATTGAATCAGTCGTAAGGCGTTGAAATTTTTTCAATTTTAGTTCATAAATCATCAGACATTGCATTATAATCGACTTACTAGTCTTCTTTTGTCATAAAACACTTTAATAAAACGTTTAAAGTAGATCTAAAGTGTTATGTCGATTATCTTCATTTATTCATGCCAAAGATGACATATTTATATGATGTAATGACTTTTTATTAGTAAACTTTCTGATGAGAACTAAATGCTTATAAAAATAGTTCTAAAATACTAAAAGTCAAGTTTTCTCAAATTTGACTTCTTTTCTACTTGCATTAAAGTTTAAAAACAATAACCGATCAGATATTTTTATGGCAGCCTTCAAGCGCATACACCATAAAGCTAACTTGAGCTACTTCTATAAAATAGTAATCCCAAACTCATTTGATGAGGATTTTTTTAACTTTAAAGAATCTCAGTTCTCAAAATTTTCACTTTTTTTCTTTTATATTTCATAGTAATTATTTCTTAATAATTAATAATCAGTTTTTTATGTTAAGCTATCGTATTAAAGTTCTATTATTCAAATCTTAATGGTTACTTGATTCTAACTGAACTTTTTTGTTCTTGTTTTTAACAGGATTATAATTATTTGAAAACATTTAAAATTCAGAAAATTATTTGAATAGTAAAAACAAACTTTTTCATGAAAAAATTTAAATAAAAAACACTTTGCGATGTTTAACAGACAATAAAGTTATCTAACAGAATCAAAAATCGAAGCCAAAAATTCATAGGGCTTACAATATGACGTTTTGTAGTATAAACAACTATACAACTGATTAATATTCTAACTTAGTATATACAACTGTTAATAATAAAGAGGGCGAAAAATGAATTAAAGCTATTTCTATAGAGATGATTTTTGCAGCTATGAAAGAGCCAACTGTATCGCTTGCGATATTACAATATCAAACTTTCTTTCGAATGCTGAAAAATTTTCAATGTTTGGTTGCAAGTTTGTTATCAGCATAATAAACAAAACTTCACGATTTAATATAACTAAACTATGAGGGATATTATCAAGCTTTTAGGCAACTTTAAGAACACCTTAAATATTTGATAAAAATCTATGTTGCTGATAAAAAAACAACTGTAAAAAATGGTTAGAATTTAATCTGAAAATTAAAATAAGTAAATAAAAATGTTGATTTTTTCTGTGAATGAATAAAGTTTTGTTTAATCCATATAATCAGATTTTTCAATTTTTAAAACAGCGAGGTGACTTTATTTTAAAGATTTAAATTTTATATTGAAAAGAGTTTTGCATCAAATCTGTTGAAATGTAATTGATCATCTCTTAGAAGTTTTTTATAAATTAAATAGGATTAGTAAAAAATATTTACTTCCTATTGAGTTTTCTACATCTGATATTTTTGCAGATAATTTTAATTTCAATAAAAAAATTGTTTAGAATGATAACAGAAGCTTATGGGATTATTCATCAAGTAAATACTACTGGTGACGAAAAAAGAATAAAAAGTAACTCATATCATGCAACTATATCAGTCATGGATAAGAAAACAACAGAAAATGTTCCCAATCTTTTTTCTTCGAAACCTATCGCTTCACGGTTATATGAAGATTTACAGCTGTATGGACAACACCAGCTCAGATAAGAAAACGAAAGAAAGCCCAGCAAATGCGGGTAGATAGCCGCTGACATTTCATTGTTATCCCCGAGGCCTCTGAATGAGCCCGAGACAGATTGATTTGAGGGTAACCAAACGTAAATAAAAATGTTCAACCCGAATATTGGGTGAGTTTTTAGCACACTAGATAAAGACCAAATATTTACTTTTTGCGGTCCCACTATAGTATATTACTAGAAACCATTATCGACAATGTTTTAATCATTTAATGAGAGTCTTATGAAATTATCTTCACTTTTTCTATCAAAACTGTAATGTATGAGCAAATCACTAACCAAATGCCAATCAAATGGGGCGGTATGCGGACAAATCTGTAAAGTTATGTTATTAATGATTAAAATTTGAGAGTAAAAACGAGTATAGACTCGGTAAAAGTTTGTTTAGTTGACCAACAATACGCTGTTAATAGGCGATAATATAGAAGAACTTGTAAATATTTTTATGCTCAGATTAAGACATAAAAGATGGATAGACACAAATAAAGTAAAGAAGCTTACAAGATTAAACCGATTTCTTAAAACGTCAATCTGAATTAAAAATCGACTAAATGGATATCAATCTAAAATGTTAAATTTGGTTTGAATTTGTAAGAATTAAAATACCACAACAAATTTGGGCTATGAAGCAAGTACAAAAATGTTGTAATTGATTGGCTCTGATGGCATAACTAAACTAAAAGTTGCATCTGTTAAAACAAGAGTTTTAAAATAGTTCCTAGCTGGAAGAATATAGATGAAAATACAAATTAAATGCTTATCATGGAGCTACTCAACCTCTTAACGACCTCAATTGAATTTCAGGTGAATTTGAAGAAAAAATTGAAGTTGTCACGTACACAGCCGGTTCAAACAAGCAAAACACATATAATGGAATGATAAATGTATTTATAATCATTGTAACGTATCTGTCAGTCAACTTTGATGGCTATTCTCATCATAGAGCACTTATAAAAGATCGCTCATAAAAACAGGTAATAAGTAACCAATAGCTGTTCAATTTGAAGTATTTCAACTTTATTTTCCCTTTTTTGAGGTCAACATTTTTTATTCTTATTCGATGAACGGCTTAACTTATTGGATAGGGGGATGAAAAATGTTTGCTAGCTTTATTACGTCTTCAGGATACCTTTCGTTTAAAGCAAATTAAAAATGTAGAAGTAGAAACTTGAGTAAGAAGGTTACGCTTACAAAAATATAAATTAATTAAATATTTTACTTATTTTCAAGCTTGTTAACCTGATTTTTAGAATAAAGAAATGTTTTTTTGTTATTTCATGTAGCCTGTAGTGACGCAAAATTAGTCGGCCATATGTTTATGTAAAACTTTGAACATGACAATTATAGCTAAAAGTGTGACTAGCTTGGACTAAAATTTCATCAATAAAAATCATTTGTTTTTAAAGCTGGTCAGTCAGATGCAATGGTACAAAACAATCCACAACAGTTTTTAGTTTATTATCTTCTTTCATGACAAGAACTTAAAGAATTTCCAAATTCTTATTTAACCTATTCGTTTAAATTCACGAATTGAAGATTTCTTCCAGCTTCTAAATATTTAAATTATTTACTTAAACCATAAAACTAAATACAATAAACAAAAATAAATGAAATATTCGACTAACTAAGATTTGAATAGGCTTAAAATCAGAAACTCAAGCATCACTCAATCAAGCCATCTGCTAAAACTGCATTTATCTAAATGAATTATCTAGACTTCGAATAGTTTAGTTGATATTGTGTAACCGTGTGTTTCACGAGTAATTTATTATTAATGTTTCATCTTGTCACCTACGTTTTACAGCTTATGCCAGTTTAACTTTTAATTTGCTGTTTTTCAAAATACGAAACTCAGTTCTTATACTCAACAACTATTTAAATATTAAACAAATCTATCATTCTAAATTTGTGTTTTTGATATTCCTAGATGAATACTTAAATCATATGTAGTTTTCAATACCTTCAATGTGAGTGGTAAATGTTTCAAATAATATATACAAGAGTCAACAAAAGATATCTTAATTAAAGAGTAAATTTCAAACAGACTCTTATTTTACTTTGATGATGTTATTTGATATTTTGACCACAACGCTTGATAACAACCAGCTGTATCTACATATAAAATCACTGCTAGCCACGATTTTAAAAAGAACTTTGAAGAATTATCGCTACAGTTGGTAAGCTAAACACTGTGCTTTTAGTGCTTAAAACAAATAAAGTTAAGCTATTTGATGGTTGGTGGTTTTTTGGATTATTTCAATTGATTTTAAAGCTTAAAAGTAGCTAACAAACGAAACCTAAGATTTAATTCAACAAAATATCATCTTTAAAGTAACTAAAGACGTAAGAAATAGGACTAATTAAACTTTCTGAAAAATCATTGTTTTAATACATATAATCAATGTTTTTGTGTTGTGATAGAGGCTTAATTTGATGACTTGTGTTCGGCTATACCAGCGATAAAAAGCTTAATGTAGCTTATAAGCGAAATCATAACAGCTTAATAGTAACGGAATTGTAATATTGGTTTAATTATCTTTAAACCAACTTGACATACGTGATATATGTTACCATAAACCTAAATGCTAATCCTTGCACCATCATAACTTTCAAAAATGCGGTAAAGTGCTAACATTAACACATTCTCATAATCTATTACCCTTAAGCGTTTTATATAATCGCTTGATTAGCTAAAAAGCTTTTTAACATTCAGTATTGAGATTTAAATTTCATACTTGGTAAATTACTTAAAAAATATAACAGCTTCTTTTGGGTTGCTATGATTAAATAATAAGTTGCGTGTAAACTGTGGCTAACTCTTTAAATTGTTTTAATGAGCTTATTCGTTAGGGTAATTTCTTGAAATCACACTGTGCTCTATCAATCAAAATGAAACCGATTAAGTACTTTTAGGAAGTCAGATCATATTATTTCAGTAAGCATTAAGAAAATTGCATCCACAAAAATTCCATAAATTTTTAATTTTTTTCCAAAAATTCAAATTTTCACTGCTTATCTAACACGACACAAAATTGAAACCAAGGCTTCACCTGCTCACTGGAATGGCCTGGTCCCAAGCCAGATGAGGATGGTACTGAGGACGTTCCTTTTTCATGAGACATATCCATTTTAACCGATGCTGCTCCATCAGTTCGTTCATCATTTACCAGATCAATCGGCATTTTTCCCTTCAGGCAGTTAATGTAGCGGGAGGTAAAGTTTTGACAAAGTTCATGTACCTGTTGGTCATTGAATATAGGGTTACGATTAACCCTAAACCTCGTTGGCGTATCTGCCATTTATTTTGTAAACTTTTTCTCAATTTAAATAACTACAAGATTGAAAACAAATATTTTTATTAGTTTCAAATAAAAAACTAACAATTTTCGAGAAATTGTTTGACATTTTTTATAGTATAAACGACTCACCATTCGAAAATTCTATACAGTTACCTTTGTAATTAATCAAAATATTAACTGACCTTCTCTAGTTCTAGCAAATGAAATCGTAGAACTTGGATTGCTAATATCATCTGAAAAAGAAAAACATTCTCAAACTTAATGATTTATTTGCATTAATTTAGTTAACCAACATTGTTATTTAAGACTATTCAACGCAAAAAAATCATCTAATTTAAAATCGTGATGACTACTTTTTAAATATAAATTTGATTTTTATGTAAAAAATTAATAAACTTTAACATAAAATCACTCTAAATTACATGAAATCGATGGATATAAAACTATAAAACTGTTACTAATACTATTAATACTGTTAGACTTGTATGATGTCAAAAGTTTTATTATATAAACAAACTGTGATTAAAAACTGAGTTTTTCGTTAACCGGTCACATTTTATTAATATGTTCACATAAAATATATCGGAGATGTTAAGGTTTACAATTTTTTAAAGAAGTAAAATTAATTGTAAGCTGATCTACAACTCTATTGTACATTGTTTTCCTTAAAAAGTCTTTTAGTTACGTTTACAGCTCTTGTATGCAAAGTTTTATTGAAAATAAATGCTAGGGAATGAAGTAAGTAAGCGAAATTTTGTCAAAAATATTTCTTATTTCCTTTCTCTATAATATACCAGCTTAGATTGAGAGAAGTCTTTTGTAAGTCTCTTTTTATTGTTGGTCTTATTCGGGTAAGATTTAAATCTATTGGACAATGTTGGCATGCGAGCTCTTTCAAAATAAAATCATGGTCATGTCCCTAATCCGACAAAGCAATCCCAAGTTTTTGAAAAATAAGAAAACTAAGATTTTCATCTTACAAAAATAAAGCCGAAGAGACAACGATACCGTCATGGCATCTTAACTCAAAAAAAACTTCTGAAATTCTTGAACTATAGGATCTTAAAACTGACGTTTGAAATCTTAATCAGCAAAACTCGTTATCAAAGTTGAGTATTTACAAAAGATGCGAGAAGAAACAAGAGCGATGGCGAAAGTCAGTGCAGGCGGTCGTAGCAAAATCTCGTTTTCAAGCAAATATTTATCTTAACACGAGCAAATCTGTAGATTGAACGACCACCACCAAACCGTCTGCTTCCACCCCCTTACAAACCTTTTTGCTCTTTTGTATTTCTTTTTTCTTTTTGATGCCATTCAAGCGTTTGTAGATCTACACTACCAAAGACTGGTTCGTGATTCTACTGATCTTGCTCAGTCCATGAGGTACTATTACACAGGCAAAAACTTAACGAACTTTATAGGCATTTTTGGTTGTTTATATACTTGCCGTCTGCTATTAGCAACAATTTTGGTGACCTTATAAACTTGCGACTGATTAAAATCTTGCTTTATTTTTCTGTTAAATACCCTGGACAGGAAACACTAATTGATTTTACTTTCAGACATACGTTTTCTGCTTTTTATATTGATCTCTCATCAAAGAAATTAATCTCTTATATAGTCTATTAAACAGCAGTTAATAATGAAATTTTACAACAAACAAAATATAGTTTAACTGGAATGCAATTGTCAGAAGAAATATCCACCGAAAAAATTGTAGTTCAAAATTCAAACCTTATTCCTCTTTTTTTCAGTTGTGAGTAATTACTTCTTTCGCTAGTTCTGCACTATTTACCTTATATGTTCTGTTGTTAGTCTAAAAGCGAACAAAGAACGATAAATTGAAAAGACAAAGCTACTTAAGTATTTTGGTTTTCCAGCAAGATGACAAATAAATTTTTCGTATATATCAGTAAAATTGTACACCTTTAAAATAAGTAGTAATTATAAGTAACTGCTATCATCTTTGATGGTAACAGTTGCAAGTAAATCGTAATCTTGGTTTATCGTCTTTTTTTTCACTATTTTCTACTTCTCCCACACAACAAATTTTATAAAGGAGTTTTTCCTAATAAACCTCCCTATATAAGCAGAATAACTTATGTGGCTGCCTCCTTTTTACGGCTTTGTTTTTAACCATCTTTGTCTTCAACACTTTGCAATTTCTTGTTTGTAATTTTACGAGTAAGATAAGGCGACGAATTTGCAATCACGTGATCACAATCACTAAGCTACCACGCATGTGCGAAGAAGCACGCACATGTAAAATACAACACAAACTGGCTAGTTTTGGATGAAATATATAAAGGAGCACACACCTATTAAAGACAAGAATGAAGTGGTTATAAAAACAAAATAGCAACAAATTGAAAGTCACCGGGATTCCCATTTAATAGTAAAAATATTTCTCTCGTTTGCTACTTCTCTTGGCTTATAACTTTGTTTGTACTGAAATTGTTCTAAGAACTTTATTTTTGATTTTTTATACTAAATGCTTTGCAACCAAATAATTTAAAATTTTTAGTGACTAGTTCAAACTATATAAAATAATTTCTTACCAAATTATCTAGTTCATTACTAGTATCGAAGTTCCAAGACCGGTTTTCCTCCTGGACCTACAAACCAAATATATATTTAGTAATTTTATTTTTTAATTCAATTTCGTTCGTCACTTAAATACTCGTGATCAAGATTGAGGTGATATTTGAAGAAATTAAGTTTTCAATACGCCAAACTACATGATTTAAAATAAAATGCTCAACATTATCATGTGGTTTGTGTCTTGTCACAAAATATACAAGAGATCATTTTAAAATCTCTGCATAAAGAGCTAAAGCAAAAATGAAAACAAAAATATGCCTAATGAAAAATTGAACGTTCGTGGCTTAAACTACAAAACAAGGCAATAGGTTGTGAGTGAATTGAACTCTGATTGACACTAGGAAAACCCTTGAAACTCTTTTGCTGGTTCATCAAACTATGATTGGTCGCCCAGTCGATCCAGAACGGGCTACTTGTCTATGAAGTAAAGTTTTTAAAACTGGTTCTCGGTTAAGCTGATGGATTTTTGTAGATAGTTTCAAGTGAAAAAATAACATTAACTTTTGAACTAACAAATCAGTAGTGTCCGATAAATCTACTGCATTACAATGTTTTCTGTGGTAATTTTTAAATCAAAAAACCTCTGTATACTTAACTTCTTCAAACGTTTTAATGCAATTGTATTGATAATTTAATCAATAAATAAGTTAATTATACAATTAATATATCTTAGTGAAATTTGTTCGTGAAACTTGTATTTATTTTGAACTACTTTCAATATAAATGTAAATCAGAAGTCAAATGAGTTAATAAAATTGAAGTATCAATTGTTGAAATTTTGGTATGGCCGTTGAAAAAACATTAACGCTCAAATATTTTTGTCTATTGTATTTAACACCAATTATATACTAATTTAAATCTTGGTTACGTTAAACATTGCAGTATCGACCATGAAAGTTTATAAACGAAGACAATGCTAGATATGTAAAAGGCTTAAGCGCTACAGATTTCACGCGTGGATGGGTTACAGTAGGACTTAGTTACGCTTTTCATGGGCTGGCTTATCATTCAACTAGCATTTGGACTGGACAAACGAGCCCGTGCCTATCAGTCAAATCCCAAGTATTTGTAGAGTGATTTTTACAAGTATACCTAATAAGAAAATGCAGAAAAGCCTTAACATCCTTTCCTTGTCATGGAAACACCTATAGAAGATCTCGCTGTTAATCGTGTAATTGAATGGTTGTTTACAGGTACAAAAGATCTAATCCTTTTTACTTATGAGGTTTTATAATTATATGGCTGGTAAATCTACAATAGGAAATGAAAAATCTACTTTGTTTGCAACCATTCTTTCAGCTTAGTTATGCATGAAATGATATTTCGGAATCATTCGTATAATGAAAATTAATACCCTCAGACAAAAATCCAATTTACTTAACAATTGTTTAACAAAGTTTTTGCAGTAAAAATCATTGTATTTAAAATTATGTTTTTATTTTGATATGTTGACAGAAATAGAACTCACCCGTTGAGCAAAGCAGGCGATATCATCATTAAAAGATTCTGAAGATAGAACATCTGAGCCACCCCCTGATACTGCAGGATCTCTTGGCGTGCAAGTAGCTAGTTCACACTTTTGAAATACCAAATCTAGCAGAGGATATAGATCATGCCTGAATAAAATTTTATATTTATAATTAGAACACACAAACAAATTTATCATAACTTTATGTTTGGCGTATTCTTATTATTTTACACCTTTAACTTATTTCAAGTTTTAATTCGTGAATGTTTAGTTATCAAAGATGAAAAGAGCTGGCTTGTTCACCCATTTTCAAACTGAAAGCGTGATAATAACAACAAATAATATTTTAATTTCTGGAAATATCAATTCTTTTATAATTTCAGATACAAACATAATATAGAAAATCGAGACTGGAAGTCAAATATTTTTCTTTCTTTTTACAAGATTCAATGAACTTTGGGAAAATTATCTGTCACTTTTAAACAGCTGTGAAAATTTTTGGCAAAGATTTAATTTGAAAATTTTTTATAAAGGTTGATAGTTACCGATCAATTATACAATTAGTTTATTGTTAATCTTAGTACTGGTGGTAGATAAATCAACCTTACACAGTATAATATTATGTCTTTCTTTTTGCATAACATACAAAATATCGATGCAATTAAGTATAATAAACTAGAAAATATTTGTATTACTATTAAGAGCAACTTTTAATGAAGAGATTTGAGCAAAATTGAAACCACATATGTTAATCTAAGAAAATCTTTCTTAAGACTCTATTTTCACTCGGTTATAAAACATTTAATAAATCAAAGCATAGGCTAGCTAATTTTTTTAAAAGTAAAACCTTTAAAAAAACTTTGTTCAAGTAGAATGTATTAAAGGAAAAGTTATAATAAAGTATAATTGAATTCTTATCACAAAGGATTAATCAAATTTACAATATTATACTACTACAGTACATTAAAAAGCATCGCAAACTCATAATATTTTCAAAACTGAAATCAACAATAAAGTATAAAATGTTTTTAGTCTTTATTTTAGTTTTTCACTTGAAAAAAGACTCTGTAAGTCTTACAGAATGTGCCACTAGTGAGTTTAATGTTTTAGTATAATTTAGTGTAGATAAAAAAGATTTTAATTTGCTGTTATACCTGGATAAAACATTCTTAAGATTAAAAATTAATTAAATATCTGAACAATGGTTTAATTTCTAGAGGTCCTATTTGTATTAAACGGATAAATATTTTAAAACCGATATAAGGGAAAAAGATCAAACAGTGATGATTCTCAAACCGATAAATAATTTGAAATTATTAAAATTCTTGTTAGATATCAACAACTACCTACAAGAAAAACTAATCTTTATACTTTTTTAGTTAGTTGTTATTTAATTAATTAAATCAATCTGCATCATGTAAGCAAAACCAGCAGCTTAATGTTTGGCATCATTATCAAACTGCAACTCAATAGTTCCTATTTCAAACTTTTAATAATTTGATAAACATGTACAGTTTGGGTGGGCCTTTCATTACAAATGAAACTTAATTTTGAAAATAAGTACTTTTTAGTAAAATAATAAGTACTGGTTAAAATCTTACCTAGCGTAAAAGAATTACAAGCATTTAAGCTGCACCGACCACAGCATCTCATTAGTTTAACGTTTTTTGCATCAACAAAAAACTTTGCTTTACCCCAAAGTGTCAAACTCGGTTCGGCAAACTGAAGCTAAGTAGTGGTGATGTGAGAAGAGGAAGGAAAGGAGGGTGTTAACTGTGTCTGAGTGGTAAGTAGACGCGTTGGTCGAGAGTCGTACAGTAGCCACTTCACTTTACATTAAACAATTGCTGTGACCGGGTCACAACCACTGGTGTAACAATCCCTTATAAGAGTTGGAAAAGTCGAATGAATAACAACACAGATATTAACGATAGGCTCTATAACCTACTAAGCTATTATAACAGTAGTCAGTTTTAGTATCTGTTTAAAAAGTGAAAAATTATAATAGTTTTTAGCATAAATTTAGTTGACAGGATACCAGCTGAAAGTTTTGTCGGATAAATTTTCAATAAAAAGTAACCTTTCTTAATTAAGCGCAAAGTAAAAGAAATATTTCAAACTACTTGTGACTACTAGCTTCGATTTGTGCAATAACTTGTAAAATATTTTCAAAATTAATAAAATTTATCTTATTCAAAGTATCCTAAATTAGCAAGCAAGACTATAGTTAGAAGTATAAATGACAAAGTTCTTACTAAAATTCCACTGTACTCTATATAATCACAAAAACACGACAATGATACTTTTGGAAAAGCTTAACAGCAGCACATGTACAACGTAAGTTGTTAATCGTCTATCATAAAGTTTTTAACTCAAGTGAAACACCATAAGGAAAAAATCGCTTATTCAAAATTTACAACTTAATTAGTGATCATGTATATCATTTTCAACTATAGCCAGAGATAACTAACACTTTTTAAAGTAATTTTCATAATCCTAATATCAATTGATATGATTGGAAAAAGCAATAGCTTAAGTTTTCAAGTATTTAACTTTCTTTCCATCTACTAAGGCCTGTTAATAATAAGTACTTTGTCGATATGCTATGTTTATTGAAAACAGAAAAAGTTTTAAAAATAAGTTAACCACGTGGTTAAGACTCTTTTATACATCGAGTGTTTAACGGAATCGAACTGACAGCTTCCACCCGATTTCTAACACCAAGCCTTTCAAGCGTTTTTCATAGTAAATTGACATGAAACCTTAGGTAAGCTGTCATTTAAAAAAAAGTTGGAGCTAAAATCAGCTCGGCGATATAAGATTTTTAAGTATATTTTTGAAATTTGCACAGCTAAATAAAAAAGCAGATCCCTTTACTTAGCTTAAAAAATCACATTTAAGATAAACCTCATTTATCCATTTTCATGAGGTTTTTTAGTCTATTTATTTAAAAAAATGCTTTTTATCTACTGCATATACATTAGAATTATAAAATAAAAAGTTTCATTCCAAAAATATAACTAAAAAATATTAATTCTTAATTTTATTTACAACTACAATGGAGCTAGATGTAGCGTATTATGATGTTTTACTAAAAGTAAATCAGATTAGATTTTATCACATAATAGCTAAAAGTATATTTCTAATTATTCGACGATTCAAACGTAGATAGTAATAGCTGTAAAAAAACTTGATATTTAGACTAAAGGAAACAACAATGTACTAAATCTATCATTAGTAGTTACCACTAATTGAAGAGGATTCTTGAAAATCTGAATCTTAAAAGGAAGATTTTCTAGTTTTGTTAACAGTGTATTGTCAAAGTTAGTTTATAGTGAAACTGCTTATGTAAAAAGTGGCTATTACCCCTCTACTTAGAATCGATCAATTTCTATCTTAAATGTAACTTTATTCAACCATGTGAATGTATTATAGCTTGGTGGATTAAAACAGAAGCTTAAGATTTGGTTTTGTTTTTCAAATTAACAAAAAAGATTTTTGATACTTAATTCCTTATTCCTAGAATTGATACTGAGTCAGACAATTTCTTTTTAACCATTGCAAGGCTTTCTCTGAAATTAAAAGATTATTCCGCTAACAACCTAACTATATTAAATCAAAGTTGTCGGAAAGCTACTGAGGAAGCGAAACTTTAACCTTGTTGCCAAAAACACACTACTGCATCGAAAACAAGAAGTGTGATTAGTTAGTAAATTCAAAATTGAGATTGATTATCGCTCTAAGCTGTCACTATATATCAGCAACTTTCTGTAAAATTATTTTTCAATTGTAATTTGATACTTTTTACAAAATACTCATGTGAATCAAACGACTATGCAGGAAGTAACACTATAGTCTCATTTCATTCATGTTCTTTTAACTTTTGAAAACTTTTGAGGCTGTCAAAAGACTATTTTAATTTCATGATGAATAGAACTTCAGATTAGTGTAACTACCAACAGAAAAACAATTCTGTATTCTCTGCATATAGTATAAAATTAAAAGCAGCTAGTTTCTTGTAATTTCAGATATTGGTCTGTATCAAAGAAATGTTTGACTAATATGGCACAAAGTGTAAACAAAACAATTCTAAGCTCTCAAAATTATAAAACTACACTTTATGTTACCATCTAGTTTGTTAATTTATAAATTTTTGGACAAGAATACCATTGAAAGATAAACATTATAATTATTTGATTTATACGTTCTAAAAGATATTAGCTGATAAGTTCAGTTTACTTGCCCAGTTGTACCTTGTAAATCATTTTATATGAATTGATTTGCTGTGACACACGTACATAGCAGTTTGCTAATTGGGTAAGGTTCTTATGCAAACTAAAACAGAGCTTAGTTTGATTTAAAAATGTTAGAAATCTTTTAGAATTCTAATCAATCTTTTACAAATTGGTGTAAATACATTTTAAGAAAATTGTTTGTTATGTTTTAATTGTATAAATAAAAAGATGCAACACTTTGCATCTAATGTTTGCAATGTTTAAATGCCGTTTCAATTATGAGTATTCAATAGTTCATTAATCACATTAATTTTTAAAACTCAAGGAATGTTTGTGTTTAAGTGATGCAAGTAATTTTATTGATAATTTTTTAAACAGTTGTTTTATTGACAGTGGAGTGTTTCAATTCTAGTTTCATTTATATACTTAGTATAATTGAAAGCAGTACTAGAATAAATTTTAATTCAGATGAATAACTTAATTAAATTTTTCGATTGCACGTGAGATATAATTTTTATAAAAAGGTACCTCAATGAGTAATTACACTCACCTAATTTCAGCTAAACAAGAATATAAGCTAGAAAAAATGTTTGTAAGATCGCAGATGTACTTGCAACAGAATTAATTTATCATGAAATTCCTGATTAGCAAGAGTTAAATCAAATTTACTCATTTTAAAATGCAAAAAAAATATAAGTAATGCCGTCAAGATAGTACTCGTGTTATAATAGCAGTTTATCGATGGCAACACATTTAAAATTTAAAAATTGTGCAAATAAATATGTGAAAGTAATCAAACTCTCTGCAAATCAGTTATCTTATTCTATTAATGAATTAATGTTATTTAAACAGTAGTATCTTGGGTTATTTTTAAAGACAATAAAAGATAACTTCATCAAGCGATATCATTTGATGTGCTAAATGGATATCTGAAATAACTGCTGAGTTTTGTAAAATTTGTAGATTTTTCCTAATTCGAATGTTTTAGTCACAAATTTACAATTATCAGTTTCTTAAAAAGAAAGTAAAAAGTAATAAACAAAAATTGGCGCAGTTATGCCATATGTCTAGGAAAATAATTTGAAGAAAGTTAGTTTTTTGTTTAATTAAAAAGTAATATTATAAAATTCAAACAAGAAATAAAATATTTCTTTCACCCTAAAGGTAAAACACCTTTGATGTAAAAAACAAAAAACAGTATAAGTTATGATCTCGATACAAATACAAAACAAATATAAATGTTTAAAAATGGAGACAAGCATTTCTGACTAGAAATAATTAATTTAAATCAGATGTTTGTTGAAAGTTTTGTAACTTTTACAAATCAAAGATTCCATGAACTATATATTTTCATACTCGAAGCAGTTTGGTTGCTGATAAATATTATTATTTACAAAATAAGAAGATAGTTATAAGTATCAGCAAGCTTGATAAAATTTTTATAGATTTTTATCATTTTCGTTCTTTTTTTATGGACACTGATTCACAAAATGATAAGTCTAAAAAACCTAAAAAGTGTTTTCAGTAAATAGCAAAGCAAAAAATTTATGAAGGTATAACGTCTTCATAGTCTTCTGTGGCAGATTATCTGTCAGGGGTAGCCTGCAAACAGTTTCAATGAAGCGTATCTCCCAAGAGTGAATTCGGCGTTGAAGCAGAAAGCAAGAAGGGTTAGTAGTTATGTGTGTGGTAGTCAGTAAAAATATATATACTTCTTCCTAGGAGAAACCATTGATGTTAAATTTCGCATTTATTTTAACTATTGTCGTTCACAAGTTTACAAAATTCAAAAAACGTTTGCGTTGCAAAGAAACCGGCTTTTGTTTTTTCAGGAGCTTTATATTAACTTCACACGTTTTGCTTATTTAATGTTTGTTTTTATTGTAACCAGAGTAAATAATGGAATGCCATCTAAATGATATTTCCATTCAAGTTTTGTGAACTTTTTGTGTTATTTCAACACTAGTGTAATTTTATATTTGATTACTAATAAAATCAAGTAGTTGAAAAATAGCTAAAATCATTTTAGTTTTGTTCATTGTAACTTTAACAAATATAAAATTCGAAAGCAGTTGCTTTTGCTTACATGAAACATAACCAAAATTAAAATAAAAAACTTTAATTACAAAAATAATTCAAATTATTTGACTGCTGATTTATGATATGTTGCCCAAAAACAAATTAGATGATTGAAAACTACAGGTGCATAGTAAGTAGAACAGAGTTCATTGCAAAAGTTAGGCCACCATGTTAGTGGTATGTCTCTCCTTTACACATTAGTAGATTCACGTAAAATTGCCACGAGGCTAATGATGTAAATAATAATTATGTAAAAAGGAATTATGACAGCAAAACTAGTCAACTAGCCTTTTTACACCTTTAACAGCGAGTTACTATTCCACAAAGCCTGCACTCGCTCAGGTTTAAGTAGATAAATAGTTTGGCCTACAGCTTATAAGTGATGCAAATGAAAGATCAGATATAATTACTGCATGATCAAATTGGATCAACGTTTGCCTATTACTTTAAATCCTTATTATAATCTTAAAAGATAAACTCATATATGCAAAATAAACTTACACATATACCGCTAGTAAGGATTTATAAAAAATTATTAGAAGAAGCAAGTATGGAAAAATTTTAAATACTTTTGCTTTAATTTTATAACTTATCAGTTTTAAATTTTCGGTATTGTTTTATTAATATCTATATTTTCTAAAAAAGCTTATAAATGCAAAACTCAAAATGTACCTTTCTGGAATTATATTATAAATTCTATAGAGACATAGGCAACTATCATAAGCACTACTAAAAGCACTAATAAAGTCAGGATATGTTGTTCTCTAAAAGTATCATTAATATTCTTACAAAGCTGTATCAGAAGCTAAAATTAATGTTTCGAGAAATTTTAAACATTTCAACTTCTAAATCTTAAATTTAAGCTAAACTTTTAAAAAATCAAAGTTTAAAGTTGGAATGGTCTTAAAAATAAAAGTGTTGAAATTAATTTTACTTTCTTCACAGCTATTGGTCAGTTGGCTGATTATTCATAAAATTGTAATATTATTTTTTTATAAACGAAATTTATGATTGTTCAATTGCTAAATTCTAAATAAGAATTTTGAAGAAAGAAATGGTCAAAACTGGAAAAAATTATTTATCAAAGTTTATCTGCTTTAAACGAAATGTTTCTTAATGCATGCCTTAGCATTTTTCTCTTTCATTGTTTAATGAGATCATTGTGAAAGGAATTTATTTAGCTTTTAGTGCGATAAGAATTCAGCTATAAAACTTTATTTTAAGAAAAAACATTGAAAGATATCATAAGTATCACAACGTTACAAATCAATTGAAAATCATATTTATTTTAGATTTGTAAAACTACTGTATGTGCAAACTTTTTGTTGTGAGTTAATAAAATATATATTTTAAGATTTGATAATTAAAGTATTTTTTCATCGATTTAAAGCAATTAAAAATGTATACTAATATGAAAAAATAATTTATTTATTTTGGAAAAGTTTATGATTGTTTCAAAAATAGTCTTTTTATTTATCAAAGTGATTTGATAACTTCACTTATTTTACCTTTAGACCAGATTTATGAATTAAAATCCTTTGAAGTCTAAGTTTGTTGCATTAATAGTAACACTGAAAGTATAAAAAAATATTTTTGCTTTTTTCTTTCACGTTCGTAAGTGATTTATTAGCTACTTTTGTATTTATTCATTCATTAATTTATAAGTATTGCATGTCTTGACATGTTCACTTGTTATAAATCCTATTTGTCTTATCTAAGCCGACTACGGCATCGTTCTTGAAAAGAGACGGCGTTTAACCAAACAAATGGACTGATTACAGACAAAAAACAAGGTGAAAAATAGTCTTGATAAAAATTTACGCTGAAAGCTTAAGAATCCTAATAATTACGTCACCTATAATCAAAATTATAATTAAAACTTTGTAACAAAATGAAATTTTAAGTGGTTTTAAATCCGATATATTTTACAGAAATTATATTTAATTTATGATACTTGTTTAGTTTAAACAGTAATAGTTTTCTCATCACTATAAACTGAAAGTTGTTGTCAACTTATGTAACAAGCTATTATAACATTTCAAAATATGAATCAGATTCAGATTATTACAGAAGAAAGAAACCAAAAGCTAAGTTCAGCCACTCTTTCAATTGAAAGTCATATCGAATCTTGTTTATTTTCACTGAATTTTATAGAAAAATCACTGATATCTACTTTTTTACAGTCAATAAAGAAAATTCTCTTGCAGGGTGGTCAAAGGCCATTGTTTTAGTAGATTTTAATATCAAACATCAAAAGATATTCGGTCAACTAAGAATACTCTTATGAAGTATTTACTGTAAAAGCATTGATTCAAGCACTTTTTCACTCGTAACTTGGCTACAATACACAAAATAAAGAAGATAGTACAGCCTACAAATAATGTTTGTCTATTTCTTGAATAAATGAATCATTTTGACAAGTCTTTATTGACAGGTCTTGCGGCTAAGACTTCTTTGATCGTAAGGCTGATCTAGATTAGCTTTACATAAATAGCAGAGTTCTTGAAATTGTTTTTCTTAATATCTTAACTTTAATAAGAAACATTTAAACTGGAACAATATTTACAAATGAACTTCAAAAACAGAATTTAAGCAAAACGTTTGACAAGTTATTAATCAAGCAACCACTTTTCGTTAAACTAAGGTTATGTGGGTCACAATAAAATTAATTTATAAAATGAAGCTAACAGTATCAAAGATAACGACCGCTGATATGGTTATTGAAAGCTTTTTAATTTTAACTTACTTATTTTAGGATTTAAAGAACTTCATTAAGTTCTCAGCAAAGTTAACTGTCAATAACTTAAAAAAAAATCATTGCCAAATAAGATTAACAAAAAATATATTTTAAATATGGATACACTGGTCCTAGTAAAAATCTATGTGGTCAAAATTACTTTAAATATTAATGAATGAATCCATAAGAATCTACTGTAATATCGATTTTAGTTACAAATAAGATTATAACTATTTATGCATCATCTAAGCTGCTTTTTTATCACTAAACAATTACTTAACTTTTCGACTTTATTAGAATTAATTTTCTTACAAAGTTGTTGAGTATGCTAATTTACTATTATTGATCTTAGTAAATATTTTCCCCTTTAAACTAAGTTTAATGAAAGAGCAAATGGGAAACGTTGGCCTTGCTTTAATTTTTGGGATTTTATTATAATCTTATGTTCAAAATTGCATAATATATATCTACAAACAAATATATTGCTAACTAAAATTCATATTTATTGCAAAAGAAATAATCAAAATAGGTACAGTCTTGAACAATTGGTTGTAAGAAAGAACTATAATATCAGTTATCACTAATGTTATCAAAAAATGTTTGAAAAAGTGCATACAAAGGATAAATAATCTCAACTGCTTAAGAAGACATGATTTGATTTGATTCTTTCTAGGTACTTAAAAGGTCACTCTAAATAAACATTAACATTTTTTAGCAAATGCAACATATTACTATGACTAATAAACATGTGCCTCAAAATATTATCATAGAGATGTGCTACCTCAGCTTTTAGGGATAGGTTAAAAATATTAAGTTAGCAGCCACTGTTCCGGTGAACTCACTTATATCTCCGATGGCTATGTGGTCAGATCTAATTTATGTACTGATTCTTTAGTTAGTTCATATATTCTGAGTAACAATATACTTCATAAAATAGCTTTCAAGAATTTTGCAATTATCAACATTCGAAAATTTATAGAAAAATGCATTTTAATCATTCTTTTATTTTATTCATATGAAAACACAAAATAAATACTCTTTAAGTTGTATAAATTGCCGATTTATAATAAACATACATTTGAGATTTGAAACAACAAGCACTTTAAGTTGAAACTAAAGCAACAAAAGAGTTATTAATTTAAAAATGCTGTTTTCAACAAGGAAAAGAAATGCTGAAGCTAAGTAGATAATAATTTATTCTAACAGAAAATTTAATAAGTTTGACACAGTATTCATGAGGATTTTTGCTCACCATTATGTTGATTTTCATTCTAGGCTTATCTTTGGTATTACACAGCATTAATCAAAGTTGACACAATTAATGATTTGAAAACTTTACATATTAAATACTTTTTAGAATTTAATATTTTAAATATAAAGTGAAAATGATATGCTTAAAGAAATACCTTATTTGTCTGTAGACAAGTTTTATCGTGATGACATTTTTTAATTTTAAAATGACTTAGAATATTTATTTAAAAAATATATAGTTTTTAATAATTTTGAAAGTTTATATAATTAATTTAAATTATTATTCATTCTTTTGCTTTATATATTTATTATAAAGTTCAGATTATTGAAATATTAACTTTGCATAAGTCTAAAAAAAATTTATTACTTTTCTAATACACCTTACAACTACAAGCAAAGAATAATTTTTCCTGAAAAAATCTGTTTCAATGATCAAATTATGTATCTTAGTCCCATATCATTCAAATATGTTTGAAATGTATTTCTCCCTAATAAATCCATTTAAAAAACTCACAAATATTTATAACACAATCGATAACATAACCAAATAACTTGACAAAAGGTTATATCAAAAAAATTCTATGCCTATTGCAACAACAAAAGTTTATAGCAAGCAGGTAACCTCTGATTAATGTAGTTTGTTAGATAGTGTTTCTTAACGGTTGAAATCGTTCGAAAAAAGTTTATAAGTTAACTAAAAGTTTGATAACTACCTCCACAAAAAATATAATTGTCAAAGAAAACACTACTGATTAATCTTTATTACTGTGTACTCAAATAGTTTTGTCTCAGCTAAGCTATGAACTACACAGGTTAACCTGTCATAAGATAAAATGTTTTATTTTATATAAATATTAATGTCTGCGTTTGAATATCAAAATTTACTTATACTATCAAAAACATAAATAATTACAATTATATCAAGTTGGTTTTTATATTTAACTGAATGAATTCTTTCGCCATTTTGTCATTCATTGGTTGAATAAACAAAATAAGATCTTTTGATAAATTTATTTGTTTTTGCAGGTAAAGTGTTTAGCTACTGGTTCAGTGTAGGATATAATTACTTCATTTACTAACAGCTTTTTCAAATAGCTCAAATTTCAAGTAGGATATGAAAAAGAACTTTCGACAACCTAAAAGCTATACGACCATATTTGTTATTTTTATATATGCAATGAATGATTTTCATGAGCCAATTGACGAATTTTCAAAAAGTACATATCAATAAAATGTAATGGTTGCATCCTAATTATTTTGCTGCTCGATTATATGAAGATAAGCGCATGGCGCAGAAGCTAACCACTGGAATTTTTCCAAACAGAAAGTAGTGTTAATTGTAACGAGATTGTTATTTCATTTAGGCTTCTAAAAGCGTTTTGTCAAGCGATCAAACATTCAATAGCTTAATGAAGCGTGTAGAGATAACTAAAAAACCGATGTGAACTTCTCAACAATGATTAATGAGTAAGATCAAAAGTAAAAGGTCGATACAAAGTTTAGAATTGAAAAGAAGGAATAAAAACCCTGAAATTGTAATGTTTCACAGTAATTAGTATAAAAAGGGCTATTATAAAAGATAATTAACATCTACTAGTCTCTGGTAGATAAAATTAAAAATTTCATTGACACCTTTTTTAACAGCAAACACTTCATGTTCAAAGCTCTTAAAATTTGTCTCTGCTGCAATTTAATTTCGATTTTTTTGCCAGGCCTCGGCTGTAAGTAAATGTGACAGCGGAGTATGTATCGACCGTTAAGGTTGGAGCATGTCATGATCCTAAATAATGGTAGGCCGCTTCAGTCCCTGGTGGCCACCGTAGGCAGCCACCATCATGATATCAAGCCTAGACTCCCATTTTCTAAGCATCGAAACAATAGAATACTTCATTAAATATTAAGAGCATTTTCGATATGAGCCAAAAAAGCTTTTTGTGAGTGAGTTTTCGATATAGCTATTTGAGTGAAACCAAAAATTTGCAAATATATATTTCGGTTGGCTTTCTTAATCATCAATATATCATGTTGGGGTTAATCGAACATTAATCTATTCTCTTTTCTCTCTGAACACTTATTGAGTTTTTTTGTGTTTGAATGAACTATAATTTGTACTAGACTCTTTCAGCTTAAATAATCGATTTTGAAGTCAAAAACAGCGAAATATTTGAATGCTAGAATTGACTTACTTGTATATTGCGTCTTTTTCTGCTTTCATTGTCATCTCTGGGTCATTCATTCTTTCGTCCAATGTACTAGTAGCTCCCAAAGTAGGAATTTGATGAGCACTATAATGACTAGGCCCCGGTGGTGCAGCTGTAGACATTGGTGGAGGAGCTCCATGAGACATATGGGCGATTGGCGGTACATTTCTACCCATTTCTGAGGCATAGATCGGGTTTGGTGCCGATGTACTTGACATATCGCTTCCACGGAGGTCTGCCATGCCAGTAAATCGACCCATACCGTCATCGAATTGCTGGTGAAAGATCACGATCGTTAAGTTGAATATGTACTAATGTACTTCAATATTTAACAGCTTGTGTTGATAATAAAGTTATAAAAACAGAACTTAACGTTCAGTTGTGTTGTCAAGTCACTAGCAAAAATGAAAGAAAAAGAAAACATTACTCAAAGGTCAGCGGGTTAAATTCGAAGATAGCAGTTATTAAGTTACAATCATTCCATGATATAGTAGATACATTATAAGTTTAGCTACAGAGATACAAGTAGCATAACTCACACAAAACACAAGCTCAACAAGTTAACTTCTATTTGAGGTGATAATTTACGTCATTAAGTAACTGTTTGACGGAGCGCGAACTCACACATGTTGCTGCCGCCATTTTTGCTGTGCTGACCGCCAAGCACGGAACTTCTTCTTGTGACGTAATAATCAATGTACTTGATACACAGCAGTGCAAAGGCAAGTGAAAAACCAAAATAGCTCCTAAGTCTAGATAATTGTTACTTTAGAGCTGGTAAAAGTTGGTTTTAACCTCAATAACACCTAAAGGGTTGTCTAAGCTCTGACATGATAAGACAACATGCTGTTATTTGATTTCTTTAAAACCTTAAATCAAAGCTCGCAAAAATATATTATAAGACTTGTTATGCTAACTAACGAATTTAAAAACAGTCTCCTCTCCACTAATTTAAGATGTAAAAGCTCTCTGTATATCTAGCACTGGTTAAACTTCTTTAATTGAGCATAAGCAACCACCAAACAAATGGCTTTCTAATTAGTTTCAATCACTGCCTGAATGCGATTGCTTGATAATCTAATTCTGATGCAAGCCAACTTCTTGACACAAAGCGACAACCACAACAAAGTCTTAAGACCAAAATCTTTGCTATAACTAATCCTGCTTCTTATGGTTGTCGCATGAGGCCGTCGGTTATGTGTCGAACGGCCGGAAAAAGGTAAAAACGAGAGTATGGAGAAAAAACAAAAGTAAGAGAAGAAATTACTACAAGCCTCTCTCGTTATTTTCTAATTTAATTCAAATACGACAATAGGGAAAACTTTGGCAAGGCTTAAAGCTACAAATCTGTAAATGAACAAAACATCTACCAACCTATCAACTTGTCATATAAAATAATTTACTATTGTCACGTTGACGCTTCCGTCTCAATAATACTAGTTCTTCTTTGCTTACTACATCATCATTTCTATAAAACAGCATTCTCTAACACCAGCTCATGGTGATAATTTATGTTTTCCTACATTTTTAGTTGTAAGTCAGGTGTAAGAGATTGTTTATACAAATATCAACATGCTACAATTCAACTTACATTATTTTTATAGAAATTAAAGCTTTGTAAGGTAAGTATTATGAAATAAAAACTCGGAATATTGTTATATAAGCTTAAATAAATCATTTGCAAAAACTTGTTCTAGATTGTGCTAAGGTCCTTTAACTTTTTCTATTTAATATTTCAATTGCAAACTAATAATTTTGTTATAAGAAGCAACATGTCCTTTCAACAAATCATAAAAGCATTTAAAATGAACTTAGCTAAATCTTTAGGATTTTATAAACTTTGGATTCAACAGATGTTAAATTTATAGAAAAATTTTAGACCAAATATTTTACTTTTTTCACGGTATTATCCAAATTTATATCATTTTGTTATGCTGTATCTACACTAACAACTTTAAAAATTTTAGAAACTTCTGTAGGAGAGCAAACTTTGATCTATCAAAAATATAGCAACACCTGTCTATCAAGTTGTAATGTGTATAAAGAAAATTTGCTTATTTTGAGAGACGCTCTCTGTACTAATACTCATACCGTATGCCAGATAAAATCTGTAATTGTCTTTGTAATTGTCGCCTGAAACATTTTTAAAAATACATGACTTTATTTCTGCTTACATCATGTTGTTTCTTTTTAGAAAACCGCCACAGTGGTCAGGTAGCCAGCTGGCCTTGTGGCCACCCAAAAGTTTCTTGCAACCTCCTATGCAACAGATTATGACGTCACTTACATAGAAATGCGTGAATGGGCTCGATTGCTGGCAGCAGTAAGCCAAAGAGAAATTTCTCAAGAAATATAAGGCTAAGAAAGTGTTCAAATAAACCGGTTTGTTATCAAATTTGATTATTTATTTCTAATAAATGATTTTCAGAATTTCACAGGAGATATGTTTTAAAAACTGTTATTACTTTACGAAGAAACGGTATTTTGAAAAAAAGTTTTAATTAAAAGCGAATATTAGAACTTTTCATTGTTCACGTTATTGATTTAAAATCAAGATTACAATTATTAAAAGATTTCTTAAGCTCAATACTATTTTTTTTTATATTTTATCTTCTATAAACTTGTTAAAAAGAGTTGACAATTAAAATTATTTTATCCAAAGCTTTTTCCAAAGTTAGAAATTAACTTGAATATTATCCAAACAAAATATTTCCAAAATAAAAGTTAGTTATCAATCCATAACAAGAACAGCAATTTCATTGTTTGTGTTTTACATATGTTTTTTACCAAAGCTTATTGACCAGGACATTAACATCGGTAGAGTCAAAATTACATGACAAGACTAGACAATGCAAATTTTTAGAGAATCATGATTTTAAAGAATTTTTTTCGGGTAACAAAATATAAAATATGTATTTCGTCAAAAAGTATATAAAAATTCTAAAAAGGTTTTTTATCAAGGTGCGTAAATCAAAAGTAAATGTTATGTAAACAAATTTTCAAGTATTTTTGTCTATCTATGAAAATCACTTTTATTTTTGGTGATTCACATTATCTAGAATAAATTAGCAGAAAAATGAATCACCTGCTAACTTTATGATGCTATCAACTACCTTTAAAAACTTACTGAAAATCTTTAATAATTAACATTTTTAATTATTATTTTATTAATTAAAAGATTTCATTTAACAAATGTAATGCTAGAACGCTGTTATGTTTCAACAAATCACATTTTGAGGTTCAAATTTGCTCTTTGACAGTTTGAAGAATTTGTGTGACAAAAATTTAACGGATTTCAGAACAAAACCGACTAAAAAAATTAATATAAGTATCACCAAGGAAACGGTGATCTTTGTCAAGATGATTTTGTTCAGAACCGGCCACCCATAAAAAAAGTTTGCCACCTTCAGTGCCTAAAACGACTTTGAATCATGTAAGAGGATTCTGCACATTCCAACACTACTCATACAGACTGTGATAAAGTTGGTAAATCAACCGATGAAGCATTTTTGTTTGTCTTCTCAATGTCACTCAGGCATACTCTAACTTGCTTTCAGTTATGTTTAACAATCCAAGTTAAATTGGATCTCAACCAATCAAATTTTTCCAAAATTAACTAAGCTAAACCAGCTTACAGTAAAGTAGCTGCAAGGTAGTTTGAATATTTGGTTTTATTAAAAATACCCGTCTTCACTACTTTATATTTTATTGGGCCTCGAGCTAATTGCAGCTTTCTTGAGATCACCGCGCTGTTTGCTTGTAAATATATTATTACATTTCAAAAGATTGAAGTTTGAGCCTTAAAGAACAAAAGTATTCTCAGCTAAATACTTTTAATGTAGCCGCATAGTAGAAATAGAAAAAATTGATTTTATTTTCAGGTCACAGATACTTGTTTATCATACAACAAGAAAAAAAAATTAATCGCATCGGATTTTTATTTAATGGTTCAAAATATCCATTTTTGAGCCATTTTTACTTCTTGAACATTTTTCAAATCCAATATATTGAAGTAAAATAGTTGGGTATGTTCAATTTACGCGACATGGTATTATCATCAATACTTTTGTAAAGGTTTTTGAAATTTATTTAATTTTTGTGACTAAACAGCAAAAGTTAATTCGTTAAAGCAAGGAAAGGAGTTATATAACCATTTTAATTGAAAGATTTTATAAAGATGTAACGGTCGCAATGTTAGTTAGAATATATTTTTTAAACAAACATAAAACTTACGATATAAGTAACTAAAAAACATTTGTTGTTCAAATATTTTACGATAAAACAAAAAACAAATTTGAAATCACCTCTTTTGCCATTTTAGTATAAACTTGTGAACCGTTGGAACTTGAAAATTGTTGTTGTTTTTGTTGTTGTTATGCGAACAGAATGAATTGCGACGATTGAATTGTCAAATTCAACATAAACAAATTACTAAAAATGGCAAAACTTACTTGTTTATCAACTAATGTGAAAAAGTCTGAAAAATTGATTCATTATAAATAATTGGAAAAAAAGATGTTACAAACGTTATCACTTTCTGCTATATCAAGTTTCAATACCTTTAATTAATTCAACTTTTAGTGAAGTGTACTCAATATAAACTTAAGTAAATAAAAAAGTTAAACAGTTTTAAGTATTTAAAAATATTGACACATATTTATTATGCGATATTTCAATAGCTTCACATTTAAAACTGTCGTCAATAAAACGTGCCATAGTAAATAATAAAATGCAATTTCATTGTTAACACTTTATAAAAGTGATATATTTTTGTAAAGATTTTTATAAAAAGATTTATAATAAATAATAAATCCAGAAACTTGCAAAGGACAATAAAACTTTCACTTCACCCAAATTTGTCACATTAACAAACATTTTGTAGACTTAACTAAAATTCACTAAAACGAGTTTCTTTTGTGTTTGCTGTCTATTGTTTAATTATATTCATTAGCTCCTACTGAAACTGCTGTCATCGTAAATAAACTTAATTAGATTTGAGCAACTAAGCCAATAATACAAAAGCAAATAAAAGCTGTATAATCCTAACAACAACTTTGAAATACTTTAAATAAAACACTCCTAGAATCCAAACTTGATTTATTTTATATAACCAAGATAGTAAGCTATACTGATAAACGCAATCAGCAAATTTTTGTGACAAAACAACACAGAGCAATTATGTTTCAAAAATCGAAATTCATTTGTTGTAGTTTGTATGAACGTGCTTACCAGCGCATATTTTTTAAAAGAAATGAATCATACATATAGTCATTTAATTGATTGGTTGTGGAAAGTAAACTATTTTGTAAACTAGAAGACTTTATTACCAATTCTTCTATTAAAAGATTAAAACTTACCCCAAACTATAAGAAGTCTTATATTTTTAGTACAAGCAAAATTTATAACATCAAAGATATTTTAATTATAAGCATTATAGCAATTTTCTTGAAAACTTAAATTAATACATGTGATATACAATAATCAAATTATTTTGCTGAGACAATAAATTATAATTTCAGGAAATCACACTTTTGCAATTGATAGTTTTAGTTGTAGGTTAACTTTTATCAACATTTATTTGACCGATATTAAATATAAATTAGTAAAAATATCTTTTAAAAATTGTTAAGCGTAATAACCACTGCTAGCTTTATGATAGTTCACATTATAAAAGCCATGTCAGTACTTTTTACCTAAATCCTTACAATCAGGTTTTGTGAAATTTGATAAATAAGATTATTTAAATGACTTAACTTGAAAGTAAACCAAAACTTTTGTTCTAAAGATTGTAAGTTTAAAAACAGATTAAAAATCATGCAAATAGAAATACGCTAATATCATAATTTTATAATTCTATGAAATTAATGAAGTTTATTTGAAGAAAGTGAAAAGATTTATTCGAGCAAAGGTAAACAGTTGTTTTAATTCATTGAAAATCTAAAACTGGAAAACAGTAAATACTTTGGTTTTTACCACTCAAAGTTAATAAGCTGTAAGAAAACAGTAAAAGATTTTTATGTAGATGAAATAGTTTTTTATAAATTCCTTCATGCAGTTATTTTATTCCTCTAAAACTGTTCAGCAAGTTTTTTGCTCTCTTTTCAAGCAGGTTAGCAGTCCACCATTGTGAGCGAAGAAAACTACTGTATTTTAATATTTTTTAACTTACAAAATAACAAATTAGAAAAAGCACATTAAGCACGTCTTGTAAACTATATGACCTAAAGAAGCCACCCAAATTGGCGCCAGAGCTGTCTAGAAATTAAAACCATCTAAGTATGTACCATCCTAAGCAGTCATATAACCATGCAAAAACAAACAAGGCAAGGATTGAATGAATGATTTTTCACTTTTTTCGAACTTTATTTCTCTTATCAGTAAGAAGACACTTACAATGCATCAAAGCATGATTGTTTCTTTATATTTTTCTAACAAGAAAATATTCCTTAAAATACAATCAATATGTTACATGAGACTCATAGAATCTATTATTTATTTTGATTTGAAAAATAACTTCTGAAGTAAACAGGGACAGTATCTTGAAAAATTGATATTTTAGTTTTTCTAGAACACTTTTATCATCCAAAGAATAAACTAATAAAGAAAGCACAATTACAGACTTAGAAACCCATCATGAAACATAAATTCATTTTTCATTAATTGTAGGGCTAACTGATTTATAGAAATAGTTTCATTAAAACGCTAAAATGTAAGCCTAACTCATCGTCTGTATGACTTCAAATACTAAATCAATAAAGACAAGTAATCAAAATACAATTATTGATCAACTAGTCATCAAAAGAAACCAGTAGCGATACTGTTGCGATTCCCTGTTAAAAAATAATACAGTTAGCTGTTTGAAAAAAACAAAAAATAATTTAAGGTATGCTTCATTAAAAAAACTATAAAAAGTAGAAAGTTTCATCTGTTACGGCTTCGATCGAAAATAAAAAGGGATAGACCTTTTCATCGTAATCAAAGTTTATAATTTCTTGAAAACAGGTACAACTGGAAAAACTGGTTTTACTTTGCGATTGAAAAAATGTTTATTGTAGAAAACCCAATTTATTGAAATGAAATAAAAAACTTTGTTAAATAGTGAGTTACAAAGCTTTATGTTATGATTAACACTTATCAGGATTTTTCATTTTAGAATCTTTAGAATATTAATTTGCAGTTTTGTCATTAAATATATTCCCATCATTTGTAATAAGAAATTTTTTTAATATAAAAAAAACATTTTATAAACTTACATTTGACAGCAAAATCTTTATTTGTCGAATATCTGCAAAACAGATCAAAATGTATAATCATATTAGTTTTTATATTTTTAGCCATCATGATAAAATTTTCTATAAAAATAAAACCATTACGCTAATCTTTTTTAAAGAAAATTGCGAAATACTCAATAGCGCTTTTTATATTCTGTAAATAAACTATCATTTTATATATATTTACTACAAAAAATTACTTGATTATATTTTATAAAATATATTTTCGCTCAAAAAATTATCTCATATTAATAATACTTGTAAATACTAGCCAAAGCTGACTGTAAAAATAATATTTTCTTATTTGAATCTCATCCAATTGGTGAATAACTTTTCAATTTTAATTTTTACAAAATGATCAATTGATCGATTTTTTGATATGTCACCAAAAACTTGATCTTGACAATTATTAGAAATTGAAAATAATTAATTACAGGAAACTAAAGTGTCAACGTTAAACTTTATCATATAAATTATTATAGTTATTATAAAGTCAACTTGTGTTCATAAAGTGAATTGTAAGTATGCTAAATATAGATAACTATTAAACCATATAATCTTGATAAACAATACTTATGATATTAATAACAGCCCAAATGTATTACCTGAAACTAACTCAATCAGATTTATTAAAAACTAAACTTTAAACTGAAGTAACATACCCTAAAGTTGAATTGTAAACACTGAAAGTAAAAACAAACTGTCTCAAAAGAGTTTTGTTATACATTACTCTGTAATTTATAAGATTACAAAAATCTTAAAGTATAAGCTGGTTACTTTAAAGAGTTTTGTAAATATGAAACTCAGCTGACTAAGTCGCCTCTTGTTAAGACAAAAAGTTTTCTAGTGAGATACATACTCAATTACGCTCTAATAAAAATCAATTACAGTTTTATAAGAAAAAATTCCTAAAGTTAGTACTTTTTTGTTTAGCGAGATAGGAATTTTCATAAAAATGATTTTATTAATACTCAATCTAACAATTTCTTTCCATTTTTTTACAAGATAATTGCTTTTAAAGACCACATCTAGCATGTGCTTTCTTTTAGCAATCATATAGCTTTTCACAGATCATTTACAATGCTATAAGGAGTCATAAACACGAGGGCCGTAAATTATCTTATCAGAGTTATCTGATCTAGCATTACTTATTCGAGTTCTGACGTAGAGATGTGATTAGTATTTTCTTGCGACTAAAAATGATTATTCTGAGACTGAGGATAATCGAAACGTCGAATTGATACCCTACAACAAACGGAAGTTAAACTATTTCCTGAATAAGTTTTTAATAAAAGAAAAAAACCGTGTTCTTTTTAACCTTCAATCAAATACGCCAAAACTAAAAACGATGAAACTAAACATCGCAAACTTATCTATGGAAACCAAAATAGAATGCTACTATTGAAATACGATCAAGTTTTATTTAGCATAAGTTGACTATATTAAGTTGCTATATTTGCCTTAATATTTTCATTAGTATTTAGCTTGCTGATGTTACTAGCCTTAAGTGGTCACTAAATTCTAAATTTGGAAAAACTATTTTAAAATGAAAGTAATCAAACGGGGTTAAATAAGAAAATAAGTTTTGGTTTAGATATACTTTAATTGATTTGAAAAATTTTATCATAAACTGTTGAAAACATTTCATATAAATATATTATATATATTAAGTTCAGAATGTAGGTGGTCATCATAACGTTTCATCATACTAAAATAGTTTGAGAAAAATTAGAAAAAAAAAATCACCGTAATCATAGTTTAATATAAGATAATTTTTCTTATTAAAAAACCATAAATTTATACAGCCTTAAAATTTCGATTCTACTATACGTCAAGTAATATCACGATACATTTTAAATATCGCTTCAATTATTTCAGAATATTTTAACGTAAGGCTGAACTGAAATACCTTGGATAAAATATGTATGAAGTTTTGGCAATAATCAAGTATTATAAATACCAAGTCAACGTTGCTTCTGTAGATTTATCAATATTTGTTAAACATAGTATTGAACAGATGTTAAACCTTGAACCTTATTTATTACCGAGTTCTTTCTACTTTTCTTACTCAGTGGGTAATTTATTTCAAGTGTTATCTTAAAAAACGAGATTTTTTCTGCGATAAATTTTCAATTACTAGTTGATATATGATTATTTGATACTTTGGTTAGTGTGTACTAAATTTTGGTAAACTAAATTTAATCAAACATCTTTAAAGAGCAAAAAGTAAGCCTCTATAGATTGAAGAGCAGCAATAAATAGAAGTTAATATTTTGATGGGATTATTTTACATTAGAGGAGTATTTTTTTAAATTCTAAATTTTGAACGTTTCTTAATCTTTTGTAATAAAAACTCAAATCACTCAACTTTCTTCATTTTCTTTACATTCAGTAATACTTTTTAAGATAAAATATTGTAGCAAATTTTCACCAGCTATTATCAGTTGAGAATCAAGCTTGTATAAACCAAATATATCATGCCGGATATTAAATATTTTCTATTGACAATTATTTTTCTTATCTACAGTTTCGACACATCCTTTTATACTAAAATATTATATTAATAAATTTACAAGAACTTGTTTTGTGTAAGTCTCCAAGTTCAATAAGTTCACTGTTTTAAGTCAGTTCTTAAATCTTGTTATAAAAATCGCACTTTACTTGTTCTTAATGCGTAATTTCTACATTTGATAACGAGCTAACAGTTAATATTAAAAAATTTGTACAGTTATATAAAACATTTTTTGCTATTGAATTTGGCCACAAATTTTAAAATCATAATCATAAAACTATTTTGTTTCATAAGAATGTTTCTACCATTCTACTTAAGGTTTAATAAAAACGTAAAAAAGTAAATTTTCTAAATTAGTCAAAGAAACCACTCGTTACACTGAACCTTGAATTTACTAATCAATTAAGACCTTTTTATACCACGACACCAACTTGAGTGACAGCCCTTGTCCACTTCAATCACTTACGGAACCAAGTCAAGTCTAGAGAGCAACGTCCAAACATTAAGATACTTTGCATAACAAATATCAAA
Source organism: Pegea sp. RAD2-039 (assembly GCA_034620365.1). NCBI lineage: Eukaryota > Metazoa > Chordata > Thaliacea > Salpida > Salpidae > Pegea > Pegea sp. RAD2-039. The sequence continues at coordinate 1,926,898 of JAQGEQ010000048.1, read as the reverse complement.
TAATAGTAAAAAGTACTAAAAATGTTTTGAGGTTGATGCCAAGATCTGGAGGTCTTGTCAGACTAACTGACATCTTCTCTGTCTGCTTATTCATTTGTAATATTGATCTTCTGACAACGTAGCATCAAAAACAACAGACTTGTTACAAAGATGCATCTCTTTTGCTTGCATATATCGAATGCTGTAAAGCAGCTAGCCAATCAGTCAGGTAACCAGCCAGCAAGTCGACAGTGAGGGTGGATAAGAACGATCTCTACCGTATATGTTCAGCACATTCCAGCATTTTAATAAAGAATAGCAAATCGATATTATGTCCTTCAAACACAGATTTCTTAGTAAATCTTATCCGTAATTTATTACTGATGCTTTATTTATGTAGTATAAGAAACATGTTATTATTTGTTGGAATCAAGATCCAGATTAGTTAGAAAATAATATTAAAAATACTAACTTAACGTCTGAGAGCAATATCAATTTTGGTTAGCAGCTTTTTATTAAAGTAAACTGTTTCAGAGATTTAAAGAGAGAAGAAGATCAAATTGAGTTTCGATAAAGTTATAGTAGCTTTAAGCTCTTTATATTTTGCAACTTTCAAATAAAATCAATGCTAAATTGAGAACAAAACAGTAAATTTTGTATCTATAAATTTAAACAAAAGTAACCTATAATCAGAACTTTAGTGACATTAACAATCATTTGCGTGGTTTTTTTAATTTGCAAATAAATTTTATCGATAAAATTAAATTAGTATCTGAAACCGTTTCAATGAAGTACTTTTAAATTCTAAATATACTTCTTCTTTGATCACAAATTGTAGTAAACAAGTTCAAATGTAAACTAACAAGAAAGTTTACTTAACTGCCTAAAAATGTTTTTCAAAAATGGATTACAAACTGCGGTTGGCATAATAATAGTTTCAATAGAGATATATGTTTTAAATATCATAAAGTCAAACAATTTGGACTAAATATATGTTCATAACCTTTGCAACTATTGAGGAAGCAATATAAAAATAGCTGATAATTTTATGAAGTTGATTTGCAAATTAAACAAAGTCTCTCTGACAATGTATTTTATTAAAAAATATTTTCAATTACTTGGTCAAGATTTTTTCAAAATAATTTTGTAATTAGTCAATAAGATCAACTATTTTAAATATCTACAAAATTGTGATATGTGAAATTTGAAACGGCTATAAACTTATTAAAATAATTTCTTGTTTAATTTCTTGGTTAAGTTCTTTAAACTCACGCAAGGAGGTAAAGAAAATCTAAATTATCTTTAAGCCACTAATTTGTTATATTTTATTTATTCTTATAATATTATAAGTATAAAATACTATTTATAATTTTATATTCTTATTAACTGTTTATTTTTATTTTCTATTATTTATATTACTTTATATAGTACTTTGACAATAAAACTTATTTAGGTTTTGAAACTATATTCACTAAGTAGCTATGATTTGAAACGATGTGTTTTGCGAGCTCCAAACTTTCACCGAATTTTACTATCAAGAGAAAGTACTTTGGATAATAGATATTACATGCTTCCTTATCAAAAACGTATTTCAAGAAACCATTTGAATAATCTCTTTTTCATGTCTGTAGATTTTTCGATTAATCATAAGTTAATCTTTCAGCAGTAAAAATTTGTTTTCGAAGCTATTTCATCAAAATATAGTATGTGCTTTAAAACCTTCAATATCTGTTTATTTGTAAGTGGTGGGTGTGATAACATGTTTTTAAAAATTCTGAGTGATCACTTTAAGTTTAGACATATACAACACAAGTCTGACGACGCTTGAAATAAGCAAATATTGAAGATAATGACGTAAGTTGGCGGTCTTTCTACGTCACACAAAAAGCCGTTGTGCAAGCGAAGGTAAACTATCCGGCAATCGTCTACGAGACAGCCCGAAAGCCTCATTGCAAACTTTATTTTTATGACGTGCAAGAATCAAATTTTAGGTAAGTTTTATAGCAGATGATTCTTGTGTGGCGCCGTTCCATACTTTAATGCTAGTACTAATTATGGACATTTACATCTTTTGTCAAAGCTTTATTTAGAAACTGATTTTCGAGTTTTTATACAAAAAATCTAATTTTAATTTGTTGGTCTTATTCTAAGCGAAGGAAAGTCCGACTAACTTAAACCAATTCATTCTATTTTCATCTACTTTGTCAGCTGGTTTAATTCAGCTAATTCATTGAAATTTAAAGATAATGTTTTTTTTTTCATTTTGATAGCTACAGTTTTGAACATTGAAATTTTTTCAAGTATAAACCAGTGCAATAAAATAAAAGCTTTATCTCATCCTTCGACAAGCGTGATATTAGAGTATTGTTTTCATTCTCAATTTTACGCTATGTCTAGCTTCACAGTACTCACCAAAAACTTTTATTAAGTTAAGGAAGACATCAGAAGCATCATAAATTTTATCGTTGTTGCTTATTGACAAATAGTTCAAGATCAAAAGACGCAAAACAAAATTCTCTGATATTCGATGTATATTTTAATTTAAAATTTGAGAAAATATTTTTCATTGTATCGTTTCCTTCATAACCGATTCAACTTTTTTAAATTATTTCAAACGATTAGTCTTGATGATACAATGTAAAACTTATTTGTATCCAAAATAAACTGATTTAAAAAAACTTTTATTTTTATTGATATCACACCTGCTTTGATATACTCAGATATGCTTCAAAACCAGAATAAAGCTTTCTTTGTAATATTTTTGTCAGCGAATCTTTGATATCAACAAATTGTGTTTGTTTCTCATTTATCACCATAACCAAACATAAATAAAGTTTGATATTCAGCCAAAACTTTTTCTTATTACAAACAAGATAGCCAAAAACCTTTCTCAATCTAAAAAAGCTTTTGAATGAAGGACCACACGATAACTGTCTGTAGTTTCCAGTAGCTGCTTGCGCATCTACCATTAGTACTCATTGATAAAATCAATTGTTTTAGTATTTACTTTAAACAGTTTTCGTATTTTGTCGCCGCTTATTCCCTTACTTTATAGTTACTGAAAATAAAGACACCCAAAAAAGTTGTGAGTACCTTGTCATGACGTATATATGTCTCTGATGACGCAATAGTGTGGAAGTTTATTGGTTGGATGTAGAAGCAATCAAGTATTCATGGCTTTGTGGTACTATTGACTTGGCGTTTGATAACACTTGATAAACTGATTTAAGTAAAGCCAATCAATTGCTAGCACTGACATGTTATTTGCTTGTTTAATCACCTTTTCAATGACTGCTACGTCATCAAACACAAAACAAAGTCAATCGTGTACGTCATCAATAATTTTTTGTCTAATTAAGATTATTCCTAAAAATTACATTTGTTAATTTTAGATCGCAGTATTTGTGAAGTATATATCAGCTTTAAATGATTCTAAGAACTGATGCTTTCGATGAATAACCTTTTAAACTTTTTATTAATTTTTATAAGCTTACAAAATAAAAACCTACGAAAGTTTGATAAATATTGTAACCGCATCAAGCAACCACTTAAGTAGCAGTCTTTTAATAAATTTTATCGATAAATCTATTAATTAATTTAGAATGCAACTAAAAAAATTGTTTATTGAAAATATAACTTTTATTTTAAAAGTTAACAACAACTATTTTAAAGTTTTCTAAATCCTTGAAGTTTGATCTTATAAAGTAATAATATTTTTAGCAAATACAAAACTATTTTATTAAGTTTTTTTAATAACTTTAAGTAAATTTCAGCTCGAATTATAAAAAAGTTAAAATGATCAAAAGCTTTTATTGTACTTAGCCAGAAAAATTGATTTGAACTTTAATATTAATCTGTTTTGAAAACTTATTTTAATTAGTGGCCTTAAAAATGGTTTTATTATTGATAACAAGTTTATATTATAAGGTAAAACATTAACTTTCAGTAATGACAAAATAAGTCCGCTCTTTTAACAAATCTGATAGTTTATATCAATTAGATATGTTATTTCTGTAAGTATTATTATAAAAGTTCTTGTCTGTGTTAATCAAAGTTGAAAAAATCTATTAAATGTTTCTCAAATAATAGCAAAATATTGAAAACAAATTTCAAGAATTCCCTAAAAATACCAGATGTTGTAAAAATGTTGAGTCATTACTCTAATACTAATACTGTAATGCAAGCAGTAAAAACTATAAATATAATCTCAATCAATAACAGTCACATTTTAAATGAGTATTTTATAGATAAGTTAGAATAATTTCAAATTATGTTTACGATAAAAAGTTTTCTTTCTTTGATATGATTTGCTTATTACAGACAATTTTATTTATACAGCTTAACAAAAACTATTTTCATAAGAATAAATTACCTTTAAAACCAAGTCAGTCTTTTTTTAAGTATTTGTTGGTTTTATTTAAGTTGAAAATGTTTAAAATGAAGAACTGCTTTTACTGCTATCTAATAAAACTAAAAAGTTCTAAATGTCAAATAAGAACAAGATCCTCGTAAAAAGTTCAGTTTTCAAGAAAACTCAAAGTATGTTCTGTCATGTTAGTGTCGTTTCAAGGTCTGTACTTGCTCAAAGCACTGATATAAAAGCTTGTGATGGGAAAAGGCCTGAGATTTGCACAGTATCAGAATTAAACTAACTGCGGAAATGGTATAGAGAAGATGACTTAACAATCGCAGTCTGTTGAATAAACTTTGGACATTAGAGTCAAAGACTGCTGTTGAAAGAAACAGATTGGCAATCATCCGTCAACGACCATCACTTATCTGGTAGAAAGTCATCATGTAAAAGTAAATTGATAAAAAAATTTAAAAAAACATTTTTAAGTTATTGCATCGTTCAGATAATAGTTCAAACAATGCCAGCCATCTTATGGTTTCTTCTTAATCTTTTAAACCAACTGTAGTTAATGCTTTTTCTGGCTATTTTAACTTTTATGTAATTATAACTTGATTAAACGATTGTAACAAAATAAGATGCAACATTTTTCAAGAGTTTTGAAATATAATCTGTTTCTTCAAAAATAACCAAAATATTTACTGATCGGTTAAAACATAACAAATGTCTGATCGAACTAGTAAGGACCTTTTTACATCGTATCTTGTCGGTATTATCTGATCTTATGTCAAATTGTATTTCCTTTACCTTGAATCACACTTTGCAATGCTATTAGAAAGTGTCTGAAAATCGTTACGATAGTAAGCGATAGCATAAACCTAATCTTTAAATCTTTAAAATAAATTTAATATTTGCGTTGTTTAAAATATTAATAAAGTTAACCACTAACTTTAATTAGTTTTGACAAAATATTTTTAAACATAGATTTGATTGTAATATTTTTTTGGTAAAATTAATTAGAAAAAAAAAAGTAAAACCCTGATAGCTGCTACAGTCCATTTTGTCTCCTTTACTTGCTTAATATAATTGAATTAAAAGACAAAAAAACAACAATAATACAGACAAGAAACTCTTTAATTAAGAAATTTATGTGATTAGGCCTTAAATTATTTGAAAAGTTAAATATCATAAGCTTAAAAGACGGATTTTCAAAAGTAACAAAGTTTACATGAATCTAAACATACTTATAATAAAAATAAACTGAACCAAAAATTTAATAAATTATTAATCAATAACTTATTCAGATTACTGAAATAAACCAATTTTATAAAGTAACAAAACAGTAAACTGTATCGATTTGCTATAAATGATTAAAGTCACAATTGTTTCTTTACCAAACTTACTAAAGTCTCTTTTACCGCTTTTTTACAATTGATATACTCATATATGGCAATAGATAAAAGTTAGCAACAAGCAAAACATCTTTCTCAGCGAGCGGCACCTATTTTATCACCTGAATGTATCAAGAAGTTTTAAGCAAGCCTAACTCATGATCGTTAACGTCAAATCTGCATTAATCTAATAAACAAAAAATGAAGATTAAAAACGCATTTTTAATGGATTGTCTTTGTCTAACGTCGGATTAAACTCTAAATTTCCTCAAAGCCTTTCTTATCGTTTTTATAACAAGTAACCCGATTTTTATAGGAGCTTCAGCTCAACTTTCTAAACTAGTCGAAATAGAAACTTGCTACAACGTAGACATTTATTTTTTTATACTTTTAAACTTGGTCGAAATTTAAAGTAAAGTTTTCAAATCATTGAAATCTCAGCAGGATATTTAAAAATACTCAATTGATAAGACCTTATCCATATTATAATCTTTTCTTATAACTTTTTCAACTGATTTGATCATGTAAAAAGAGTGAATCAGTAAAAATTAGTGCTAAAGATTCAATCTTTAAAAAGATTTAAGCTCTCTTTTCATTTAAAGTAATTTTGAAGCTGGTAATCTCTACCATCAACATTTCACTATCAGCAGGTTTACTGTCATCCTCACGGTTAAGTTTTAGCTGAAATTTCATTTGGTGGTCAAAGCTGCAAGAAATTGAGACAAGAGAAATAGATTACTCATGAGAAAAAAATCAGCAATTTAAAAAAGAATTAGATATTCTTCAGTCAGACCCAAACAAGTATATTTTTGATAAACAGCTAGTCGCAGACTGTAATTAAGTCTTATCAAAAAGTTTTCACAATCTTTTTCTTGTGATTATAATCAATTATTTTTTCAACTTACAATTTTTATTTTACTGATTTAAAACGTTAAAATATATGAGAAATGGTCTTATAAAACTTTGATAAATCACTTGCTTTACTTTTTAAAAATAATTAGAATATAATTAATTATCTAAAAATATTTCTTAAACACTAAAGCTATTAAAATTTATCTTGTACCTTGCACAGTATGCTTGATCTATCAATCATTTAAACATATCTCATGAACTATTCTCTAAATTATTACCTTGGATTTTTACTGAATAAATGCTGTAAAGCCTTTTAATATTCTATTACTTTTATAAGTAGTTGATTAATAAATAAAACTTTGTAAACGCTAAAATAGCAAAAATAATCTGAAGTTGTAGACACAATTCTTAGCTTAAAAATAATTATAAAAAAATATGTTTCAAAAATAACCTCGTGCTGTTTCGCCATTTAATTTATATCAATTATTTTTAATGAACAAAGCTTGTAACGTCGCATACCTCTAAATCCGTACACTTTAAATTAAAAACAGCCTTAAAATTATTTTGTTACAACAAATTCTTCTTCTCAATAAGATGTTAGCTTTCATTTTAAAGGTATCATTAAGATCTTTGCACAACTGTGTGTTACCTAAACGTCCTAGGCCAACAAGCGCTAAATTTACCCTCTTATAAGTTTTTTTAAGGCTTGGTGTTGGTGAAAAACGTTTTTATAGGCTAAGGTGCTTAATTCGATTTTTTATCAATTATTTTGAACCGTTTCTTAAAAATCAAGTCTTGTAATGATGAACAAAAATAAAATACTTCCTAGCTAGACATAAAGTTAATAAATAAGTGATCGTTTCTTAAATCAAAATACAAATGTTATAAACTATTTTTTCTGACTTAAACTTAAAAAAAGCAAGTTGATAAAATATGTAAAAAGTAACAAAAACTACTTCTTCAAAATGATAAATAATTGTAAGACTTTCTAATAGATTTACTTTATATTCTTAAGAAAAGATTTTTATAAGTAAATATCAAACCTTATAAGGAATTTATTTTATGAAACAACTTTGATTTAAAAAAACAATTCTTTTAAAAAGACAACTAAACTAATTAACCAAAAGATCAACTTTTGCAAGTTTATATTTTGAGTAACCAAGTCAATATCTACTTTCAAACATATTTCATTTGTTCAGTGTTTAAAAGTAATCAATCTTAAAATCTTAAAAGGCTGTATACTTCTTGTTAACTTACCTTCATTCATGTTCATTGGCACGGCAGGTCAACGAAAATTCGCAGTCTTTAAAGAAGAGAAGCAAAAACTAACAGCCTATCTGCTGATAAGTCAACTTAAACTTTTTGTCTGGGTATACAACCTATTTGTAATCATTTTCAATTAGTAAATTGTGACACTAACTTATTCTTCTCTTCAAAACCTATAAGTAAAAAGATTTAAAACAATTTTATATTATGTTTTAAATATCTTCAATAGTTTGTTTGAAAATAAATTAATAAAAAAATAATTTCTTACAAGCTAAAGTTTCGACTGTTTGGCTATTTTAACTAGAATTCAAAGGTATAGTTCATCAATAATCTTTTAAAAAAATTAAAATTTCATCACAAGATTCTTTTTGTAATTTCTGTGAGGCTCAAAGCTATTTGTAAATTATCATAATTTACTGTTGAAATGAGATAAACAATTTATTCACAAAACTCAGCAAGAATTCATAAATTGTAAAGCTTTTTTATTCTAATTGTTTTTAAATCAACTTTTATTATCTTATTTATACATTGGTGAAATTTTACAAATTTAGAATTTAAAATGCAATATTTTTAATGGCTACAGAAAATTATAAAAATATAACTTTATTTAACTTCTAGCTTAAACACAAACCACATATATTTTTGCAGTAATAACTAGCAATAATTCTTTCTTGCAACAAAATAGTAGTGGTAAAATTATGCTCTTAAAACTAAATACCATTTAGAACTATTATATACATTTTTTGGTGAAGTTTTGAAAAATTTTATGAAAAGTAACAAGATATTATTACTGTAACAAACATTAAGTATAGCTATTAAACCAAATTAACCAATTGTAGCCATAATATACCACATTTGCTGCCATTTATTTTCTAAATTGGTTTTCTTATTAGTAAATATACAATTAATATACTATTTTATAAATATTTTATCAATCTATATAATTTATTAAAAAAACAAAATACCTTCCAAATTATTAAAGATAAAAACAAAATTAAAGGTTATCATCGCTTTTGTAGTTACTATTACCTTTTTAATTGTTTTATCATGTTGTCAATATAATAATTTTTAACCTGTTCATCATCATTTTTTTAATCATCAACATTTACAGTTTAAACATTCTATAGTATGCCATCAATATAGCATATTAAATAAATGTTCTCTAGACTTCCAATTGTAATACAAATAGGTTATTCCTATTAACTACTAAGTTATCAGTATCTTTTTAAAATAGCATCAATAACTTAAAAAACATGAATTTTTGCTACGGTATAAATATTTTATTTCTATCATCATAGTAGTTGTCATTTTTAAGCCGGTTAGCAGTTTATTATAGTGTCGATGATCAATAATCTAGAATATAATCTGTACATTTTACTGCTAGTGCTAACGATTAAAATTATAAAAGTAGACAGTTTTTGGAAGAGCATATTTCAGTCTTACATGATGAATAAAGCAAAAAGTTAGTTGTTAGTAATAAAATAAATCAGCCATTTTTTAAAACTAAAATGATAAAAAAGTAAATATTCTTCATACATTTCAGGTTTAAAAAAATACAGAAAAAGAAGCCGCTAGAAAAAGGTTTACAGAAAAATTTGAGTTTTTTTTTATAACAATCAAGTTATCAACAAACTTATCTAAATAAAACTTTATATTAGATTTAACTGAAATCTTCCTCGTAACCACTTTCATAAAGTTCACTCACACATTAATAAATATTTAAAGATTTCTTTAGTAGACTAATTGTAGTAAAAATCTACAGAAACTTTTTTCCCAGAAAAATCTGCTGCATTTGCAGCAGAGAATTTGAAGCAGACAAATAAACTTCTGTTTTAACTTCGAGTTTCGACCTTTAAACTTTTTACTTTTACATACGAGTAAAGCACATGTGCCAACTTCACAAGCAATTGAAATCTCTATAAGGCTACTTGAACTTGCATTCTAACCACTAAAGTTTGTTAAAAAATTTCCGGAGCAGAATTTAGAACTTCCCAATTTGGCGTAAAATTAAGTCGGCAGTTATGGTTTATTTTGCCACTAGCAACTTCTTCCTTTCTGACGTCACGACCACACACATGCGTGTGTCTGCTGCAGTGTACTTGAAACTTCGCACACACCAACAAGCCAGTGTTCCAATAATTGTCGAAATTTAAACAGAAGCGTTTCTTAGAGTTTTTTTTTTGAACGTATATCAACAACAAAGAAATTATTTTAGAATAGGTCGACTGATAACATTTCCGAGCATTACGAATAATAAAAGATATAAAAATTAAAACGATTATTAAAAAAAAAAGTATTCATGAAAAGCAGCATCAACAACTCTAACTCTTTGTTACAAGAAACTTTATGAAAAAACAGAAAGTTTGAAATTGGTTATAATAAGTTTTTACTTAATATAAGCTTCTCAAGTTTTAGTATAACTTTCTAAACTGCACCTAAGTAATTTTATACAAACAAAAAAACGTAAACCTTCTAATAATTGATTAAGATTTTAATAAAATATCAAAATCTATGTTCGACCATTTTGTCGTTTACTCTTCTATTTCCGATTGCAACTCTAAAGGAAGTTTGACTGGCGGGAAAAAGTTTTAAGTCCGTTGTACAACTGAGAAAACATCGCTATCATCATGATAAATAAAGTTTCTTAAAATCTTGAACAGTTTAATGTAATTGTGATTTATTTAGAGTTTAAATGCTCAAAAACAAAAAACATGTGAGTATGTATTTTAGTTATAACTAATTAATATCGTAGACTAATGAATCGTGATTTAGCTACTGAAAGTTTGTTACATGGCAAGATTTCTCTCCTTTAAAGTTCTCTCGTTTTCTGGTTGCTACGTGAAGTCAATGCTGATGAAATCACAACAACGATCTGTTTATTTACTTGTTTCTAACTTTCAATACAGCCTGCTGAGTTCTCAGCCTTAAAAGCTTCTTTAGGTCAATTTTATTTAAGATTTGGCTTGAAAAATACAATGTTGGTTTTCTCTTACAAACTGTTGTCCTACTTAAAACTTATAATACCAATTGAAAAAAATGACATATAATGAATAACTTCTTTGTCAAAAATACTCGCATTTGTTTATCAAGCTTTACTATGATTATTTTTATAATAATAGTTTAACCGAGTGTGAATCATTGTGACCACCAAAAAGCTTTATTTGCTTATAATAAGACTTTTACCCTGTATTTAGGAGTCTATATATAATTTCAGCCTTTTGTTTTTCCAAGTACCTTAATGACAAGGGTAAAAGTTCACTGTGCTTTTATAATTACAATGCTTGTTGTTTTTTAAAGGTCAACTTTTAGATAGAGTTGAAGGGAACAAAATTTATTGCAAATTTTGAAACAAGAGAAGAATAAAGTTTAGTCGAGAAAGAATTATTTTCTTGTACATTACAAAATATTAAAATAAATTTAGTATTTTACTTAATAAGTAGCTTCCTTAAGCACAATTATCTTTAGCAGGTTACAAAATTAAAACATTTCTTTTCTATATATAGAAAAATCATCCGTAGATTTTGTTATAAATAGAGAAAACAGTTTATATTTTGTTCTTTTTCAAAGAGCTTAATTCTGCTAATAAATTTGTGCCTAAGTTCAGTTAATTTTAAAAGCTGTATTTCATAAAACTTTTAGTTGTAGGTACAAACACCAAGAGTAAAATTTGAAAAAGCTAAATCAGATAAAAACTGTTATTCAGATTTTTTCGTATAGCTGCATTTATTATTCTTTTAATAGCAACTTCTTAAACCTCTTTAAGCTACGTTTAAAAGATTTTGTACAAAATTGAAGCAACTGAGATTTGTTTAATGTTTAAAAAAAAATTGAACCTACATTAAATTTTAAATAAACAAATATATTTTCCAACAATTTTACAATTAGATAAACGTTAAATAAACTTTACTTGTTAGACATTTAATTAGCAGTTATCTTGTTTAATAAATAAATTGTAAAACAATTTTCAAATTAAATTTTTGATTTCGATTGTATCTAAAAATATTCTTAAATCGACAAAATTTAATTCATTATGACATTTTGGTTTCAATAAATCATACATTCTATAAATTTTTCAAATTATTTGCTTCAAATAAATTTCTAGTTTGGTATGCAACACTAAAATGTTGAAATTGTGCAGAATCGTTAAAAACGGAACTAATTTTATTGAATTTTCTTTTTGGTTTAACTTCAACATATCTAAAAAATATATCATAACACATTATTAAAAGAATTCTTTGAATAGCGACTTTTATAAACTTTGTTATGTGTAATAATAGAATGCAATTTTTGTTTTTATGAATACATAAAAAACTTGACTTCTAAAAAAACTCAAATAGAAAATTTAAAGCTTAATAGCACAACAACAACTTTTACAAGAAAGCTCAAGACGCTCTTTTTTAGACTTACAGTAACAAAAGGAAAACGTTGCTTACCAATTGTTTCAACATCCAACTAGAAAGTGAAGTTTTGTTTAATCGTGGAAATCCGAAAATGTTCTGCAAAACAGTCAAGTTATCTTTTCACTTAAGGATTACACTAATTGGTGAAAAGTGTTAAATATTGTAAAATAAAATCGAAAGATATTTAATATTATTTAACAAAAGTTACTTTCAATCAAAATACGACAAAAAACTTGAGCTTAACCAGCTAGGCTTTAATTTTTTTTGACCTTGAGTTCTAAACAAAAATTAGTTTGATCAAATAGAAGAACAAAATGTTGTATCGATTTAGCATTTTAACTTTGTAAGTAACTCTGTTTGAAGATGAGTTTTAAAGTTAGTTTAAAAATGCTATGACTCTCTGCATGATAAAAGATAATGCAAAGCTTTATTGATAGTTGGGTGAGATCTGACTTGAATTTTTTAAAAGCTATATTCTGAAAAAAATTGAAACTATTTATCACATTTTTAAATATAATTAAAATTATTATATTTCAAAATTGATTGCAATTTTGTCATAAATTTAAAAATAAATTCAGTTTTTTTAATTCAAATAGCTGCTTTAAGCATCCACAGTTTTTTTTAATTGGTTAATATTAACAAGAATAGAATGATATTAACAACAACAATTTAGTAGTTTATTAAACTATATTAGAGTTTAAAAAAATTCAATTATTAAGCTTTGTGGCTTACAGGCCTTCATAAGTTAAGAAACAAATATTAATGAGTAAAATTTTATCAACTTATTGTAACTTGAAGATATAATTTAAACGCTAAATTTAAATATTATTTATATTTTTCATCAAGTCGTATTTTATATTTTTTCACTACCAACTTATTATCCATAAATGAGTTGATTTTAAACACATTCTTAAACCACAGCAACTAACAAGTTCATGCAGTCAATAAAACTACTTTGCAAAGTATTTAAGCTTTCTGCGCGGACTGAACTAAAAAATCATTCGATACCTTAAATAGCAAAAGTCATATTTCTATTTTAGAAACACAATCTTGTTTGATTGAATATCTTATTATGAAAAAAGAAATGAGATTTCCATAAAGTTTCGTTTTTGTTGCTCAAAACTAAAAATAAACAACAACATAACCAAACTTTAAGAAATTACGATTCTTAAACCAAATGTAGGGCTGATAAAGACAATTTTTCTGAAAAATATATTTTTTCAATACTAATTTATCACATGTCACTTGTAATTCTTGGTTTTGTCAATCAAGAAGACTGTTTGGTTCCATTCCGTAAAAGAAAGAAATTTGGCAAATTACATTACTTGTTTAAAAAAAAAAATTAGTAAAAAAAAACATTTTATTTTATTGCTATTTTTTTTAGTATTTTCAATCACAATTAAGCCCTTGCTTAATTTATCAAACGAAATTTACCCATCGTTGTTCAAAAGCAAGCGACATGCAAAAATCAATTTTCGATTTTGCTGCCTTAAATTAACATTAATAAATTGAAATTTAAGTTGAAGAGTAATTTTAAATTTTTTGTTCTACAAAACTCAAAAAAAAAAAAAACAAAATACAGGAAGAAGACAAATCTATTGTTTATAATAGTGTGCTTAGGAAAGATTCAATTTCAAAAGTTTGTGATTTAACTTTGAATGTTCTAAATTATGGAGTTTAAAGTCAGTTTAAAAGTAAACATTAAAGAAGCCTTAGGAACAAAAAGCTTATTTTTAGATTAGTTATCTGTTTTTCTTGACTGCCAAAGTGAATAGTGTCCGGTTATATGTCCAGGTTATTTTATAGGCCCAGCAAAATAGACAACAATTTACTTTAGTTGTTTAAATCTAAAAAAATAGTTAGAAATTTCAAGTAAAAATGATTATTACCCACTGCATAAATAAGTAAATTCAAATTATCTTAGCTTCAAAATGTGTAGAAAACTTTATAAAAATGGCTTTACTTAAATAAACTTGAAGCTTTAAACCAGTCAAACCAAATATAAAATGCATGTGCTCGTCAAAGTTTCTCTGTTACAAAATGTACTTAAATTTATATAAGGATAATAATTTAAAACTATTTAACCAAAATTACCAAGTCATGATAAACAGTCAGACGTAAAATTTTGTGAAAAATATAACAAAAAGTAAGTCAAGTATTATAAAAAAACTAAAAACAAATTGGAGAGTTTTTTAAATTAGTCAACTCTGTAGATAATTTCCTTTAAGCATTCATTCCTGGTTTTTAACAATATGTTTTCGACATCTCATAAGCTCAACAGTTTAGAGCTGATCAAAAAGGAAACAATTGAAATCAACTGTTAAAAGAGGAAAGTTTGTTAAACTAGGGTAAGCAGTATTATATTGCACATGAAAATCACATTACAAATGGCTACTCACTACTTTGCTAAACAATGAACTACTAACACTATAGTAAAGTCATAATTTAAATGAAACTAAAATAACTCACAACAAATTTTTCTGTTATACACAACGATAGCAAATTTAAGTAGCTTTAAAAATATTGGTCAACTTTTGAAGTTTCGAATTAAGGCTAACAATATACTCATCTACAAAAATCATAAAAATTAATATAGTTGCTTGAAATTTAAAACATATTTACTAAATATTTAAGATGAATTTTAAGATAACTAATAATCTAACATATAAGTTCAACAAAGTGCGATTATTAAACTCACATTTCTTAGATATTAACAAAACTGTATTTTGTTGTTCTAAGCATTTATGAGCATCAATTTGCACTAACTACTTTACTTTTTTTCAAAAATTGTTATAACTCAGGACTTTATAAAAACTTTTATTATTTAGATCATTGATTAAACTTTAAGTGGAGTTTAGGAGTTATTCGTGGGATCAGCATTAATTCAGTAAAAACCAGTTTTCAAAAAAGTTGTAACAGCTTTTCTTTTCACATTTATTATTCATTTATAATTCCCTTTAAAAGTTTTTCAAATCTCTCTGTTGTCCTTAACTAAAAAAATCAAAGTGATTGTTTATCCATTTAGGATTAAATAAGGCTACTTGTCAAAACTTAACATATTTCAAGATTTACGAGCATTTTTTTAGTTGTTATATTTTTCATTATTTTGCAAAACATATTTTCATAAAAAATATCAAACAATATATTTCGTGATTTGTTGAGCCACCTCAGAAAATTTTCAAAATACGCACAAAATACAGCGATTGGCGGTTGGTTATGAAAACCCCAATCAAAGCACGGATTTCATACCTTAAAGACCATGAAAAAGTTATAAAGTAGTTTTATACTGAATACAACATTATCTTAGAAGTGAAGGTTTTCAAATGGGTTTGGCTTTCCATTATTCGAATTAAAACGTCGAAATTTCTAGATAACATTTTCTTATCGTTCATCTTCAGAAACTAGAGATTGGTTTAAGCACAAAGAATAACAAGAATTAGACTTTGAAAAGCAACCTAAAGATAGAGGCTCAAAACAGATCTGTCAACTTGTTAACTTTTTATATCATTTCAGTTTTAAACTAAAAAGTCTTGAAAAAAACTTAAATGTGGTTTTATTCACGCTTAAATCATACTTCCTTTAAATTAATTTTAAACTTATTCTTGATTTTAGAATCTCATAATTGTGCCAATATACATAAAAATAGCAAATTGTATTTAAGATAAATAACTTATTGAAATGAGCTCACAAATAACATGCCATAGCTTATAAATCAAAATTACTAAACGATCTAGTTAAACAATAATTGAATAGAAATTCGGTTTTAGTTCTAAGTCACTTTTTTGTGAATTGTTTTTTGCTAAATACACTAAATACAAAGTCTGCTATCAAAAATGTATAATTTATTTTTTAAAGCTGCAAAACTTATTTACTAACCACTGCTTATTGAATAGTAAAATAAAATTCAAATAATATCTTTTATCTATACTAAGAAAAGTTTTCTTTAAAAGATCTTTTTATTCTTCTCTTACATTTAAAGTAATTCTGAGAAGCTTCCAACAGCAGAAAATACTTAAAACACTATCCTCAATATTTATTAGCACCTTGCTGATAAATTATTGAAATTGGTCTCAATTGGATCTGTATGGCTACAGTTTGAAGCTAGTCGCTACTCTTCACTTTTAAACAACCATTTTAAACTTTTGATCGAGGATGGGGACTAGTAGTATAAATTAGCTTCATGGTGATCGAGTGCTTAAATACAGATTCTCGTTGGCAAACTTAGCTCAAAGACGGACTTGCCTACCTTCTAGGCCGATAGATTGGTAGAGCTGCTTTCAGGTACAATTCAAAAAAACCGCGTTTTGACTCAATGAAGCGTGAGTTGTTGCTATGGGTTCAGGGTTATAGAAACATTTTATGTTTATTTTTTTTCTCTCTCTTTTTATGTTTTTCGTTCGTTTCTTTTTCTCTCTAGCTTTCCCTTCTTCTTTATTATTGCTGCATAAAGCCAATAAGTTCAATTCTAATTTTATAGTTCAATTATTTAAGTGTTTTTTGAAAATCATTTAAAGTTAAATAAAAATTTATAAAAATAGCACCTTCAAGGCTACTTTCAAAGCAGCTTTTAATTATATTTATGGTTTTGTCAACTCATATGGAATGTTCAGCTTTAAAATATCAAATTAAAAAACTTATTCTGATAATGAAAACTGATTTTAATCTTTGATAAAACTCAATTTACAAGTTCTTCAGTAATGAAACAGTCTGTAAGTGAGCCCGTGGCTTAAATACTATGCTCGATTAGTTTTTGATGAAGTTTTATCCGGTAAGAAGGTTAAAAAAGCAGTTTCATGTTGACCGGGAACTGATCCATCAAGTTTTGTTCTACACGACCAGTAAATGAACCAGGACAGTGTGGTGCTTTTACGTGCCAACTCACTGTACTTGATGACCTTATGTTCAACCTCAGCATGAATTGATGATATGTAAATCAAGTGAAGTGAAGCTCATAAAAAAATATTTGTAAAAAACCTTGAGAAGTTCATTTCTGTCTTTTATTTTTACCGCTTATTTACATGTAGCCGTCATATTGTAGAAAAAATAGTTTTCTTCTGAGTGACTTTGCATCAACGTTAGTTTACTTGAACTTTCTGACTTCAACTTCACTATTTTTCATTATTCATTAAAAACAAAATTATACATAAACCAAAACAAAAGCTGGAACTTAAACAAATAGCTGTTGTATTTTAGCTTGTGTCTTCAACGATAAATCATGATAGATTACCAAAGTGTAATTTTGGTAGTAAGCATAAGCTTCACAACCAACTCTGTGGGAATCAAGTTCAAATAAGTAGTTTACGATTTAAAAAATAAAGTTTGAAACTGAATTTTTAACAAGCACTTGTTTGTAAAATGAACAGAATAGCCTTTTCTACCTCTACCAATCTGTGTTATCGATTTTTCAGTATTGTTGTTTTATGCTTAGCCATAATGACTGCTTGTTTTTTAAGAAGCATATACTCTACCATTTTGGTAGGTGTATTTCTGCATCTACTAGAAATAGACTGGTTTTCTGTATCTTTAATCATCAGACATAAGGTTTACTTGAATAAAAGTTTTTTTTTTCACTTGGTGTTGGTGGCCGAGAAGATTTCACAGCTCAAAGTCGTAAATCAATGCAACAAGCTTTTTTTGTATTACGAAAGATCCAAAGTAGATTTATTTGGTTAACAAATCAAACAATAATATACTCATACACAATACTGTCAAGTATTACTTCATTTTTAAACTTAAGACCCAAACTTATAGTTATTACTCAGAAAATTTGTTAAGAAGCGATTACTGCAAGGACATTGCTGATACTTTATCTTCCATATCAATCGTTGAAACTGATTTTATTTAATATAACAGAAATCGAAAAATTTGCAAAAAAATTGTATGGCAGATCAAATTAAAAGTATCAAATTTGAAGACCACACGCAACTAAGTTTAATGTTTTTGTTAAGGTTTTGTTCTTAGAATTGTGGCCTATCATCTAACGATGTTACGCTTAATTTACAAATTTTCACGCCCGTAAGCAACCAACGATTATCCTTCTTGTGACTCATTGCATCCTTCTGAATTTTTTTCAAGAAACCAGCTTATCTGATTGCTAGATTTTGCTTGGTAGGATTAGGTTCAAAATTGTGTGGTTCACTATTAACAAAAGACTTCTATTTCATGCCGCTTAAATGATTTCTTTTCAGATCACCTTGCCTTTATCAAACAAAGTTTTAAAAACAATGATGACAATGATTAAGCTAAGAAACACTAAAAGTTTTTACGATGTATATATCCATTAGTTGATTTACTTTTTTAAAGTGGTGAAATACAAATCACAATTAAATATATCTCAATCCACTGCTTTAATATTAGCATATTAGGTATAGAGTTAAAGTTGAACGTAAATGAAACAAATCAATATAACTTTTTGATTTTCATCTATGGTTGCTTTTACTTGAAATAAAATAAAAGTTAATTGCCAGAGGGTCAAATGATTTTACAATCAAAACAGAAGAATACTTTTATTATACTTTTACATGTTTATCTACGATACAATTTGCTAAATAAAATTATGATCATCATTATAAAACTCATAATATCAAGCTCTATGAAAAAAGTTCCAAAATAGGGATTGACAATGTTTGTTGTTAATCCATTAAAAGTATCAATGTCAGAAAAACAAAAATTGATGCTTCTTTAGCCGACATTCAGCTTGACTACTGTACAAGTTAAATAAACAGTTAAAAGAAAGGACAATTATAATCTTTTTTACTTAAATCTTTTTCCAAGAAGATTATAAGTTTTAAACAAGATAACTTTTTTATATAGCTAAGCTCTAATTGAATTAAGCATAAGTACTTTACTGAAAATAATACACAATAAATCATCTATATTCTGTCACCAGATTTTATGCTTTACTTTTTTTATTGTATTTTGATAGATCAGTTGATACCAAATACTTATTTCTACTTAAAATTTCAAACTCAAGTCTTCACAAAACAGATTTATTTGATTCTCTTTTTTTATAATTTTATTTGTCAGTTTCGTATTTTAATTGAAAAATGAATTAGTTTTAATTGGGTATTCACTTTCTATATATTGTAAAAACAGTGAAGATTTATTAATGCACCGAGTTTACATTTAAATGGTTGAGGGTGTTATAAACTTTAATGAATACTTTTTATTAACAGTGTAAAAGCACTTACAGAAATAAGAAAAAATAGTGAACAAATTCATAAGTTATATTTTATAAGGTTTGATTTATTAACGTAATTTCTACTATTTATATAAAGCCATATGTTTATCAACTAGTCACTTATATGCTACTACCGAATAGATCTGATTAAAATGTAAAAAAGCTCATGATAGCAATACATCATTCAATCAAAGTAATTTATATGTTAACAACATCCTGCAGTCTTAGTTTATTCTAGATTTTGACAATTAATAACGATTGATCTCTGAGCTAATTAAAAACTTACAATAATTTGTTCTCTTTAACAGTCTAAATATAGACGCCGCTAAAAATGAAGTAGAAAGCTAATGACGGGATAAGTTGAAAGATATCAATAAAAGGTTACTTTGCCCCCAATGTCCTTATGACCGGTCAAACAGATCTTCTTTAAAGAGTTTTTTGAGCTACGGAGCTGTTTTGGTGTGAAGCAATGAAGCAAAAACGTATGACTAGGAAACTCTTCCTGAAAGCACCTAGAAGCGATGCTGACATGAAAAGAAGTATCACCATTTAAAGAACTGTAAGCTGAAGGATTTTACTTTTGTATGACCTTTTCCTTAGTTCAATACGTCTTCATTACGTCACAAAAATGTGGTCAAGATAGCTCTCATGGCGAAAATCGTTAGCTACGGTAGAGTGAACTTACCTGACAAAAATAGATGTGCCACCAGTAAATGAGTTTAGAAAGGGGTGATCCAAACTATAGAGCTTGATTGAGCATGAAATAATTGTTAGAATCTTAGCCTCTTCTCTTATAATCTTCTCTTGCTTTTATTTTGCGGTTTTTGATAGCTTCACCCATTGATTAATGTTGTCAGATTATAACGAAAATCATAACACAACAAGCAGGACAAAGATAGAAGTATAACTCTGAAGCCCTTGACTTCAGCAAAATGGCGTGATGCTTGTGTGGTCTGTTATTTAGAAATGTATGAAATAAATAAAACTTCAAGTTAAAAGCTTACGGAGAAGATGTAAGCCGATTTTGTTCTTTCTCATTGTGATTCTGTAAACGGATCAGGTTTGTTCAGCGATCACTGACTCCCATTCCTTAGCTGCCTTCTCATCCTATTAGTACATCTGCAAGGGGACCGCCTCGAACATTTCCTATCTTCTGATGTAGGCTCATACAACAAGCTCGTATTAGCTAAGCGTCATAAGGGCGACCATGAACCAATCTACGATGACGTCATAATCCTTAGAGCTCTGGTACGGTAAACAAATGAAGAATAAAACGATAGACCATCGCCTCTTCATAATCAGGGTTTATTAGTAAAATAAGATTTGAAACTTAAAAGAAGTCGTTTTGACCAGGAAAAAGTTACTAATTCAACACGAGGCTTACAAACTATTCTTTTAAACTCATGACAAGTCTAATTATTTAAACATTTTACTTTCTAATTCTTGTGTGAATCCTGCTGAACTCAAATCAACTTTATTTCTTGAGATAGTGAAAGACAAAAAATAAACTTAGTGAAAAAAAGTTACAAAATCAACTACTACAGCGCGTAGACATTACATCTCATCTATATTTAATAACTGTTTTCAAGTTTATAAATATTTTCTTAGTCTTTTTATCAGCAATGAGTTTAATCGACAATCGCCTGTCATACTGTTGGCTCTCAAATTATTTTCAATATCAAGTAAAATGAGCCTAACTAGTTGTTTTCAGTGACGTTAAAACATAATCTACTAATTATGACACGCTATTACTTATACAAAGCTTACATTTAATATTAGTAAGAATTTCAAATTTAAATGACATGAACATTCAAATGATTGCGGTTTTTCAATTTTGTTTTTGAAACCTTGTAAACTAAGAACAATGATATACAAAATATTTTGCCAAGTAAGTAGTGTTTTAATTATAAATAAATTTAATTAGTTTGATTTTATCCAACTAAAATGAGTAAGTAATTTAATATTCTTAGTAAGATCTCTAAGAAGTTTACGCTTTATGCATTTTTATAATATTCATAATTATAAATCTATATTTCATTACTTATCACCATAACTTCTAATCTTCATGCAGTCTAAACAAATGAACTGAAAATAACTTGGTAATAATATTAAGTAAAGGTAAATGAAATTATTTTACATCTTTTTATGTTATTTCATTTTTTTCTAACATAAAAGAAAATCTTATTCAATTTGATCATTGAAGTATAGTGATTCATATACAAACTTCGCCAGTTGAATTTACGAAACTTTGAACTTTTTTAAGATTATAAAACAATTTCAAATATTTATTTATTCTAGTTTACATCAACAGCATGTTATTATTATTATAGTTTATTATTGTTTTTGCAGTTTTTAAGCTTTTAATATAATCTGCAATGCAACATTAAGGATTGATATTTGACTATTTATACATCCATCCATTTTTAAAAAATACTTTATTCTGTTTTCTTTAGGTATAAAAACACGCCTTAAAATACAATCATACTTTTAGAAATAAACTTTAAATAAAAAAATGCAATTCCTAAATAGCTTCACTTAACTTCTATAGTCCCATATTAGATTTATAGAACTATTTGTGGTATTTTTGAAATTAAAAATTAATTAGCTCAGTTGTAAAAAACCTAAATAAAATAACAGATTAAATTCGATAAATGTATTAACAGCTTCGTATAATATAGAGACATAAAACGAGATCTTACAAACATTTAAATATTTTACACAGGCCTCTAATTTGTTTGATAAGCTAATAACCAATATGTAACATAGATGAAGTTTATATTTCTATTTATGAATCTTCTGCCTTAAAATCATGAAATATGATAAGCATTTTAATAACCTGAAACAAGATTAAAACTCGAATCAATTTTTAATCATTAAATAATTCTATCTAAGATGATTTGTCATAAATAAACTATATTTCAAAGATGATCTTACATGAAATAAAAATATTCTAAAAATTTGTTATTTTTTCAAATTATATAATCTAGTATATTTATCTTATAATTTTAACTTTCATGAATCAAATGATAGTCAAGTTGTTTGAATAAATAAATTCAAAAACTTTGATTTATAGAGTTTAATCAATTTTAGTGCATTGCACTTAGCGTAATAATTCATAAATTCATTGTGTAAATGAAGCTGAGGATCAAAGTTAAAGTCAATCTTTTTGTTTATGCATATACCACAAAAATCAATCTTATTTCGTAATTCGCACCAACACAATCATTGTCAACTTCGTTCCTCTATTCTTAACGAAACTAATGATTGATAGAGTAATAAATAACTTAAGTGGTTGTATCAAAAAATTAAATCCAAAGTGATTGATTACTATAAATTCTTTTTATACTAATAAATGTTTTTCCACCATGCTTTTCTAATTATTCATATATGCTTTATATTAATGTAAAAGCAAATATTTTTATTGCTTTCATTGTAAGTATACGATGCTTGAAAATTACAACAGATTTTATTTTTTTACATTATTTCAAGTTTTTAAGCAATTTAAAAACATATAATACACTTAAATGCAATATTCATTTTTAATTACTTCTTAGTTCTTTTATGATTTATAGGAATATAATTTAAGACTGATACTGGATTTAATTAAATAAGATTTAACAAAACAGAACAGAGCTTGCAGTCAGTTTCTAAAATGTCCGTATTGCAATAAAATCTTTAGAATGATAAAAAAATATTACGCTAAATAAATATTTGGTTCAATCTATTATAAGCACTACTGCTCTCATAGAATTTTTACAATTGTAATAACACTAAAGCCAAAATCTATTTCTACATTTTTGATTAAAAACATTCAAGCTTAATGACTACAGCAAATACCATACGATTAATAACTAAAATTGAAAATATTTTGTTGAACCGACAAACAGCTGTAAGAATTAAGTTGTACTTAAACAGAAACCTCAAAGATAATCAATCGTCTACAATATTGAGTAATCACTGACAAGTAATTAGTGTAACAAATGTAGAATAAAGTACAAGCTTCTAAAACTTTCAAATAGCTCAAGTGGTCAATATACGTTTAGCAAGGTTTTCCAACCTCCTATATTTGCTTATAGTCCAAACAAACAGAAACCTTCATGACGTCGGCAGATAATGATTGTGAAGTCTAATAGTGGCAGACGATAACGTGAAAACATCTCAAATTCAACAAATGATGTTAAAAACCTCACGCATGATTATTTACTGTGTGAGTTAGCTCCCACAGATCTTAAGAAATTGCAACGTGTTCTTAGATACACCTAAAAGCCCGCACACAATTGCAACTTACTGCACACAGCTAAATCTGACTTCAAACGCTTTCATGTAACCGAATTTATTGGATAATAGGGTGTGCGTGAAAGAATACTTCGTTACAACACTAACAGTAGCTTCTAACCTGTATCACATCTGCTAATTTAACTTGTCACATTGTTCAAACATTATCGTGCAGAAGCATCTCAAAATATCCATTCGTTAGCACCGTCCACAACTGAAATGTTTGTTCGAAGTTGTTTTACCAAAATGTTGTCAGCTGAAGAGACAATTGAAATGGGGTTTACTTTAGCAAAGTTTTAATTAGCTGAAAAAGAACAAACAATGTTAGAATCAAATGTTGGTCAAATTGCAGAAGTAAGAGTCTCGATGAATTACGAGAGATTCTTGGTTAACTTGTACAACTTAAAAATCATTTTACTAAAAGTTTCAACTTTATTATCAAAACACAATCTCGAATAGCATGAGCGGTAACTCAATCACAATCATTTTAACTGAATTCAACAGCAAACAAGTTTTAAGAACAACTGAAATTGTAAACTGTCTCTTTACTATTTTTTAGTTTCTGTAACATAATTTTGAGTTTATCTTCTCAACTTTTGAGTGCACAAAATAGATTAGTTCCAATACATCTCTTTAAAGTTATTTCAGAATAATATTGAAGATTGAAAAACATCAACTAAGCTTCCTTCAATTTAGTAAAGTATCAAGTTGTAATTTCATGATTGAAATCAACTTTAAGAAGTTCACAGTTGCAACTTTTGAAAACGTGACGTCATAAGCAGGCACTTTCTTGTGAAAACCAACCTTTCGACTATGCAACTAACAAAGCATTAAGCAGTCTGATGGTTTGATCAAAACAAGGTAGTACAGAATTTTATCTTGACATGTATACGAAAAATGCAATCAAGAGATAGCGATATTCCCAATGGAAAAACTTAATGTTATTACAACCACTAAGGTCAGGTAGCTGGTATTTTGATATTGCTTTTCTTGTAATCTTAGGATTTACGCAAGTCAATTGTGTCTTTCATGATTATATCTGCAACGAACACAGTTAGTCTATTGTACTTTAAGATGCATGTCTTTGTAAATTTAGACATTTTGACGGTTCGAAACCCGCCTACAATCTACGCCGTAAATTCAATTAATCGTGGCGGCCGATTAGCGACGAAGCGGTCGATTGTTTGCACAAAAATGGCTGATTTCATCAGTATGTGGAGTGACAGGCGATCAATAAAACTTTAATCAGCTTTGATACTGCCAATAGTGTGGCTAACTATGCATTTGCGGGCTAAAAGTAGTGATTTCATTACTTCCTCCCCAAACGCTTCTTCATCCCCAATTATCTTCTTCGTTCGTCTTTTTACCACAATTCTTGAAGAGTCGCGCCACGCGACAGATGGATGGAAGAGATTTACGCGTTGACCTTTCGGGTTAAACGCGTATACAATCAAACGAAATTTAGGCATAGATCAAATAAAGAAATCTACGCTCACTACAGTATCAAGATAGATGCTTCGGCGGTTGCTAATCGATACACAGCGTGCTTCCACGTCAGCAACAGTCTCAGGCAGATGACTGAAGGTCCGAAGGTCGCGACGCGTCCAAGCTTTTTCTTAACAAAGACGGTACCAGTGTCAGTGACCTGGGCGTATGTTACACGATTCCCGCACATGTCCAGCCTCTAACCTATTTATTGTGAATGGTTTGCCTTCACATAAAGAAAAAGAAGAAGAATCGGAGACAACGAGACCGACTGCATCAATATGTTTTCCTTCTTGATTTCAGAAGAAACCGAGGTATCGACTTAATAATCTCTTTGACAGATGACTGAAAATAGCAAAAAAAAATCTTCTCTTTGTGTTATACTTTGATAGTTTCATATACTTTTAATTTTCAGATACTCTTTATCAAGTTTTATTATTAAAAGACCACCTTCACTGTAAGTCTTAACACGATTATAACCAGACCACCAACAATGAAAAGAGCGAAGAATTGTTCACACCTTTACAAAATGAATAAAGACAACAAGCAAATTGTAGTAAGTAAAATGATAGCCGAAAATAAACAAGCTCACAGCATCATTCTTTAATTTACATGTGAATTTCTGACTCAAACTTTTTTCTGTATATACTACAGTGTTAATTGGTTTTTGTAATACTTAGAAATACAAAAAAAATAATTAAATAAATTTGAAGTATATTGCTTTTGTAAAACAAAGGTTAACTTCAACAGGAAGCACAAAATCTAAATATACATCTACTCATTGAGATTTAAAAGATTGAATCTTTATATGCTCTCTATATTTTCTATTCTATTTCTTTTTCTCTAAAATCTATATTTCACCAATAAACTGAAGTCTACAAGGTGTATGTTTAAATTAATAACATAATAATTCCACATCCAGCTTTATACAAATATTCAGCCTTAACTAAAGTGCAAAAATTCCTTATAATTCTACTGAAGACAATAATTTTTGGAAGCTTAATTGAACACAAGCAAATAACAGAAATTTTTTACGTAGCTAGTCGATACCTAAGAACTGAGTAATGTAAGTAACATTTTAAGAAATGCAGCTTTAGTTAGAAAATATTTTCTTGTACTTTAGTCTACATCATAATTCAGCAGACATTGATACGTTCTCTCATCAAGTAATCTTATGACCTTGTTGTCGTTAGCATTCACCTTTGATACCGATAATAGGCAGCTGGTTATCGGAAATTGAGATGTCTTGCATTTGACCACCAAACAAGTGACACCGTTAAACAGGCTATTTGGATTTTCATCTGTCATCTACGTATGCATTGCTATTTTGGTTAAAAAAAAGAAACGTCACTTTAATCCGATTAAGAATGAAAATAATTCCGAAAACTGACATGAGAGATTCTAACTTGTAGTTGATTTGGTTACTTTAATCCTAGAGAAATTCAAAATGTATACAAGCACCTGCTATTAATTTGTTACACTCAAAAATTTTCAATCTGATTATAATTAATCAATATTATTTTGAGCTAATATCCTGAACCAGCTGTTTGAAGAATGTAAACTTTGAAATATGTTCTCGAAATTTTTTTGAAGATATATAGGTTTAAAATTGTTGTTTGTGATACCTCAAAGCTAGACAACGATACAATTTCAATTGCTTTCATATAAGCTTTTACAGTGAGTCTTTCAAACTAAGAACTTTCATTTAAAATAGGAGTTGCTTGTGTTAATTTGTAATTTGTTGCATCAAGCAGTTATGTCTTAGGACTTTTCGAATGACAGATTTGTAGATTTTATTTCCGAAAGCTATCCAATATTAGAAACTAATTTTCAAGTTCGTCTATTTTGATGCAGTTTATTTAATATATTAAAAATCGCTTCTCGAAGTAATTCGAAAAAACTGTTTAAGTCTTTCGACTAACATGATATCATCTGACTCTTGACAATAGTGAAAACACGCTAAGTAAAAATGGATAGACAGTTTGACAGCAATTTTGCGACGATCAGAATTAGAAAAGCAAATTTAAAGAAAGGGTGATGAGGGCGTTGGAAAAAATCCGTGTGTATTTTACGCCCACCCGCGTCTTATGTTTATGTTTCATAGTAACACTACGAATTGCAAATTCTTTTAAGGGTTAGAGAGGTTGATGGAAGCATATTATGACGGAGTAAACTTCTGAAACAAGATTGCAGGTTGTATAAAGCATGTAAAAACCGAACCGCAGCTGAAAACTAATTTCTTGCAGATTGAACTTTCAGAAATATGAAAGAAATTAAAGAGTTGTTGAAGAAAAAGTCTTGCCTTGAATGATTTTTTTAATTTAGATTCTTTCAAGACATTTAAAGCCGGTTTGCTGTCTAAAGATTTAGTAGCTGGTAAGATAAACAAATTTTCGCTTTCAACTAGCTAAGAATACGACTTAAAATAATGAAAATTACAACCAATTTGCACATCTGATAAAAACAACTTTGAAACATAAAAGCAAAATATTGATTCATAAATCAGTAATAACTTGATGCTGATGACTAAGATCAATCACAGAGGTAGAGAGATAAAACTACAGCCCACCTGCACTTGTTGCTTATCCAATCAAAATAAGATAAAGAAGTGTCTATCAGGATTGAATCTGTGGGTGGTCTACCAGCTACTTTTGTTTCTACTCTTCGACGTCAATAAATATGATATCAAATTTAAAATTCAGATGTCGACTGTTATGTTTACAAATCACAAATATATTAGAAGTATTTCATTAAACTTTTGGTGAATTTTTAACATTGAATAATTCACTCACTATGCTTCCTTAATGCTGCAAATAATTAATGACTAGTTAAATTGTATTAACAAATAAATACTGTATAATCTTAAATGACTAAATTCAACAATTGTTTCTAAGTTCTATTACAACTTTGGCTTAAGTTTAAGAGATATTCTAAATTTTTGAGATTTTGGATAGCTTCTAAATCTGATTTCGAATGTAATTGACATTACTCTCAGTAATAAATATAAAATTATAAAAATGATGGCTAATTTAGGTCTAGGGTCTGTTTAGTGGCGCAGTAGTCGAAATATACTAATTTCTAATTTACATTTGTTATATTTAAGTCTAGTTTAGACTTGGCATAAATTACAATAGCATAAATATAGATTATAATATTTTTATACACAGTAATTTTTTTTAATTCAGATTTACTTGGACCATGAGAACAGAATTTATTTCATTTAATTTTTCTCCAGTAAAAAATTATAAGGTGTCAAAAAGCTTTAATTCAAGCTGTCCACTCGCTTTTGTAGCTAATTATGCTGAAAATTATGAATTTCACCAAAAGTTATTTATTTTGAATTTCATAAAATTATTTTTTTTCCCATTCATCACCTGCAATTATTTTTTGTTTCTGCTCTGAGATGAAACATATTAATAATGTGCATCATATTTAGAAAATTTTAAGTGAAACCATCAAACAAGAGCTGACAGAAACTTAGTCAAATATGACAGCATCTACTATAAGTTTTTACTTGTCACTTTTACCCAAAACAACAATAATTATAATTTAATTTATCTTGTTAAAGTACAGAAACGAATAAGAATATTGTTTAACCGTCTGAGCAATGTTTCTTATATCTGATTAATAAAGTTTAACAAAAAATGATTTGGTTAAGAAATGTTGACCTTTAAAACCAATTTGCAAAGATAAACAATTCGTAAACTTTATCTTCTAAGCTACTATTGTTTTACCAATTAGTTTTGCTGTGTCTCACCGATGCATCTTATTATAAAAAATACTATTTACAAACTAAGAAAGAATGCATAATGACTTTGACAATTGATAACAATTAACTATAAAAATTAACATAATCTATTTTCATTTTTCAATCAACACAAATCTTATAGCTTGCTATAAGAACTGAGAAGTTTGTATATTGCAGCCACGAGTTGAATAAATAAATTATCAGATTTCTTGTAATATAGTCAACAAAATTCATGGCCAAATGAAATGAAGTTCATTTGATGCATCTTATGAATATTTTACAAAGGTCAAAATGCTTGACGAATCGAAAAATTAAATTCCTAAGTCAGTGAACGCTGTTTAAACCTTTTTTGTTATACTACAAAAGAATCTTTAAAATTTATTTTTTAAAAGGATGCCATCATATATTTTCTCATCTGGATTGCTAATTGAAAACCTTGCACTGTTTTCATCTTTGAAGAAATATTATCAGGTTGAGAGGATTGCTTCTTCAAGCCACAAGTAGATTTTATCACTCTTAACTAGCAATCTCAATATTTGTCTTCAAGATAAACTCTTCTTGATTTGGGTTTGTAAGCTAGAAGCTCTTACAGAAGAGAGGGCCAAACAATCAAGTAACTTTTTTAATTTTTTGTTCTTAAGTCGAAATTTATAAATTGATACAAATGTACGATTAAGTTATTACTTCAAATCTATTTTTGATAGCAAACAATTAAAAGAAAATTTAAAATTTATAAAAAAGATCGCCAAACCAATTTTATTTAAACTAATATTACTTGAAAAATATTTTTATTTAAAAATTAAATTTTACCAACATGTTAAACCAAAGAAATTAAACTTATACTTTGTATGTATTGTCAAAGTTCGGTATTAACATCGTCTAATTTAAATCAATTTAAATCTTCTAAAATTATATTTTTATATTCACATCAGTCAGATAAAATCTTCTATTATTTGATCTTCATTTTTAATTCATAAACAGCTAACTAAATATTTTGTTGCATCTTACCCTTGTTGTAAGTAACAACAAAAAAACGTGCTTTAAAATTCTTCATAATTTGATTTAGACATGATTTATTTTGTAAGGTTTGTTCTTAATTAATAATAATTAAAATCGAAATAGTTAAAAAATAAAGCTTTTTATTATAAAAAAAGTGTTTATCATCTGTAAAAGTTCATCCTACACTTTTCAATCAAGAGGTAACTACTCCTTATAGAAGAACAAACATTTTTTGTAATTATGAACTTTCCTATTTCAAAAACTTATTGAAACAGCTCAATTTATTCATTTGTTAACTACATTTTAAAAAAGTTATATTTTAATTTCTATATTTAATTAACATGCTATTTAAACTTTGGTGTTTTATAAACAATAAAACACTATTTTTTGAAAAGCAATTATCAGATAAGTAAATGGATCCATCGTTGAAATTGTTAAACTTTAGATGTTTAAACTCTTAATTTGATATTTAATATAGAATCGCAGGGAAAATTTAAGTTTGTTAAAATTGGTTTTGTTCATTTTTACAATTAAATAGATAATATAAATAACAAACATCCACAAGTTTCTGTACATTCATCTTAAAAGTGATAAAAACTTTAATTTGTCATCTGATCCTTTTCAGATCTGAATCTGACTTAAAAAGCACTAATCAAATTAAATAACTCGTTGAACTAGTTTAGGATTTTGACCTCAAAAGAATATGTCAAAAGTACTAGCGTAAGAAATACTGATCCTACAGATAAATCTCACAAGTTACTAAAACCAACCTACATAAAAACGTGATTCCAGCCGATTTCAGCCAAGGACACATTTTTAGCTCTTCGCTGATATTATTTACTTTATTTTTGAATATTTTATACTTTTTTATTTAATATTCAGAAATCTTTTGTTCTTATGAACAAACTATCAGCAAAATTAGGAAAACTCACAGTAAAATACTTAACAAATGAGTAGTTTGTATGGTTTCAAAAACATCCAAACTATTACCTAAAAAATGTATCTAAATCTTGCAGAAACAATAGCCTAAAAGTTTTTTAATGTTTTATCTACCTCTTAACTTAACACTAAAATTATCCTCAAAATTTAAAGCAGTGCTTAAATCAAGAAGGTTTTGATTATATTGACTGAGTATTTTCACTTCTGTTTGATTTTTAACACCTATAAATCCTTTTGTGTGTGGTCCAAATAGACATTTACCCATACATCTGAATTCATTTTGATAGACGTCTTAAATTGCAAATTTAATAAAATGAGAAATGTTCTAATCTTTTACTAATAAATCAAACTCTTTTTGTTTGTTTTTAAAACTTACTACGACTTTCTTTATCTGCTTCATGATGCTATAATATTCAAATTTTAAAAATATTTCTTTGAACAACTAATACGAACTGAACAATCTTAAAAACGCATCACTTCATCCATCTATCAGCCATCTATGCAAGTGAAAATTGTAGATGAAGTTTGTGCAATTTATGAAATATGTTGTAAGGACCATCTTGTTAAGATTGTCAAATTTATATACAATTTATCTCATTTAAACAAAATTTTACTTTGAGCGTATGACTTTAGGTAAATGAATGATTTGAGAGTAACAATCACTTAAATGACTATATTTTGCTAGCTTGCATCTAATAAAAAAATACTTATTTGTTAACTGTTTAAATGCAACAAATTTGATCCTATTTGATAAAACCAACACGTTTTTTCTTAAAACAAAGTATTTTATTCTAGCTTAATAAAAGATATTAAACAGGTCTTAATTAAACTCAAAATTACCACGATTAATAAAATTTTGATAAATAGCATCACGAGTAGCTTAAATTTTATATAAAAGACAATATTTTTTTACTGTCGATTAGTTATAGTTTACACTTAATAATTTTATTAAAATACCACATCTGTGAGGTTAGTTTCATTTTTTGTTTTGATTGCACACACTAGCATCAAAATATGTACCTTGCTGTAAATTGCATAAAACAGGCGAGTCTTTTAAACCTTTGACAACCAACCACAAGATCCGTCTGCAAAATATTTTTCAAGGCAAATTTTTTTATCAAAGTTTACTGTGATATAAATATAAAAATATTTTTTAACTGTTTTTTACACTCGTTATTAAATGCTTACTGAAACTCAGGTAAGAAACTTTTCGAAGTATCAAGTATATAATTTGATGTTTTCAACAACTTGTAAATTTGTTAATTCTGTAATTTATTAATTAGTAATAGATTTTTACATAAGCAACAACTATGAACCATACAATTAATGGAAATCTTAACATATAAAAACACATTTTAAACATTTTTGTTTAATTTTCTATATATTTTCTAATGTATTGTAATTAATTACTTTTGACAAATCATCTGAATTTTCTTATAAACCATGATTTTCAAGATTTAATGTTTGTATAATTAAGTTGAACAATCTAAAAGACATTTTTTTGAAACGTGTTTGAGCACAGGGATTTGTCAATTTTTCACTTCTTGAAGATTTAGTTTTATTTCAACTTCATTTTATTTTTTGTGCTTACTCTTAGTAAACATGATCAATTAGAATGAATTTTTGTAATTTTTGTGCAACATTCTGATAGTATTCATCATAACATTTTCGTAAATTGAAGCAGGTAATATTTATATCTTAGAAATAAATTGAAAAGAAGTTTTATTCTGTTATATTATTCCTTTTTTCCAATCCTTGTTTATTTTATTACTTTGGGATAATATTAACAGTTACTTTGTATAATTATTAGTGTTATTAAAATAAGATTATACGACATCTAGTTATTTACATCAAATAAATAGTTTGTACAATTGAATAATTTTAAGAAAATCTTAGGTCTTCAGCATCGTCTATTTTATCTATACCAAGATTAGGTTTATTTTATATCAATGATTTGCTACCTATAATATTCATTGGTGAAAAATTTTAAATAAAAAAAACTGTAGTTTCTTCCTTACACTTTCAGAAAAATAATCTTCTGCTGATTCACAATCTGATCCAATCCAACTAATATGATAACCGGAATCATTACCTTTTTAAATCCTTAGATGATATCTTTTTATTGAACATGCTTCTCAATCATTTAATTTAAGCATGTTAGCAGTCATCATTATTACACAAAAATATTTATGATATTTACACTTTAATAAAATATTAAAATAAAAAATCAGGTTTGCAAAAGTTATTTTTAAATAATTACTTTTTTCCCGTTTTCATTTGTGACCTGTAAAAAAGATTTTCTAAAAAATAACTAAATTACAATGTAAAATATCATATAAGTCTAGCTTTTATCATTTCTTGTTGCTGGTCCAACAATTATATGCTTATCCGTAAAATTATTCACTTCAACTCAAAGTATTGGACCAGACATGCATTGGACGTGGATAAGAATTAGTAAATCAGGAAGACCACCAAAGTAGTAGGACTATCAAATCTTTCTTTGGTTTCAAGTATATAAAACTAATCACACTAACACGCGTTGTCACTGTGCTAAGTTATATGAACACTTTAGCTTCTATTGTTGATTTAAGAGACATTTATTTCATTTTCTATTAAGATTGTCTATTTTTAGCTTTTTAAAATGTTAATTCTTTTAACGCCCATATTAGTTTTCAAAATACTTTATTTCAATAATTTACTTTTTTAAAAGTCATGAGAAACAAACATCTTAAATATCATAAATCAAAATGCTTTTAACAAATTAAATAAAACGTCAAATAACACCAATCTTATACCATATGTACATGATATGTTAGCTCTATGTACAAAACGTGTTTTCACTAGAAAGTTGGTTTTATTTTAAAGTAAATTTGTTGTTTGAAGAAAATTTATAGAAATCTTCTGAAGTAGTTATCTATGCTTTTATGAAAACTAATATTTGCTTAATCAGACTTTGTTCAAACTTCGAAATAAATTTATCTATAAGAATTCATCAAACTTACTATAGTAATTAGCAGATGCTGAAGTTTTTCATATTACCAGACTAATTTAGTTTTTCAAAAATGAAAATACAACTGATTGAGTAAAACTGACTTTGAGTAAAACCTAAACGAAATACTGATTAAAACATACAGCTATATTTCATTTTCTATAGTTTATTTTGAAAACGTCTAGATAATCCAGCTGGTCGTTAATTAAAAATTGATATTTGAAAAAACGCATTAAGAAAGTGGCATATTTACAATTTTTGTGTTTCAAAATTAATTTATTTAAACAATTAAATAGTTAGATTGATAAAGCATATTATCTCGTTCCTATATACTTTGCGAATGACAACGTCTTATGAAGAGTTTTTAATCTAGTTTACTTAGAAAATAAAGCTAATAGTAAACCACTTAATAATTGAAGTTAGTGCAGAAACATGTTTTATTCTTATAGAATAAATATTTTTAAATATTTAGTTTCATTTTGTGTAAAATATTAGTTGTTGGACTAAAAAATTTTTTTCATTTTTTTTTGGAGCAAATTTTTACTTAAATTAAAATAAATCAAATTATGTTAGCTGCTTGAAATCATTAAATTGCTAGCTTAGTTATACTTTATCAAAATAGTTACTTAGATCAGCAGTTACACAATAACTAGACTCTATCAATCAGAAGTTAGTGTATTCCCTTTTTGAATCTAAATTCTTTTAATTTTAACTCTAAATTATAAAAGTAAATTGACTTCTTTAGGTTTGAACAGCTGGTGAAATTTTTGACTAAATAATCATTTGATTTATATTTTGTAATCGGACATTAATTTTATGTTGACTTTAGCGTAGAGTTTGATCACTTACAAAGAAATTATTCATTTAAAAAAACTATACTTGTATATGTTCTAGTTTTGAAACGCAATTATTTGAGTTTAGACATAGTGGCAAACATAAACAAAATAGAATTTTTGGTTCTGAAAAATAATTAAGATCTAAATTGATAATCATTTTATTTTCTACACGCGGATATTTTTTTAATTTAAATAAATTCAGTACTTAAAATCTAAGCTTACAATTAAAGTCTTAAAATTATTAATTTAATTTCAGTTTTATATGTGTAGAAAAACGATAGTACTTGATGGTTCTACTAATCTTACATTATTATTACTTAAATCTAAAACTTAGCAATGTGGTATTTACATCAGAAAAGTTAGCTTTATTGAAAGCTTTCAACACCACCCTGAGCTTTTTTGAACTTTCAAAATTATCATAACCTATATTTGAAGTTTTGTTTCATAAAGTTAATAAAGTTTGTTAAAAAACTAGCTGCTAAAAGTGAAAAATGACTGACATCTAAAAAATGTGCTTTTAGAGATATCTAACTTTTCATGTCACGATCTATTTTCTGATGTGGCAATTGGTTTTATCTAGGAATGTGATAATTGTGGTAGAGTTTTTATCTCTTGTTCAAGTCAGCCAGCAGTGGAATACAACTTAACTGACGTCATTATGTGTACCCGACGTCAAATTTAATCCATTTGAATCTCTTCAACAAACCTACCTGTCTTCATTTGCAGTTCACAGCCAGTATAACTCTTCTAATCTTTTTCTTAGTAGCTTTTCTTCCTAGTCATTGTATTTTCGTATAAATTTAATCCCCAAGAGGTCTAAAAGCGGTTTAAATTTCGCTTCTTTAATCACGGTGCTGTCAGATTATTATTTTGTTAGAAAGATTTTCGCACCATCAGATTTTCACTTTTTCACCACCCACTGGCTTGAAAGAGAAATCTGGGCTCGATGCCTCTTTACTTGGTTACATTCTCTTATGGATCAACAGCTTCTTTCATCTTCACTAACGCTTACTTTACTTCATACTACTTACATTGTTTATATTTCAGTAATATGTTTCAGGCACACTTGGGCTGCTTTGTTTCAATGTTTTAACTATTTTTACTGCCAAAAAACTTTTCCTGCAAGTAAATTGGGTCTAAATATAAATTATGTATTTAAAAGCTACTAACACTTCGATTGACAAGTCTTAAAATATTTCGTTCCACATTTATTTATTTATTACAGTAATGTTTATAGAACTCTAATGCTAGTTAAAGCAAAATATTAAAATAGAATTTGATTTACAAATTGTAAACTTTTTTCAAACAAAAAGCTATAGTCTTTAGTGACAGTGTTAGGGAGTTTTTTTTTTTTTTTTACAATTTTACTATCTACTATCAAGCAATAAACTTATATCTAAATTTTCAAACTAAAAATTGAGGCAGGGGTAAGTTGTGGAGTTCTACTGACTGTTGAGCGGTTCTTAAAAGCATTTGCAGACCTAACTCTTCTGATAATAGAAGGGAGGGTTGGTTTGTGATATAAAGACAATATCCAGACCTGATGCCATAATCACGTGGGAAACACAAAACTGAAAGTTGGGAATTAATTGACAAAACGATAGACTGGGGATTTTTCTGCTCTTGTGGTTTCGTCAAAAGGAGTCAATCTCTAATTAAATAAATAGAAATTAAGATATCGACCCAAAATGATTCAAGCTCTGGGTTTACAAAAATATGTTTTCAGTGTTGCAGGATTTCGGTAAATTTTGAAATAACTTTTATTTTTCAACTCAAGCTTTGTACCGCTGTAAGCGTTTTACTCACAATTTTATTTCTGTGCTTATTCATCCATGAAAGTTGTTGCAGAATACGTTTATGAAATAATTCAATATTAGTATTTCAAAATCTTTCAAACATAAGAAAACTGTTTTCATCTATCAAATATTTGTCAGGTTTATATTTATCATTTTTTAAATGAATTTAGATTTATAATTTTTTTATTAAAAGAATAATGCAAGTTTAAATATTTATCATAAAGAAATTTATAATATTTTATAAATCATGAAAATATTAATAAATAAAACAAATATTTTTTGTTTTTTAGGTGATTGGTATGGGGTACCAATACCGATATTTTGTTTGAGAAAATTTATTGAGAAAATTTATTGGGCTGTTGATTTACAAATTACTTTTGAATCTTTGAAATTTCATTAGCTTATTTTGAATAAACTAATTACTCGGGAAAATATTTTTAAGCCGTTACAACTTTTTTTAATATAGAAGCTCCGTAACCTAAGCTGCTTGCTATACAAATAATCAAAAGTTTAAAACAACTAAAAGCTTGCTTCAAATTAAACTATGAATCAAACTTATAAATTTTGAAAACTAAATTATTTTGTAAATATTCAACTTTTAACTGTAATTAGCAAAGTCAATCTTTAAAATTACAAAATTCGAGAGATATTTAAGTAAAATTTACAAATATATGAAATCTGTCAAAATTAATTGAACTATTTTTGATTTAGTTTTCTTATTAAAGTTGTCATATACGTCAAGTTGAACTTTAAGAAAATTCAAAAATTATAAATCTATGAAGACATTGAGATAGTGTCTTTCAAAACTTATTACATCTAATTATGTAATAAAGCAAATGATTTATTAGAAATTGAAAAAATACTATTTAGTTTTAGAATATTCTATGAAATAAATAAAACTGTAAATACAAAAATACAAAAAATTAATTTTTAAAAGTGCAAGATTAACATTTCTACAGCTTTAAATAATAAACGTTTAAATCTTAAAACTTAGATAATCACACAAACGAAACAGTTTGATTGAAAAGCATTTTCTTGAAAAGTTTCCATAAAAATATGATATTTATTCATTATTAAAAAGATTTTTTTATTACCTTAAAAACAGCGTTAAAAAAATGTTACCAAACTAAAAGAATAATAACTTAAAAATATAAAACTTTAGGATAGCGACATGCTAACGTTTAGAAAGTAAGTTTATGTTTTTGAGTTAGTTTTGATATCATAGTTAAAAATAAATTAAGCTACAATTAAGAAGATGACAGAATTAGTTATAAGCTGATATCATTTTTTTCAAAGAAAGGTGAACAACTCCATTAAAATTGCTGCAAAAAGTTATTACAATAAAACTTTGTAGAATTGTTTTATTAGAGGGAAAGTTGTAGAGTTTTTTCTACAGATTTGAAATTTTAACTTTTACCGTTTGATGCGATAAAAGTTTTTTTTGTGTGTAGGCTTATGACTGATGATAATTAAGTATCTATTGCCACCAGGCGGATATCGACTTTATATTGTTTTCTAAGTATTCTTTCCTTTCTAGTTTCTGTACTTGTAAATAATGATTGATAATTTCTTTCTAATATATTTTGGCTTATACATAATCAAAATCATTTTTATAAAAGGTTTTTTATTTTCAAACAAACTAAGCTACTCAAGTTTGCTAAAATATATTTTCCAACCTTTTGATTTTAAAAGTTCGCAAATTTCGCGCTAAAGATAGAATTCACTTCGGTCATTTTAAAATGATAGGATAATAATTTTCTAAAACTCACATTATATTTCATTTCGTCATAATGTACTTTTCAGATGGAAAAAAGAAACGTTTTCAAGCTTGGAGCTCTCACAAATATTCCTCAGAGAAAGTTCCATCAAAGTGGAAGTCAATGAGCTGAGAGCTCTCAATGCTGTATTAGGGAAATTATCTGAACAGATTTTACTTATAACAGTCTCCTGTCTGAGATTTTGTTCTTTATAATTTTATTATCAAAAGTTTAAAACCATTAAATAAATTGTATAAATATGAAAGGTACTTTTAGGTCAAATTTCATTTAAGCTTAGGGTTGATGATTATAGGTACGAATTCTTGTAAGCACTTTTAAGTTTTTTTATTTATTTTTTTGATAAAAATGAGTAATCAGCCAAACAGTAAATTTGTCGATTTTCAAAAAGTTTTAATTATTATTTGAAAGTAGTCTTCAAAGAAATGTTAAATCAATTTGAAGCTAATATCTAAAAATTATTCAATATTAACAATGTAAAATGCATATTTTGTATAATGTATGTCTTCTAAATGTTCATTTATTGACTGATCTTAATAAATTCGATGTAATTATGTTGATATCTATATTGTACATTTGTTTGAATTATTTGATGAGTTTAATATTTAGTAGTCTTTAGAAAGATCAAGCCTAAAAAACAACTTTAATCTTTTTTATTTAAAGCTTTGCATGAAAGATTCTTTATTGTAGAAAGAGTTGCTCGCTATTAAAAATATCCAAAATGTAATATATAAGAAACTACTAATAATGTTAAAAGGTTGAAGAACGAATTAAGATATTTCTAGTATAAAAATATTTTATGCAAATGTTGATCATTTTTAATTTGTAAAAAAAAAGATGCCAATAAAAAAATCTCAGATACAACTCTGAAGTTGTCGACGACATGCAATAATGTCTACTATTTAGAATAAGAGTAGGAGTCCCGTCAGGAAACAATAAACCCAACTTGTTCATTAAAAAGTTTCAATTGAAAAAAATTACGTTTATTCTAAGATTATTCGTTACTTTAATTGATACAAAAATCCCAATCTATTTTAAGCATAAGCACTGTGTACAAAATTACCCACAATTTAATGTACACTTGGTAAAAATATCTTGATGATTCTCGAAGTACTTCGTTGTTTCAACAGTAATCTACTAACATATAAACACTTGAGAAATTTTTCTACTTTTTGTGAGAATAATACCTTTCAAGTAAAAATTATTCGATTATTTACTTTT
This sequence comes from Pegea sp. RAD2-039, assembly GCA_034620365.1. Taxonomy (NCBI): domain Eukaryota; kingdom Metazoa; phylum Chordata; class Thaliacea; order Salpida; family Salpidae; genus Pegea; species Pegea sp. RAD2-039. The sequence continues at coordinate 1,887,416 of JAQGEQ010000048.1, read as the reverse complement.
TAAACTTATCTAATTTTTAATATGATTTCACAAAAATATGAATATACTATAATATACAAAAGTTAGAGGATTGAAACCGTTCAAATATGAATCTAAAAAGTCTCTTTCTCCACAAATGATTGTTTCTAGTATATATGAATGCGAGATTTTATGATTAGCAGCTAGTTATTTTTACAAGTTTAGATTGTTTCTTGATACAATAAACAAACTTTGCAAAATTTAACTCAAATTATAAAAAAAACTTTCTTGTCTAGAAATCTTATCTTGGTGATTGTTCATCAAAGATTACTTATTTTTAAATAAAAAAAAACTTAAATAGTATTTGTTAAAGTAAATTTATTTTAGATTTAATTAAAGACTTTAAATAATTTCCATTTATAAATATGATTGCTGATCATTTAAACAACGCTCAGTATTTTTTAAATAAATTTATGTTGTTTGCAGTTTTCTAGATTGTCTCATTTGTTAACTCCTTTTTCTTTTGTTTCAAATTCAATCAGAATATATAACTCGATTTAAGTGAACTTTTTATCAAACTAAAATTAGCAGACTTTAAGTAACTTTTTTGGGATTTTACGAACTGTGTAATTAGCATATAAATAAGTTAGATTTATCTGTTTCAAAGAGAAAAGGTTAACTGAATAAAAATTTTATTATTTGTTTATTTATTTATATAAACTTTGGTCTTATCATTAGATTTATTTTTAGCTACCGTAAATTACTAAAAGAAGTTCGACTTACTGCAAGCTTTGTAGTCTTCAATAATCGTATAACTTATTGCTCAATATTTGCAGTGAACAAATTTAGTATAAGTCTTTTTTATTATCTTGCGATGGTTTTAAAAAAGGTTTTCGTCGCCCTTTTTTATTCGTATTTGATACATGCAGTCGTAAACGCAGAAGGTAAAACAATTTATTTATGACTAAAACATTAATTCTTTAAAAAAATTGTTGCATAAATAAGTTCTAATTTTTTAACAGAGTTGACTTCTTATTTTTATTCTTTTTATTATGATCATTATCTGTTATGAGTTTTTTTTTAATTTCATCAATTTTTTACTTATTGTGTTTGTCAGTTTGTCAGTAAATTCAGTTTTAAAATAAATAGAATAGTTTGATAAAATTAATTTGAAACACATACAGTTATAAAATTATTATTTTTTAAAATATTTTGATTACACAATATAGTTAAATAAACTATTTATCGGTAAGTTTTACGTATTTTTCAGTATCTTATAAAATAACTTTTGAAAATGAAAAAAAAATGTTATAGTTGCGTGTAATAGCTTATTACAATTGTAGTGTTAAAAATAACTTTATGAATATTTCAGAAATTGACGTTGAGGTTGGGTTAAGCCCAACTGTCTCATTTGAAGTCGGGTCTACAGCAGTTTTTGAAGTAGTTCTTAATTTAAGAAATATAAAAACAGATATCATTGTTGAATGGTACTATGAATCCCAAAAACAGGTACAAAGTGATCAATTTGTTAAAAGGAAAATAGTTTAATTTCGTAAATTAATACTACGTTCTTTAACCACAGATATGTAAATAAACCCTTAATAAGTAATAATAATAATAATGATAATAAAGTAAATATGTTGATTATTTTATGTAGCCCAACAATAAACAGAAAATCATCGTTTTTAAAAACTTTTTGGTGAAAATATAAGTATTCTAGAATCATAGATTTAGTTATTACACAACTTGTTATCTTTTATTTCATTGTTTTCTTTTTTAACACAATTTTATTGTAGAATTAGAAATTAAGGATGTTACGTTAAGTTATGCCATGTTACATATTTATATTTCAAAAGTATCTTTTTTTGTTTAATTAACCAAAGCATGGTTAATAGTTTGTAATTATATTTTTACTGAGTATAAATGTTAGTAAGTTTATTCGTTTGTAGAACGGAACGTTACGAACTTGTTATACAATAAAATTAGAGAATTATGAATGTGAAGGGCACCCTGGAGTCAGGTTTTATAAAGATCATTTAGAAAAACTATTGAGGTAAAAGATTTATAAAATGAATTCTTGTATAGAATAGATATTTTAACTATTGAGACAAAGACTGACAACAACAGAGAAAAAAACTGCAACAAAATGCTTTCTAGTAAAAATATTTCTACTTTGTCATTTAACTAAATTAATTTTAGTTTAGGAAGAATTGAACAGAACCGTTGGACAGTGGCCTTAAAACTGTTTAATATCACTACCGAGTTAGCTGGAAAAATTATTCTAAAATGGGATAAAAACAATCTTGTTTTAAATGAAACCAATTTTGTAGTAACAGGTATTTTTTTATATATATAAATGCGAAGGAGGGTGCCTAAAGAGAGCATATCTCGCTAACACACATTCTCACGAGTTTTCTTTAGTTTTTCTAATTTGTTTGCTTTACAGTTATTCAACAGCATGTAATAACCGTATAAAGTCAACAAAATACTTAAATATTTTTGTTACGACATTCTATTCAGACTTGTAATACGTCAGGAATATATCTTAAATATCTTTATTTTCTGAGTTTTTTTCTAATTTTTGTTCAAATAATTTTCTATACAGAAAGAAATCGAACTTTTTACGACCCATGGAAATTCCCAGGTCTTGATTTATCTCTTCCAGATAGTGAGAGCAATTTGTTGATGTTTATACTAAAATGAAAAATAAAGATTTGTTCATATAAGTATAATAAATCAGTTTAAACTTTCGATTTGTTTGCTTAGAAAAACGTTTGATATAAAAAATTTCTGATCAAGGTAGTTTTATTACATAAACTTGACTCTAAAATCTATCTTTTGAATAAAATTTGCAAGTTTTTAATAATAGCTTTAAAAAGATTTCTGTTTAAGTGTCAAGTAATTACCGTCTTTCAGCTTCTTTAAATCGACTATTTCAAAATAAAACTTCGTATCAAATATAGTTTCTTTTAGGATACTATTAATGATTACATTAAACATTGATAATCTACATTTGTAAATAACTTTGTTTTGTTTCCATAAAATATCACTTTAAACAACTTTATGAATGTAACCCTAAAAAAATCATTAGAACTTACCTCTAAAATTGGCTCATATGTTTTTGTATCTAAAACAGATTTGTAAGTTTTATTTCTTAATAATTCCAGAAGGTTTAATCTGGAAGTTTATATTTTAGCTACAGAAACAAGAAAACCTAATTCAAATATTTCTTACTTTCAGTTTCTATCGATGCTTCTGCCGGCTTAGTAGCTGGATTAGCTGTTGGTGTTGCATTTCTGCTAGCTTTTATGGTTTTTATAAAGCTTCGCTGCACAGTCAAAGTAACCAACAAAAAAGTCAGTTTTATCAAATCAAACCTTTGCTAAAATAGTTTACAAATAATTAAATGTATGTAACTTATACTGATATATTTTATAAGTTATGGACAACAATTTGTTACAAGCTAATACGATAGAATTAAGTCCTCTCTCATTCATTTTTTGTTGAGATTATAAAGTTTAAAAGCTTTCTCTGGCCTCATCATAGAAAACTCCATAATTTCCATTAATTCCATCATTTTAAATACAATGTGCTACTTGATGTGTATGTAAGTAGGATTTTTAATTTTTCTCTTTTATAGAAAGTCAAAAAGGTTGAGGAAAAGGCTGACAGTAATAAGATCAAAGAGGATGCAGATGATGACAGTGATAAAAAAAATTGTAAATTTTAAAAGAATGAAGAAAATTTTTGAAACTGTTATGACTTATGTAAATGCTTAATATTTTCCTGAAAAGCTTCAAAAAAGTTTCTTAACTCCTAAAGTTATATCACAAAAAACTTTTTTTTAATTTTTTATTATTCATTTTCTCTTAGCAATGTTTGAAATAAAACTTTAACTTTTTTAATTTCTACGATTAATTCTTTATGTAATCATAAACTCTTCCATCATTTAGATTTATCCATGGTTGAAATATTAACTATAAATAAAATTTTCAATGCATTTTAATCGTCTTATTTAGTATTAAGTAATATTAAGTATGTAGTATTGTATGATGAATGAGTTAAACGTCTGAATCTTTAATTACTTTAATAAGTATTGAGTGATAAAGATTATATTAGCTTGTGTGAGTCAGAATAAGTTATAAAATTTTATTGCTCGCCATAAAACTAACAATAAATATATTTTCATATCTCTCTCATTTTAATAGCTATTTTACCAAATAAAGAATGAAAACATATATCTATATGTAAATGTTATTTAGCTTGAAAAATCACCTTACATGCTTGATTATTTTCTACTTGATAGCTACATAAAAAAAATTATGACAATAACTACTTCAGAGTTTTTAAATCACATTTTACAAAGTTTTTAAATTTTTATCAAATTTTTTTATTATTTATAACAACTAAAACGCATAGCTTTAATTCAAACTACAAAACTTTGCAGATAATAGTTGTATATGTAAAAAGATTTTAAGGTTTTTTTATAGACACAAACACGTTAGCCAGTAAGTTTCTAAATATAGTTTAATGAATCAGTGTGTTTCGAATTCAACCGTATATCCAACAACTTGTTCAATTTAGATCAAGAATTGAGTTCTCAGATGATAATTCCGACTTTAGTCAACTTCTTCAATAGTTGGACCTCCATTATCTCCTGTCGATGATGCACCCTGAGCACCTAAATTAAAAAAAATAACCAAATTTTATTTAAAACTGATTCTAAATAGAAATTCTTAGAAAGTTTAGCTTTTAAATTTAGATCTACAAATTCAAATCATTACAAGCTTAATTTTATTTTATTACAAATAATTCTTTTTTGTTTCAAACCACAAATATAAATTTAAAGCAGTTTAATATAGTGTACATAACTGATATACAGTAAAATTATTGATATTGCTTAAATTTTAAAGAAATTCTTTTAATAATTTCATGACAGTCTTAGATATAGTTTCAATTTCTATTTCAAATTCAAGAAATGTAAGCTCACTACCTGCTGGTCCTTCTCCAGATTGATAGATTTTTGACATAATCGGCATCGCAACTTGTTCTAGTTCTTTTTGTTTATCTTCAAATTCATCTTTTTCAGCTGTTTGATTGTTATCCAACCATTCGATGACTTCTTTGGCTTTTTCCAAAACAGTTGATTTATCTTCTTTAGTGAGCTTGTCTTTAATTTTTTCATCTTCAACAGTCTGTTTAAGATTAAACGCGTACGACTCCAAATTATTTTTGGCAGAAATTTTTTCTCGTTGCTTGTCGTCTTGCTCTTTATACTTTTCAGCCTCATCAACCATTCGATCAATTTCATCTTTACTAAGACGACCTAAATTTAAAAGCATGATCTATTATATTAATCTTTTTGTTTCTTAAAAATCAATATAAATTTTCAAAATTATTATATCAATCGAAACAATCGCTTGTAACTCATCACCTTTATCGTTAGTAATAGTAATTTTATTTTCTTTGCCAGTGCTTTTGTCGACAGCTGTCACGTTTAAAATTCCATTTGCATCAATATCAAATGTGACTTCAATTTGCGGGACACCTCTAGGAGCAGGAGGAATTCCAGTGAGTTCAAATTTACCTAATAGATTGTTGTCTTTAGTCATGGCCCTTTCTCCTTCAAATACCTGTTGATATAAATCAGATATATTCAGTAAAATCTTCAACAGTAACAAGTAGGTTGCTTACTTGTATTAAAACTCCTGGTTGATTATCAGAATAAGTTGTGAAGACTCTCGATTGTTTAGTGGGAACTGTAGTATTACGATTGATAAGGGCAGTCATGACTCCTCCAGCAGTTTCAATTCCCAAAGATAGTGGAGCGACATCAAGAAGGAGGAGACTTTGAACTTCAGCTGAAGTATCTCCACTTAAAATAGCAGCTTGGACTGCTGCACCGTAAGCGACTGCTTCGTCAGGATTAATTGATTTGTTTAACTCCTTGCCGTTGAAAAACTCTTTCAATAAAGCTTGAATCTTTGGAATACGAGTTGAACCTCCCACCAACACTATTTCATGAATCTGTACAAGACATTTTTTAAATATTTTATTATTTATAAAAGATTTTTCGTCTAAATACGTTTAATAAATATTTATAAGAAACTAAATATATGAAATAAGTTTATTTTACTTGAAAAGTAAATAACAAGAAAAAGCAAATAAGGTTGAAAAAAAAACATTTAACTAATAGCGTTATAACTGAAATAAACACAACATTGTAGCTTAAAAATAATCTTTGAAATCTAAAGCTTAAAACAGTAGTAAATAATTTCCCTTTACTCACTGCAGATTTATCATATTTAGCTCCTTTCAATGCACTTTCAACTGGATTGATTGTATCTCGAAAAAGCTCATTACAAAGTTCTTCAAATCGAGCTCTAGTAATCGTTGTGTAGAAGTCGATACCTTCATACAAGGAATCAATCTCAATGCTGGCTTGAGTAGATGACGAAATTGTCCTTTTGGCACGTTCACAGGCTGTTCGCAATCGTCTCAAAGCTCGTTTGTTACCACTAATATCCTTCTTATGTTTACGTTTAAACTCTTTGATAAAATGGTTGACAAGTCTGTTGTCAAAATCTTCCCCTATTATGTTTTATAGCTGTTAGTTAGTGCCGAAGTATGAGTTCAAAACAAACCTCCTAAATGAGTGTTGCCGGCAGTGGATTTAACTTCAAATATTCCATCTTCTATTGTCAAAATACTGACATCAAATGTGCCACCACCCAGATCAAAAATTAGAACATTTTTTTCTTTGCCAACCTAAGAAGTTGTAAATCATTATCAACCAACAACTTGTAATTGTATGCTTACTTAAACTTAACAAATTAACGGAGTCATTGATCAACGATATTGAACATTCGTAGAACATCTTTCTAATAAAATCAACAACTTACCTTTTTGTCTAAACCATAAGCAATTGCAGCAGCGGTTGGTTCATTAATGATTCTAAGAACATTAATTCCAGAAATTGTTCCAGAATCTTTTGTAGCTTGGCGCTGAGAGTCATTGAAGTACGCTGGAACAGTTATCACCGCATCGTTAACTGCTTTACCAAGATAAGCTTCAGCAGTTTCTTTCATTCTTAGTAATACCATTGAGCTAATTTCCTCTGGAAAAAACGTTTTAATTTCTCCCTGAAAGTAAAAAATAAAGATATTTTAACGTCACTTTTTGTTTCATATCATTAAAATTTGTGTTATTCAATTGTTAGTTATTATGAAAAGCTTTTGAATATGGTAAAAATTATTCATTTTACATAAATATCTTCGGTCAAACTAGATTTAAGTTTAGCATTTTTACTCACAGCCTAAATTTTTAATAAATTTTAGTCATTTTTTTATTAGATAATATTTATGATCACCTTATATTCAACTTGTACTTTAGGTTTTGAACCTTCACTAATAACTTTAAACGGCCAGTGCTTCATATCTTCAGAAACTGTAGGATCATTATACTTTCTTCCAATTAATCGCTTAGCATCTAAAGTTATTTTTTGGTTATTAAAACTGAAAATGATTTAACTATTAAAATAGGTAAAAAATTATTCACCAAATATAGTGTTAATAGGATTCATTGCAACTTGATTTTTAGCAGCATCTCCAATCAATCTTTCAGTATCTGTAAATGCAACATAGCTTGGTGTGGTTCGATTTCCTTGGTCATTTGCAATAATTTCAACCTAAAATTTTTAAATATTTCAATTGAAATAATTTTTCTTTAATCAAGAATGAATTGAATAAGAAAAATTCATGGAGCTATTACTTAAGGTTACGAAGTGATTAATGATTATAACATCTAAATTAGAATAAACTTTTACTTTTCCGTGTTGAAAGACCCCAACGCAAGAATAGGTTGTCCCTAAATCGATTCCGACAGCTGGTGATTTCGCCATTTTTACTATTTAAGCTAGTAAAAAATAATTGTTATTACTTATAATTGATTAAATTTAAATTTTCAAGTTTATCATAAATTAAATATTATCTAATTAAACAAACATTGCTTTAAACTATTTTTTCTTTATTAGATTTTCACTTTGCATTCAAGAAATTAATCGATTTTTAAAATGTGTAATCACAAGCTAAGCATCTTAAAAATAACTAATTAAATTAAAAAAACAGCATCAAGCTTCTAGCTGTGACAAAAGAACAGACTTCAGTATCTGACTACTGTCATGGTGTTCTTAGCTTGCCAGATATTTAAATCTTTTTTCTGTGACGTTGAAGGTTAAACAGCTGTTATCTAGAATAGATTTGATGTCATGTTGGTAAATTTAACTTATCTAGAAGTTTCTTATAGCCTTGAAAGATTTTCTTATTATATATACAGTAATTGACTTGCATTAATTAAAGCAATTTAAATGAAGATTTTAATAACTTAATGGCAAGTCATATATTATTAGATTGTAATATGATTACATAATTTGAAATTTTTATTCTTAAAATATTTAATTTTAAAATAATTACGAGAATTTTTGATTAATCTCAGCTTACAAATTTAATTTTTTTAAATATTATAGATAAAAGTTTTTTGCCAAAAAAATTGATGCAATAAAAATTAAGTTACTTACTGAGTAATATTTTTGAAAACGAAAAAATATTGTTGATAGATGTGTAAAGGTCACCGTTGACGAACCAGTACATGGTTTGATTTATTAGTTAACAAGTCTTACACTTGAGCAAACCAAAATGCTTTTGCTTTAAACTGTTATTCAAACATATATTTCTTTACATTGAATTGTACGAGGTTTAATAATCTTAGAATTGAACTCTATTGTAAATTATCTATTGTACCTGAAGTGTAAGATTCATGTTTTCTATTGCGGCAACCAATCTGTTTGTCAAAGTTGTAAAATCCCACATCGTTTTCGGAATCGTTAAAATTTTTAAAGAAATTATTTCTTTGAATACATTTGCTGCAAAGCTAAATTATTTTTTTTTTGTATTATAGCTAAACAATTTGTGCAAAGCTACTCTTTCAACAAGACTATTTTCTAGCTGGTTTATAAGTGTTTATTCACTGGCAATCAACTGTGATGTACGTATAGATAGCATAAATAATAAGAACTTATCAGGAGTACAGTGCATGCACAGTAAAACATAAAGCCATTTCTAATACGTAATGACAATAGAAGTCTTGGGCCTTTTGTGTAATGTAAGAAACGCCAAAAAGAAACCATTGATCTCTTCTGGCCTTCTTACATATTGTAAAGACTGTAAAGTGATCATTGAGCCAAGATTCATAATGAGAATAAAAGGTTAATCGAAAAAGGTCGAAATGTTTTAATTATAAATTATAAATGAGATCAAAGCTCAAAAGCTCTCATATTTTGAAGTGACTATACAACTTTGAACTGAACAGGTTAATCAAATTTCCTTAATGAAAAGCAACATAAAAACCACAAATATAATTTCAACTATGGAATCCAACTATGAAATTTATAATAAGAACTCTAACGAATTAACCAGAAATAAACTTCTGAAAACCCAAAATCTCAGAATAGATTTCTCTGACGGAACTAACCATGTTTACTTACAACCAGACCGAAATAAAAGCATTGAGCTTCACAGAAGACTAGTAAAAGAATGAGGTAAAAACTAGGGAACTACCCTGGTGAGTAAAAATAGTGATAAGTTTGCTTTTATCAATGACTCGGTTGTCATGCCCTTTTGTGTCGACCCTCAGCTTTTCTGGTATTGATACTAACATTTATACTACCAATACCTTCTTTACATATTTTAACAACTATTTATTATATTATCAGATCTAGTCCTTGTGTCCCATTACCTTAAATCCAACCAAACCGACCAATTGTTCCTAAGTACTGGCTATCTGATAAAATTTCGAACTCAATAATATGTCCCCCTGGCTGTGATATCATTTGACATCATCACATTGACACTAGAGGAGGTAACTAACCTGAAAACTAATTATTTTTACATCAGGTCTATGGCAAATAGGATAGACCTCGTGTCTCATTATCTCGACTCCAACCAAACTGACCAATTTATCCTAACTGAGTTCTGGCTCTCTAATAAAGTTTGAGCTCATTAGTATATACTTCTGGATATCATTAGACATGATTGAATGACACTAGAACAAGTGGTGTTTGATTACTTTATAAAAGTGACTTAGAACTTCACAAAGCTCATACTAATTCGGATTCTTTCCCATTTTCCAAAAGTAGTGTTCAAATTATTTTTGTCGAAATCTAAACTCAGATAGTATTGATCTATTTTAAGACTTGAAAGATTGACATAAATACAACAAAATCTGAGTACAGTGTTGTTAACAACACTATGCATAGTAATATTCCTTTTTACTTGTTGGGAAATTTTAATTTTCCTAATATAGATTGGATTGTTTGTCTGTTTAGACGATTTTGTGCATGACACATTTCTCAATTTTATAGCTGCAAACTCCCCAACTCAATATATTAATGAACCCACTCGTTCAAAAGATCACGTTGAAGGTTTTTTACTCGGTAACATCCAGGGACTTGAAAGATTATGTTCAGGTAATTCTCTCTTCCCTTAAAGAGCTGTCTTTACAGTCTTTCTGCAACAATTTTGTCCAAATGTTTGCTTCACTAAAAGCTCCTTTCACCTCAACTTTTAAAAACTCCGCCACACATTGTTAATTTAAATCATCTTTTATAAAACAATTATTAATTCAAAATTCTCGTAAAGCAAATTACAAAGTTAATTGTAAAGAATATGAAATTGAAGTTTTTTAGAGGCACGATTAGACCGAATGTAAAATTTGAGGCAGTGATTCTAAAAATAATATTCTTAATGTAAAAAGAATTAGTTTTATTTATGATGTTGTCATCAGTAATCTTGACAATCTGGACACTATCTACAATGTCAAATACAATTCCATGAAGTGAAAGTGGCAGCATTACCGGCCCTCTTCAATATTTATATCAATCACATTACAGACTTCTTTGCATCACTAAATCGTTTTGGAAATTTAAAACCCATTCCCATCGATGCCAAAATTGATAGTACTAAATCAGCCCCTCTTCAATATTCAGTGGAGTCTACTAGCCTATAGCTTCAGTTTAGATAACTCAAGCTCGCTACCGAAAAATTTGTTAACATTTCATTAAATAAACCTTTAAACTTTAATCTAACATCATTTGACTTTTATTTAGAAAACTAGAAAATTTCACAATGCCCATTCCTATAGGTTCCAGCATCTTCATTAATTGACTTTTAGAAATACGATTTAAGTAATTTCTTCAACAAGTGATATATTACACTAGACAGTTTTTTCAATTCTTTCACTTATGTTATTATTTAAAACTTTTAATTCATAATTTATATTTTGTTTATATCTCTTCAGTGTTCCTATTATTTCTTAAATTGTGGCACTAAAGACCTTTACATTATCTTTGCGCTCTTATTATTTTGTTTGTGTTCTCTATAAGAGTTGTAGAATTTGTCACTTGCAGCCATTTGTTGAACAAACTTAATAAATAAACAGTTTTAAAGTTTTTTAAGACAAGTCATTACATTAAATTAATTTATAAAATTTTTAGATCTTTTATATTTCTTTGATGTTTTAATTACTTTGAGATTAATTTAGTTGTAAAATTTGAAAAAAAAAATCGAAAACTTTAAAATTGTAATTCTTTTTATTCAAGTTGTTTTATGCTATGATAAATTTTCACAACAAATCAGTAAACAAAAAACATTTCAATTTTTTATTCAAAACGGTAAAACAAAAAACATATCTCAACACGTATAAAATCAAAACAACAAATATCTATATTAAATAATATAAGGTCGGTGTTTTACCTTAAGATGAGTTTCTATCAAAAGGTGGTTTTTCAAACCACAGATAATTATTATAATCTATGAATACTTTAATAAAATGTCGGTAAAATATCTTACTTTTAAGTTTGATTTTGGTTAAAGGTTAATTTAATTTGAATAAATTTGGTCAATTTATTAATTTATGAAACAATAGTGTAACAAACATTTTAATTTATTAAAACCATCATTTGAAGACAACCTTTAAGGAATGTACCCCAAAGTTAAAAGCTTGTATTATTTCAGATGTTATCAGACTTTTTCATCATCATTGACATCACCTTTTTTTAAGCGCTTCCACTTCATTCTTCTGTTTTGAAACCATATTTTAACCTTCAAATTAAATTGTTTAAATTAGTTGCTTCCTATTAAGGTATCAAGTATTTATTAAACAGCTTTAATTGATTTTTCATAACGAATAGTTCAAATAAAAAACTAAATTAAATACCTTACATAACATCTCTTTAATTGCTATTATTAAATTAAGCAGGTAAACGTAACATCCAAAATATACTGAATAGTAAAGAAAAAACATCAAATAAACTATTGTTATATTTTGCGCACGTAAATGATAGAAATAAGAGCCCAATTTTTATTGGTATTCGTACAGCAATGATTATTACAAAATGCTAAAGTTTTTATTTTCAAATTTACAATTAAATATTATATTGTAAAAGTTGTTTAAGAAACAAAATGCTACTAACAACTTCTATTACAGACATACTTTAAAATCTATATTTAGTGATTTAACAAAGTCTATCAAAGCTATATAGATTTTTTTATTACTCTATTAATGCCAATAGAAAAAATGATTTGAAATTAGCAATAGATAGCTACAAAAACTTGATATTAGTATAGCTTTAATCAAGTTTTTTTCAGGAAAATTATTTGACGTAAAGTTTATTTCTAAGAATGTGAAATCTAAACAAATGATAAAATCTTAAGTATTTACATTTTATGTATAATTACTAATGATAAGGCAAATACCAGAAAAATATATTGTTTACCTTAACTAAAAGGAATGATTTAGAAGACTTAGAAAAAGGCATTAAAAATCTTATTGTTGTACTTAGCGGGTTTTATTTATTTTATGATATCTGTTCCAAGATATTCTCTAAAGCAGTAAGAAGCATAAATATACCATCAAGATATCTGCCTTCTACAAACTATATAAACAAGCAATCTCTATCGACAATCAAGATTTTTCTTTCAGATAGATTTTTCTCGACTCAGTTTTGTTGACTGGAGAGTTTTAAGAGTCATACTACTAATCTACTGAGCTGCCTCTAATATACAGTACTTTATATTGATAAGCTTCAATAAACAGCATAATAGATTTCTAACTTACACATTAAAGTTAATAGAGTATTATAAAAAATTGATGGACTTATAGATTTAAAAACATATTCTACGAGAGTAAACTTTAAAAAGTATTTACTTTGTATTGATGAGGTTCTATAGATTTCAAGCTTACAATAAAATTGATATAGTATTATAATCAATTAAAGATGAAGTAAATCACAACTCTGTTGAATCAGCAGTTTTTCTAAGACTCTAACTTTTTTCCTCGGCATAGAGTTCAAACCAGCGTTGCTGATTTTATGGAGCCAAGCTTTTATCAGATTGTATGACATCTTTTAATGAACAGATTAAGTTGATTAATTATTTAAAGAATATTGAAAAGAGACGTTGAATGAAAAAGTTGTCAGTTTAAACATCTGACCGAAAAGTCAGTTTTTTGTTAAGCAGATTATAACCAATTGCTTTTTTAGAGAACTCTACTATAAGTTACTGAGTTAAACAGATTGTTTTAAAACAATTTTATCAAATTAATCATTAGGCTCAAGTGGTTTTCATTAGGTTACATATTCATATTTCTTGTGCTATTTTATGAAATGGTTTCTTCGTAGGAGAAATTTGAAATCACGACTAATTTCTATTTCATCAATTTTTAATATTTTTAAAAGCAAGGGTTACCAGTGGGCTTGATTAGTACATAAAATCGATTATTGATTAATAAATATTTACAATCACTGTATATCTAAAGCTTGAATCTTTGCTTACAACATTTTTAGAAAATATATTGTAATAATACAAAATTATTCATAGCTAAAAGTTATCTTTTAAGCGAAAGTTTTATTATGTGTAGATACTTTAACTTTTTTCAAGATGGATTTTATTTTTATTAACAAGAACTATACTTATCAAAAGAGATTTTCTTGTTCGTTAGAAAAACTTTTTCAAAAGATAAAAAATCACACCAAAGTTTTAATTATATTTCCAATTAAATTTAAATTAAAGTTTGTAAAATAATGTCAATTATGAATTGCCGAAAATCATTTTTTTGATTATTATTTTGAGTTACAAAAAATTAAAAAATATATATATAAAGTCACTATTTGATGGCAGTTAGATGAGTGATTTTTAATTTAGTATTAAGTAAGACTGTCCCTAAATTGATAGACTTATAGATTTAAAAATATATTCTATGAGAGTAAAGTTTAAAAAGTATTTACTTTGTATTGATGAGGTTCTATTGATTTCGAGCTTACAATAAAATTAATATAGTATTATATTCAATTAAAGATGAATTAAATCACAAATCTATTAAATCAGCAGCTTTTCTAAAAAAGTTAATTAAAACTATTTTGAATAATGAAGCTTACTTGTGTTTCTGATAATTGAAGTGCTGTTGCAAGTTCAAATCTTTTAGATCGTGAAAGATACTTGCTTAATCTGAACTGATGCTCCATTTCCAATAATTGCTGAGAAGTAAATGCAGTTCGAGGTCTTCTAGACTTTGAAAGTAAGGCAATACTTCCAACATCTGTGATAAATTATACTAAGAAATTAAACAAGAAGTCATTTATTATCTACACTTAGCTTAAATTGATTTTTTAGAAAGTTTAAACAATTGATACAAATTCATGGGACTCTCATCATTGCATTTAATTATACTATAATTAGTTTGATAAATCTAAAATGAGTTTAAGCAGTCATTTGTATTTTGTAAGCATGTGAAGTTAAAATAACCAGCTTTTTAAAATTTTCTGAAAATAAGTTAGAATATAAAAATCTTTTTTATGAAATCCTAAATATTTTGTGAACAAAGTAAGAAATGAGTTCATTTTGTAGAAAAATTAAAAGTTTAGGAGATTTTCAAATGTTTCACAAAATGATGAAACAATTTAAAATTTAAGTGCTGTAATAAGTAAGCTAAAACAATATTTATTTTTTCTTCTTTTTAATTTAGTTCTATTTTAAATAAAATTAAGAATAATTTAATTGTTGTATCAATTAGAATTACCAGAAATTGTATATGAAAAGTGGAATATACTTTAAATCAGCTAATTAGTTTTGAAATATCACCTAATAAGCAAAGACAACTACAAACAAATTTACGTGAATATAACGAATGAATAAGAAAATCTGCGGCTTTTGAACGTTCAGTAATGTTAAAACAATCAAAGAGATAAAGTTGTAAAAATACAAATATTTGGATCTCATATAAGAGCCCAAAATTTCCTTAAACTTATTCAAATTTATCCAATCAAACGATACTAAGCCTAATCATGCATTTTTTTTGAAGCAAATAGATTTTTTGCAAGAAGAAATAAGCAATGAGCGAAAGAATATCCTCTTCAACGACACCAATGATCCTGATAAAGTTATTTCATGATCGGACTAAATATTGTACAAATTGTAAACATTATTTTAATGTAGATGAACTATTTATTTTGCAAAGTTAACATTAGTAATAAATAATTCTCAACACATTTCGTAATTAACTATCTGATATCAAAATTTAAAATCTTTGCAAAAAAGGAAAACTTTTGAAATGTGTTAAAAAATATTGAAAAGTGATGATGACATTTTCTTGATTTGAATACAAACTGTTTTTTGGCTATAGGTTGCGTTTTATCCCAAATAAATTATTTGTTAATTTAAACGAAATCAATTCTGAAATTTAACAATTTGGTATGCAGCCATTAAAGTCATAATGTTCTTCAATAAATTATTTTGAACTAAGAAAATAACATCAACAAAATCTTCCATCCTAAAAAATTGTTATGATCAAAAGTTTTTCAAAAGTTTTCATAAAAAACAAGATTAAAAAAAGAAAAATAAGTTAGAAACATAAGTGAAATTATGTTTACCATCAACTCATATATCAATAAGACAACAAAAAACACTGAGCCAAATTTTCAATGTGTTTGGCGGTTTCTACTGAAGAGCTGAAAACGTCACAAGATAACGAGCGCTTAATTAAAAATTGATATCAGTAAAAAGAGGCGTGAACAACTATAGTCTTTCCAAGAGGTGTTTGTATTTGGGTTTACTTAATCAAGTGTTAGAAGATTGAAAAGTTGAAAAAAGAGAATAGTTTGTTTGTGAATAGAAATTCAATTTGGACGTAACTAACTGCTGCGATATCATGTCGCTGATGATCAGTAGCTAGTTCTTGAGATTCATCTTGAAGTCTTTGTAATGTAATATTTTTTGACAGGCAACAAACAAAGTGATAAAGGCGGCAATGGTAAAACAACAAAATCAATATATCCTTTGTAGTTTCTTGGTTGATCAAAACTATTACCGCGTTTGATCTTACCCCCTGCGCACTTTACAAATCAACTCAGCAATCTTTCTGTCTTATAAGAGCGACAATTAATAATTCGTAATTTCGTTTATCTTTATAATTTACATTTCAAACAATTTTTAGCTATTTCATTGCTTTGAAAAGCGTCGTCAAATATAAATTTCTTTTTAGCTTGTTACAAATTCAAGTAGATAATAATTTATTCAAGCTTTGACATTTATTAATTTTAAGATTTGATTAAAACTTTACATTAATTTAATAAGATCCTATCTTATTTCTTAAAATGGTAAAAATGATTTGAAATCCTATTAGATTTGTAAAAAAGGTTTCAAAAAGCAAGTTACGAAAACATAAATGTTTAAACAGATTTCATCTCAGGCATTATAGATGTTGACACTGGGACTAAAAATAACTCTGAAACTAAATTTGATACAAATATTTATTCAAAAGGTTTATAATTATTTATATTTTACTGCAATGAGAGTATTTGTAAACACTGTATCAGACAAATTGATTATGTGCAGTAATGGAAGCAAATTTATCTCTTCTGTATTGAAACATTATTTGTAGTTTAATGTAAATATTTATTTGATATTTTTTATTACAAAAGATGTGCAACTTTATGCAATTCAATTTGATTCTATTTCTTTAACATTCGCATTAGAATACTTAGCACTTAAGGTTATTTTTAACATCAACATAAACTCAAGCGGTAGAATAAAAATACCTTTACAAGTAAAAACTAAAAAATAAATTATGATTATTTTTACTTAAATATAAATCTGATTAAGCTAAGTAGGACTTACTTGAAAAATTATTCCAGTTCTTAAGAATGGGGTTGTTTGGAATCCAATTTAAAGGAAAGCGAAACCTTTGACCCAATAAATACTGTGAACTTAGTTGATGACTTACATTACCGTTTGTATTTAAGTTTGGCATATTCTGAAATGTCCGAGAATGCATCATTGGTACTCCACAAAGATTTGGATTGATTAGAAATGGGTGGTTATAAATTGAGTAAGGATATATGTAAGGTTTGGGCATTGAGTCATATTGATTTACATTTTGTTGTTGATTGTTAACTTCTTGGTAAATCTGTGATGGATTGTAAACGTTACTAGTTTTAAAATCTTTTTCCATCATTTTTTTGATTTCATGATGGTGAGAATAGCAATTCTGCTCTTCAAAAAAAGATCCAGAAGATGATGCATGCCTTCTGCTTGCTACTACTTCGTCATCTAATCGCTTGTCTAATAGCGATTCAATTGTAAAATTGTTGTTGATGACTTCATCACATGTTGCTACAGAATTGATCTCAGCTTGTGATTTTTCTTGTAAATTTTCATCAATTGATGATGACATTTGTAAATTTCTGCAGGTTTTCTTTTCTTGATTTTGATACATTTGTTGCAAGTAACTTAAAGTTTCATGGTGATGTTGAAACATTCCACAATCTAAAAAATTTTAAAAATAAACTTGAGGTTACTAAGCACAAAAGTAAAACTTAATTGTCAAAATGCGTTTAAAAAGTTTAAAGCATAAAAATATAGTCGTTTGATCTTCTGATACTGATGTAAGTGAAGATTAGTCATCCCCATGGGTTATAATTTTTGCGGAAGAGTAAAACATAATTTGAAAGCATAAAATGCTGTGGATAATCTTATGTAAATTTATAATGCTAGTATAAATTTCAGGATTATCTGTATATACCAGAGGGTAATGATTTTTTGTGTATATGTCGACCTAGTATATCGAAAACTAAAAACCTATTTCTAAAACTTGTTTTTATTACAACTACGAGACTTATTAAGAAATTATTCTAGGAATGTCTGACAAAATGTCTGACTAAATGTATACCTTCATTTAATCATATCTGAATTTATAAATAATATATTACTCCTTTCGCCAAAGCATTTAGTTTTAATAATATTTCTTAATATATTGCAGAAACAATATTGAAATTCTACTTGTTAAACTTATATTGATTTGCAATTTAAGCCTGCAAATAATAGTTACAGTAAACTACTTTTTTTAATTTAGTTTAGCTTTTCCATCTAACTTCTTGATAAGAACTTTTTTGTAAAACTTTGGTCAGTGAAGTTCGTTTAAGTTTCACTTAAAGCTCAAACAGCTAATAAAAAATTATGTGGGTTGATGTATCACCTTATGTTTCACTTGCTATATCACCTATTCCCAAGCAGCACATGCATCCTTCAGAAAATAGTCACTTTGATACTAATTTAAATCATAACAAACATATTTACTGACAAATTCCTAATTTCAAAAAATCTTACAAGTTTTTATAAAATAATTTAATTTTAAATCTTTTCGCAAAACGATATTTAACAGTTCTGTGATTAATTTTATGTATTAAGTAGTTACTAGTTCAAATTTAGGAAAAAAGTTCAAGTTCAGATTTTTAGCGACTCCTTCTCAGCTGAGCTTCGTAAGTCGAAGTAATTGATGGAAGGAAGTTGATAGTCATACTTTCTTCCTGCCTCAACATGAGTTTTGATTATAGTGGAGAGTAATGTAGACTAATCTATCCCTACTCTTTATATCAACTGTTTGGTGACACGGCCAAATGACCAGAGACAGTAAAATTGAGGTTATTAAATTTTAGATTTTCTTCTGTGGTTTTAAAGCCTCTACGTTTTCCGAAGCAGTCGCAAAGCAGTGGCACTATTTACCAATAGAAGACAAAGACACTTTCTGCGCCCGTTTGCCCGTAGTGTAGGATATCGCAAAATGTCATACTTAGTCAATAATGATTCGAATCCAAAAATTCGAAGAATAACAAGCTACCAGCTAATCAACTGAATCTCTCATTTATCGCTATTTCTAGTGATTATCAACTAGATAAAAATGTTAACACTCCGACATAGTATGTTAAAAAACAGTGTAACACAGAACAATGTTTGAAAATGTTTAAACTTTTTTACTAATAATCCTTTTAAGGGAATCGCTTTTAAACTCTTTTTTTAATTCACATGTCACCCCTAAAGAATTATTTAACTGATAAACTAATACAATTAGTCAATTCTTCAGTTCGACGACACTAATTTAACGTTCTTAACATAACTTTAACAATAATAATAAATTTTCAATCAATAATAATAAGTCAACATTATTAATTGAAATTCAAAACTCCATAACTTTTCTTATTTAAACTTTGATGCTGTTCTTGCACTATCGATAGTAGAGTTGAAACATCTGTATAGCTTATATTTATACCTTTTTGTATTTGCATGAAATCAAGAAAATATCTTCTGTTTACCTTCATCTACTTTTTCCTCGTTGAATCTTAATTTTTCAAAAGTTGAAACTTTTTAAGTCTTAAATGTGAAAGCCGAACGATGAGCGGTTCCGCCAAAACACTTGAAGAACAATTAAGTCTTGGGAAGCAGGGTAACTGATTAACTTTGTGATAAGCTTTAAAAGGTAAATAATCTTTGTTTGGTTATGCTTTTATTTGATTTTTAAGGAAAAAGCTATTATCCAACAATTTATATCTGAAATTGAAGGAACAGAATTTTTAAGCATTTTCGAATAAAGCTCAAATGACATTAATCACTAAAATTTTATTAGAATTAGTTTTTATTTGAGTTGAACTTAGTTTGTATGTTTAAAGCAAACAAAGAAAGTTTGTTTCTACTGTTTTAAAATTAACAAAAATTTAACACATCATTTTTCATAATAAAATAGTTCAATAAATCTTTAAAGAAAATCTGATTCTTATTTATAATGCACTTGTCTGGACAGTACTGATAGGACATAAATATACGTTTAGATGTATATAAATAATTTGTATACAAGTAACTTTTAACTAATAATTTACATCCGTACTTAGTTCTCTTTATATATCTGTAGGCTAAGAAACATCATACAAGTTTATATAAAAAAAATACTGCTTGTTTTACTTATTGGATTTATCCGCAATGACAGCCCCTTTTTAGGAAGCAAAATACTCTTCTCTCAATTGCTGTTTTTTACTTAAGTATATCTGATATCGTTTTCTCAACTATTAATAAACATTTAAAAGCATTTCCAATACATCACCATTATGTTTTTTTTATTGTTTTTGCATTTATGCATCAATAATTTATTTTCAAATGTTGAACTCAAATAGAGAATGTAGTAGCAGCCAGAATAATTGATTTCATAATCAAAAATTTATCAATCTTACACGAAAATTAACTTTTTATTAATTTATACTAAATAAACTTCAATTTTATATAAAAACCCTGACACTTTCTATTGCTTAGTTATTCATAACTCAACAAATACTGAGTCTTATTGAGTCTAAACTGTTAAGTAATCAACTCTTTCTGTTTAGAATAAACTTTTATTCTTAATCTTGATATAATACGTACAAATAATATATTGCAATACCGTTAATAATTGTTTACAAATTGATTAAGTTCAAACATCAGCTATCCGAAAACGTTTTCAAAAATTTAACAAACTACTACTTACACTGTACTAACACTAGAAGTTATTCTTATTTTCAAATTTTATGAAATTTTGTTTAAATACTTGTAGATCAAATGACACTACATTGTTATAAATGCAGCTTTGAGTTCTGACACTTTAAAAAGTCAATATTCCGAGATCAAACAGCACTTGTTGTTTAGAGCCTATTTCAACACAACTAATTTCATTAAAAAACAAACAAAACACCCAAAAAATAAAACTTTGTAAAAGATGTATGACAGGATGCCTATTTTTTAATAAATAGGGTATCCATGATATTATCTTTTAGCTCTTTTATAAACTCTTTTATAAAAAGTAAACAAATATTCAGGTGCAATCGGTAATTTGGTAGTTACTGTAAACAAAAGATAAATCTATCAAAAAATTAAACAAGTAGTTATTTTAATTAACTTTATAAATTTAGTAATTTATTCAAAATAATGTGAAAGTGTTTATAAAAATAATTATCCATTAAACGTAATTTTTAAATAAAGAATGTAATAATAATTCAAATATATCTGATATATCATATACAGATCTGACGTAAAATACAAAGCTTATAATTTTGTGATCATTAAAATATTCATCCACAAGCATTTACGCTGCTAATTAGTAGGTGCTTTACATCGCTCATATTTGAGTTTCCTGTTTGTAACCTAATATAAGATTAAACTGAAAAATAGATGTTTCTGCCTTGTGCGGCTACTTTAGGAAAAATCCTTTGCATACAGATCATAGTTCAATTTTCAAATCTTATTAAAGCCACAAGGTTTTAGTTTAGTTTTTTGTATTTTTTTCAGTTTTTCTCGAATAGCTCAAACAGGCATTGCTTAATGTCATCTTGCTATTAACTAATTCTGAAACTTTATCCTTTAGTTCAAATATGTATAATGATCAAAACTCAGAAGAAATCAAATAAGCTCCCACATTAACTGATTTAACTTTTGTGTTGCTTTTAAACTTACAAAATTCACAACATTTGTGTTAAGGTACAAATTGTGATCAGATAAGTCTAACTTATAAACCTTTTAAGTCGAAATCAAATCTTGCAACTTAATAAGAACAATTTTCAAGATAATACAGATGCTTCAACTTATCGCATAATGAATATAATAAATTGTTTAAATAAATAAATAGATAATAAATTTTCTAAAGCGTAAAATTGAATATTTAAAAAAGTTATCTGAAAATTATATAAAATATTTAAACTGAAATAATGAACAATTACTAATTCTCATCTGATCTTATGAAGACCAGTTGTTGCATGAAAATATTGGCATCGACTCTTAAACAGATATTATAAATGTAACTCTTCGATTCCATAAAAAAGATTTTAGCTTAAAAAAATTATTTTATGTTGAATAAGAGAAACAGTTTCAACATTTCAGTATTCCATTAGACTGAGTACAAAAATTAGGCAAAATTGTATTTGAAATTCTTTATATAAATAAGAATCACCATTAAATAAGAAAATAGATTAGGATACTGTGTTGTGAATATAATTTCTTTTGAGCACCTGTGCAAAGCATTAAATATTAGTGAAAGTAAACGATGTACTATAAAAATTATATGAAAAAATAAATCTGAAATTGCTTGGACGGAATAACTGAAAATTACATTTAGCAAACAAGAGTAGAATATGAAATCATGAGAATCTAGTGATGAATAATTGTTGGATGTTTCAGACAAACTAAATTTTGAAATATATGAAACAAAACTAAAAGTGCAAATCACAGTGAAAAGTAACTTGATTAAAAAAAATCGAAAATGCAGCACTCAAAGACCTACTACCGATAAGATTGAAATATGGAATTTGTACAAAAAACCAACAACCAGGCAACATGATCACAAACTTGTTGTCATAAATATTTCGTAATTTAGAAAAAAAAATGGAAAACTGCTGCGCAAAATGACAAGAGGACGTTTTAAATAACTTTAGGAGATATGTGATGTAACAGCCTGGCAAGGATTTCTGTCTTTTCAACTTCATTTTTCCATTTCTTCTCCGCTTGTTTCTGGCGAGCTTCAGTTAATTGAAGAGCTTTCATGAGATGAGAATTTTCACAAAATAGTTCGTTGACGATGGTTTCAGTTTTGGCCAATTTTGAATACTACCAAAAAACATCAAGTTGTAAATAGAAAGCGCAAACAGCAGTGATGTAAATTTGCATTATTTAATTTGTTTTATAAAATATTCAACGAATAAGACGACATCTTTGAAGCGGTGATGTTAAAAGACTGAAAATGATGTAAGATAAATCAATCACAGTTCAACAACAAACCATTGTTTTTGTACACTGCATTTGGTCTGAAAGTTGCTTATTTGCTTGTAAATAACGATTCCGATATCTCTCAAGCATACTTCCATCACTATTCGATTTAATATTTGAGTCATCAACACTATCTTCATCTTTTGAAAGATAAGTTGCTCTTTTACTGGAGATCATCTTCTGTCAATTCAGAATATTATAATGAGTTTTACGCGGAATTTTAAATATAAATTTTGTTGTAGATGAAGTGAAAGTTGGTTATTAGTAGTTTTATCGCAAAAAGTCGATTGGAATCGAATCAGCCTCAAACCTGCTTCAATTTTCGGAGTTCTTTGCATTTTTCATGAACTTTTTCTGATAACATCTGATTTTTTTCTTCCAACTTACTAATTTTTTCAATTTGTTGTTGTTCGAATTCAGATCTGTTATCTATCGCATCAGATAACTGGGATTTCAATTCCATGATTCTTTCCTGTGGAAAACATCAAGGAAAGTTTAAAAGGATTTTACAAAAATCATATTTAAATTGAAAAGCAAAAACATTATCAATTATTTATTACTGAAAAAGCTTTTCATCGACAACAACTCTATTAATGGATGTTAGTAAACAAAATTGAATGCAAGTTGATGGTAGATAATTGATTCGGTTGTAGGTTATCTGATGTAGAAGAAATCAAATAAAGGTCACTCACATTTAGTAGCTTGTTCTTGTCGGATAGGAGTTCATTACTACTTCTTAACTGATGTCCTTCACAGATGGATTTGTTCTTCTTATCGTCATCGTCATGTTTTTCTTTCATCATCCGGCTTTAAATACAATTATTTTATGATTATTTTTACAAAAATTTGCCAAAAGTCAAAAACATCGAAAAAAATCAGTTTAGTTTTTAGTAAAAAATTAAATTTTTATTTTACGAATTATTTGAATAAAATGAAAGACCTGATCTCAGCCTTGAGTAGATTCTTATCAGCATAGAACTTCTCACGAAGATCTAAGACTTCTTTTTCGAATGACTCTCTCATTTCCTCCCTGATTTGTTTTTCTGAATCCATCTCTTCTTCCATTTTTTTAACTTCATTTTTCTTCCTAAGCTTCAAATGTTCTTCAATATTTTGCTGAAATCGAATCAATTATTCTCAGCTTCATCAAACAAACATCCGAAACAAACTTGTTGCTTAAGAACTTCTAACTTCTCTTCAAATGATCTGTTTATTTCTCTAACTTCCTCTTCATGCTTCATCTTTAAATCATTTAAATTCTGGCGATTTTCTTCGGTGAGTTCGCAAGTCTTCTCATCTACAGCACTTCTATAAAATAACAAAATGTAGTCAACTTTCAAAAGAGACATCTTCACAAACCTTTTTACAGACTCCATCTTTTCTTCAATCTTCTTCAATTCTTCCTCATGCAATGAGCTCTCTTCTTTTAACATCTGCTGAGTCTTTTCAACTTCACATGACTTTTCATCGAGCAATTTTTTTAGATGCAAGACTTCCTTCTCTAGATCACCAACCTGAAAATATCAAATGAATTCTGAAGTAGAAATCTTCCAGCAGCAGAGTGATGTCCAAACCTTTTTCTGAAACTGATCAACAAGTTCCAATTTCTCTGTAGAAAACTCTCGACACAAATTTGTTATTTCATTTTGATGTATTTGACTCCGTTCGTTCAGCTGATTCAAAATGAAATTTACGAATCAAATAGAGTTTAAAGGGCAAATTATCACCTCGTCTCTTTCTCTTGTTACTTCTTCTAATAGCTTCTCATTAAAATTCATTTTTTCAGAAGATTTTTCGTTGGATTGAAAATTGAGTAATTTTTCTTCATAATTTTCAATCAAATTAGCCTTTGAAGTAAACACAGAAATAATTGAAAATAGAAAAAATAGAGGTGAAAGTATCACATAAAAGATACTTTTAAATCTACTATATACTTCAAAGCGAATTGTAAATTGTTTTAAAATCTTTTTGAATAGTTAATTTGATATTTTTATTTCAAGGAAATTTTTAAAATCATTTTTTTTAATTAATTATAAAAATACAAGTCCTAAAAATTACCTTCTCTTTTTCAAAAATTTGTTTATCTTCTTTTTTTTCTTGTTTTAATAACTCAACTGCATTTTCTAATTCAACAATTCGATTAGATCGTTGCCTAACACCAACAGTTTGACCTTTAGACAGCATACTATCTTCACATAAAACAACAAGTCACTATCTACCGCCAATTTCAACAGTTTCACTTTCTTACCGAAACTAGCAGATTTACTGATGGTAGGAGATGTCATTTTGCCAACTACATCATCCACTGATCCGATGTTTTCTCCTCTTTCTGTTTTATTCTGATTTTTTAGCAATGCTCGAAGTGATTGGGTTTCAATGACAAGTTCATCGTTTCGATCCGCTAGTTCCTTCAAACCAAAATTTGTAAATTCAGAAAACTTTTACAATGACCAAAATGATTTTAGTAAAACATCAAAAAATTATTGAAGAAAATGTTGAGAAATATCAGTTAGTAATTACTCGACATTGGGATTCGTAATCTTTAATTATTTTGGCAAAGATTTCTTCTTGAGAAGTATTCATCGAATCACCTCCATTTTTGATCTGCAAATAATCTTCAGAATAAACAAACTGCACAAAATGAATGACAGAAAAGTTTCAAAGTGTTCAGATTGCTAACATGAACACAAAACAAGTTGTTTGATCAGCAAGGACCTTGTTTTGCTGAGAGTCTGAAGCTTCATCAGCTAGTAATCAGTAGTAAACGAATATTGAAAAAACTTCCAGCAGTTTTGTAGATTAATTATAGCCGTGAAAATTTCCTTTCTAAACATTACTTTTTTGATAACTTGCTCTTAGTGGTTTTGAGTTATTTCTTAATCTTTAAGCGATGCTATTAATGACTATTTTTTTCTCAATGCTGACCACTAAAAAAGATAATTATAAAATAAACAAACTGATAAAGCCGTTAATTTGAAGAGATTAGTTTTCAATTGCTTTATTCTACAAACGCAATAACTTCAAGTTGTTTTAACAAATTTATCTAAACTATGATTACATCAACAAGGAAATGTTATCTCGTATAAGTTTGATAAAAATCTAATTGATTAACTTCTAAAAATGTTAAATTATGTTGTTATGTTGACAACTGATTCAAAATAATCACCAAAAAATATTGAAATCTTGAACAAGACAAGAAGTGACTTGCTGATAAAAACTTCAATTGTTTAAAACCTATATATCAAAATTGATATTTAAACCAATTAATAACATCTATTTTAGATCAGAAATTAGCAAACGTCAGAAGCGAATTCTTGTAGCATCAAAAGCAAATATTTGAGAATAACATTTCATTATAGAAGTTTTGAAAATTATGAAAGAAATAACGAAACAAACTTGAACTGATAGCAAACACTCTAAATCATTCTTCAAACGGTCATTTTCTTTTTGAGTTTCTTGTAATTTATCATAAATTTGGTGAGATTCTCTATTAAGAGACTCATTTTCAACTTTCAGACTCTCATTTTCGCGACGAAAGACTTCCACATCTTCCTTTATTGAGTCTAAAACAACAAATGAATTGATAGCTGAGAAAGCTTGACACAAGTGGTCAACTTCAAATCCGATCTTATTTCATCAAGTTAAAAATTTATTTCAAATTAAAAGATTTACTTTTATTTGTATTACAAAAAAAAACGAGTAAAATATGGAATAAATAATTCAACTAAAACTTAATAAGTTACTAAAGTGAAATTTCATAAAAACCACCGATAAAAAAAACCGATAAATTAATCTAAGAAGATAATGAAGAATTTTATTCAAAGATTTCAACAAGTTGATCATCTGATAATAATTACAATTCAGAAGTGATTTTGAGAAATTACTCTTAGTTAAATAGATTAGAAGATTGAAGTTTTAACAAATTTCCACTTTGAATATATTTAATCAAACTTCAAAGGCTTTATTATATCAAAGAATTATTAAATTAAATGTGTGTAGATGTGAGGTAGAAAGATCGACAAGTGCATTCCAAAAGTAGTTTAATAAACAATAAAATGATCATTTATTGTACAACAAACAATCTTTTTGTATTTAAACAAAACTTCAATTAATCTAATAAATCAAACACAATCAGATAACAAGTCTCTGCGTTCTGTTGATATTTTCTTAAAGCTTTTATCAAAAAGCTTTTGTATGAAGCTAACAATACAAACCAATTTCATTTTGGAGATTAGTATTCTCCTCAGCAGCTTGTCTCGCAAAATCTTCTTGTTCTTTTTGGAATTTCAACTGACAAACGTCTAATTTTTTTTGCCATTTAGATTCAATTTTTTTTACTAGGAGATGGTTTTGTTCATCAATTGTAAAATAATGATCATCAGCCTCCTCTGCTAACTTCGAATTTCTAATCTCTGATTGGTTAAGATTATCTCTCATCTCTTCGTTTTCTCTCCGATATTCATCAGTTAAGCAGCTACAAAAATGAAAGAAGTTTTTCAAACTTTTCAATTAAACTAGGTTTTAAAGAATAAAGTGAAAAGAGATATCTTATCAGTCTCTAGTAGAATTTAAGTGTTCAAACATTTACAGAAGCTTCACACCTTAAAATAAATACCATTTGCTAAAATTGGTTGAAAAAGTTCAGTTTCCTATCTGATATATCAAGTGAGCTATTACATAAACACCACAATAGTTTTCTAAAAGCATTCGACATAAAATATTTGTTTTGAAATAGAAGAAAAAATGATTTTTTGAAAAGTGGTTCTATATAAGCTAATGTGAATCAAGTTATTTGGATATAACAATTGTTCATACACAATTATTACATACCCATGTGAACTTGAGCATGAGTAACACATACCTTCTTTTATTTTTTGATTTTCGCATGGCAATAAATAATTTTCAAATTTAAACTGACAAAAAAGCTAACCACTTGAAAATCAATCTGTTATTACAAGGCATTGTATTCAAAAAATACACTGCAGTAGGCTTAAGACCATGATCAGTAACTTGTTGGTCTTATATGTATCACTAAACTATGTTCTGACAAGTCGGTGACAAATGAACAAAAAATAGAATAATAATCAATAAGTATGATGACATACTTAATGTGAATCAAGTGGCGCCTAAAGCTGGCAACAAACGCACATATGATGGTTTCAAAATGCAAGTTTGATTTTGAATAAGATTTAGGTGATAACACAAAGCGTTCGAAAGCGTCTGAAAGTTTTGTGATATCGACATGATCTCGGATGTCAACCTTTACTTCTAGAACCTAAATGAAATATGTAAATTTGATAAATTGATCAGAACTTTCAACTAATTTCAGAAGATTTTATTGAAACAAATTTGATTGCTAGAAAATTATTTGTGAAAAATGTGATCTTTTAACGAAAGATTTGTTTTTTTAAACACATCCATCACCTGCATAATAATGCTTGGATCACTAATGCCAATAGAACGCCAGAACTCAAAAATCCGGTTGATATCAACTAATCCATCATTATCTTCATCAAATTCGTTAAAAATATTAATTTGAAATTTGTTGTTTTGTTTCACAGCATGTAATAAATCATCCTGAGATCAAAGTCATCTTTGCATCATCAATTTTAAGGCGAAAATCTTTGCTTACTTGTGCTTCAGTCACGTTACTTGAATCATCAAACTCTCCAGAGCTAGCCACGTGATCAACACTAGCTACATCTGATCCTCCTGTTTCTAGAACAAAACTTTTACCATCAGCAGAAGATTGAGAAGTTCTGAAATATTAACAAAGATTTTTTTCAGTTGTAATGAGTATTATCATAAATCTGCAAATTATTTTCATGATTCTCATTAATTTCTTTAATTATTATTTTTCTAGAACTTCAAATAAACAATTATATCTGAAAAATATCATTTGTTCTATGTTGATATTATGAGAAATTACTAGACAGTAGGAACTAGTTATCAGATATGCTGAAAAGAAAACTTGTTCAACTAACTTCACTTCACTTATATTAGAATTCATACTATTCTCTAAATCATATAAAGATTCAATATTTTCATCAAAATTTGCTTGTGGAACAGATTTTCTTCCATATATTCGACCATCTTTCACGTATTTGGGCTGAACAGCATCTTTTAAGAAGAAATTAGATGATTTGTTTTAACACCTCAATCTCTTGATAACAATTATTTTTCTTTTTATTTTTATATAAATTTATCTTATTACTAACATGTTACAACCAATCATAAAAGGTTTTGTCAAGTCAATATTAAATAAACTGTTTTCTAATTTAAGAATTGATTCAAAGACCTCATCCACTAGTTACAGCAAAACTCATCATCTTTAATATTTACCTGTTTCATCACCATCTTTAATATCAAACACCTCATCAGCAACATCTTCATTCGAGTTAACTAACTCCGTTCCCACTTCTTGAAAAATCTTAAAAAAACATTCACAGAATCTCTCAAAGTCAATGACGTCACATTTCTCATTTTCTGGGAAAGCTAATGATATGATACGATTGATTGCAACTGCATTCATAGAAAAACTGAAAAAAATAAGAATGAAAATAATTTTTAGATGTTAAAAACATCAATTATTTAATAATTTAAATTAATTAGTCAAAAAGTTCACTATGAAAATAATAGCAACAAATATAATTAATAATATATAATTACAAGTATTTCTAAACTAATATTATTGAGTATTTCTTACCAATAAAATGCTAGTTTAAGTTTGAATACTGTCTACAAAAGTCAATAGTGACCTCAATAAAAATAAAATAATTAATTCTAATTAATTTATATATCAATTTATATAAAGTCATTAATGGTTTCTGTCATTTTAACTTCAATGACTTCTTTTAAGATTACAATTTGTCATATACCTTGAGTGGCTCTTCATTCAAAATTAACCCAAATAAGGATGATATTAATGTTAGCAATATCACTAGTTATTAAAGTATTTTCAGATTTCTTTATTTTATTCTTTTGTATTCTTAAATATTCTACTTTTGCCCTGTGATTTTTTCTGATGAACTAAGATATGATTTTTGTTCTTATGATTTGTTATCTGTAGCCATTCATTATTTTGTAAAAAGTTTTTTTTAAATAACAGAAATATTGCCAAATAAAGGTATCAATAGATATTACAAAAAATTATTCCAATTTTATCAAATAGATATAATAATAGTATAGGTTATAAAACAATCTTTAAAATATTCATAAAACTATTTTAAACTCTAAAGATTACATAAAATATAATCAAACTTAAAACTAAAGATTTAATAAATAGATTCTTTAGCTCATATAAGAACTGAATTCATATTTCAAAATTATTATAAGTATTCAATTCGTATCAAATCAAATTGGTTTATTTTCTATAATTTTCTAAACTAAAAATTTTAATCAAATTTGTTAAATATTTTATAATAATTATAGCTTTATAGATTAACATAAAGATATTTATTTGGTTAAGAATTTTATTTATAAAAATCAATTTTATTAAGTTTTCACTAGTTAAAAATGAATCTTTAGAATGAAAAGAGTTTACTACCTCTTGCATAGATTACAAAGTTGTTCATGATTTAAGCCAGGCGAAGAAGGAGAAGAAAAGTTTAAAAAGGTTTGTCGTATCTCATCTAAACTTGTATCATCTTTTTCCATTTTGAATCATTCTAAGTACTGCACATGAAACTTAAAATACTTTTTAATTCTATCTATCAAATAAAAAATTCAACAAACATTAAATAGAAATAATATCTAATAAATAGTTTTTTTTTATAAAAATATGACCTCTAACAGTAGTTGTTAAGCTAATATAAACAAACTTATTTAAAAAGTGACTATTATCAAAAGAATATAGAATTAAATACTAAACCAAATTTTACAACTTCTAGATTACCATTTTATTTCTATAAAAAAGTTATCAAATGTTTACTATAAAGAGTAAGTTTACTTTTAGGTTAAATAAAAAGTTTTTAATTAAGGACTGAAGTTCACAAACTAAAATTCTTCTTCATAAAACTTTATAAAGAAAAATCTTTAAAAAATGTCTTATATATAAGAATAAAATAATCAAAGTTATAAAAAATATCATCACAAATAATTTTGCTTTTTCTATCTATAAAGTATTTTTAATAAACAATAAAACTAATAGAAAATCATTTAACCAACTTAAAAAAAAACTATAAATATGATTACTAAAAATCAAGTGATAAAAAACAGTTTAAGAATTTATAGTTTAGTTAGAGATCAAATTATATATAACTTAATTAATTAAAACATTTTTTTCAGAAATATAGATTAAAAAACTCTTTAGACAGAAATTTACCAGAACTCAATTTTTAATATTTTAGATGAATGAATTTTATTAAAAATCGAATGATAAGACTAGATAGAAAAATTATAAAAATTAGAATCTTTTCATATATAATTACAAATCAAAATCTTAAAGAACTTATTAAAAACTAATCAAACATGGAAAGTCTTTTATGTAAATATTTGAATAACAATAATCATTATTTATTTAGTGATAATAGCAAATTAAAATAAATATTTCAAGATCAACTTTTTTAACATTAAACTGTTTAAAAATTACAATACAAATACAAATATACAAAATGAAAAAAAACTACAAAACTGAGATTTTTAAAAGCTGCACAAAATTCTGTTCTCATCATGTTTTCAAAATTCATCGTTTTAGAAAAATCAAGCAAAATATGACCGAAAATGGAGTAATTATTTTTTTAGTTTATAAAAAGAGAACATACTAGACATAGTAAAAAATAAACATTTTATAATTAGTAGTGATACTCTCATACTAGCGGGTCATTACGAAACTTTCATGGCATAAAAGTAAATCAATATTGTAAATACTCATGATTCATATTTTTGGCGTATACAAGTTTGTAACTATTCAGGTTATCTTATGTATTAAATACAAAAGTTTTATAATGGAATAATTTAGTTTATATTTTGAATTACTGTTTGATTAAAATGAGAAAAAAAAATCAGAGCTTCAAAAGGTAATTATTTTTTTAAACAGCTATTGATGAGAATGGTCGGAACTTTTTTTAGCTCAAGTAAACCACACATACATAATAAAGAATACAAAACTGTCTTCCAGATCTATTTCATCTAGTTCCTAGTTGTAAAATTTATTACTATATTCAAACCAAAGTTAGCTTACGACAGTTTGATAAAAACTTTGATCAGAAAACTAGCGAACTAGTTTTGAGTCTTAGGTATAGCAGGAAAGTGTTTACAAATTAATTTTATGTTTTTGATTTTCTTCTATTTAGATATGAATGGCGATATCAACAATACATTGTTAGAAAACTAGTTTTAAATAACAATAGTAGAAACTATTAAATAAGGTTTCTTATAGTGAAAACAATTGACAGACATGTGACTATAGAATAATTATAACTATAAAAAGTTAGCAAAATCTAACATATGTTCTATGAAATAGCAAGTAAATGATATGAAAAAATATATAGAAAGGTACAATGCAAAGGTTCCATACAGAAAGAGTATAATAAATAAATAGAGTCGTACCGAATAATAAAACTCTAGGATTATAATAAAGCTTATAAAAAACTGTTCAGCTTTTTCGGAACAAATTGAACTAAATTAAAAGTAAAAAAATAAATTCTAATGTAGAAAAAATTAGTACACTAGGTATTTAATTTTCTAGCAATCTGTACTTTTAATATGCTAATCATTTGCTTGTAGAACAAATCTAGAAAATGCTTTATTTATTAAATGAATTTTCCACTGATTGTGGTCTAAATTTGTTGTAAAGCACTAGTTTTTTAAAAGCCACTACTAACTGTGTAGTGATTTCGTATGTAACTGGTATGACAATACAAAAGTTGAAAGTCATTTGGGGGTCCTTATAAGCACAATATTCCTCTAATTATCTAACTCTAGTTCAATAAAGTTTTTTCTTTAATATTTCTGTAAAAGCGCTACTATACCCGTCATGGTTTATTCCATAATAGACTCTAAGAACCTTCGAGCAGTGTACATCCAAACTTTGATTTAACGATTTCCTTATCTTATTGACATAAATTGTAAAGCTTATTTTAATTTTAATCTTTTTAAGAATTTATTTCTTTTTCTTAAAAAATGATTGAATAAAGTTATACCTAAAATGACATATCATACCTGTTTTATAAGAGCAAACCGTATCGTTGCATTTATTTATGAAAGCCAAATTGGTCATTTTTAATCATAACTTTTAATAGTTATACTGTTCTTTCATCTACAATTATTTTTAACTCTGCAAGTATTAGGTTGGTACTTCGATTAATTGTAAAATTTATATATATTGTTCTCTTTTATTTTTGTAAAAATTTTAGGTTTATATTACAATTTTTGTATGAGATGTTATCACTACATTTATGTAATATTTTGTAAAGTAAAAAATTAGTTTTAAGTATTATTTATTTGTTGCTTATTTTTAAATTCATTCAAGGTAGATAATTGTATATCTGAATATTTAATCTGCTTTTTTATCTTTGTGACTCTTATGTTCTTATATGTTTACAGAAATTAGCACGTGTTTAAACTAATTGATGGATGATAACAAAGCTGAATTTTGGAAGTATAATATTAGAATTCCTTTAACTTCTGAACGTCTTTGTAAAATTGTATTTAACACACTATCAGTGGATAAGGAACCAAAGCCTGAAATCATTCAAAGAACACTGAAAGTTGACATTAACTGTCTAATTTGGTTTGTTAAATACTTTAGCTTAAAACAATAAATATTCAAAATATAAGAAACATTCTTCATATTTAAACAAGTTTTCTAATATTTATATTTTAATATTTATGCTAAAAATGTTATATTTATTGAATAAATATATTTATTTTTATTATTTTCAACTATAACCTAAATATATAAATGAATTAAAAGTAGGGTTGATATTAAATTATAGCTAATGTAATATCATATAACTTACCTAAAAATGTTAATGTTATATATAATTAAAATGTAATAATGAAATTATAAACTTTGCTTCAAATATAATCACAAAAATTTAGAAAATTTATTTCTTTGAAAATTTAATTATTTGTAAAATTGGTATTAAAAATTGTCTAAACTATATTTATAAACATTTATAAAAACCAAATACTTCAATTAGGAATAATTTATGATTAGATGATCATCATTGTATTACTTTTAGTGAGTGGAAATCATCCAGTCCAAAGCACCTTAGAGTATCTATAAAATCATTTTTTGAAAATATTCAGTTAATTTTGGATACCATTGAACAATTTGATAAATAGTTATCATGAATTATCTGTAAGTAATTTTTTTGAAACATACTAAATTATTTAGTTTTTTGATCATTAAATTATTTTCTATTTTATTTTAAAACTTTAACAAAATCTATATTATATTCTATCATTTTGCTTTAATAAATGATAATTAGATTATTTCTTCATACAAGGTGTTAGAAAATATTTATAGATTGCTGCATAAAGTAAGTAGTAATAAATTAGACTTATAACTATGTTCTTTATGTAAAATCAGATAATATAATATATGTTTTAGTATATATATATGTAGGCATTGATTCCATTTTCATCATCTTTTAACAGATATAATTCAACAAAGTCTTTGTCTCCTTTGCGTTATAAGTCATTTCTAGCTTTGAGCAACAAATTTCTTCATCAAATGAGTAATAGGTTTCATTTTACAAATTTGAATCAAGTTTGCCTTCATAGGTAATGTACATTAGGATATAATAAGAATTATTAAAATCTTTACAATATCTATCTTTCTATTTTGATAGTAAAATTTCACTGAAATGTCATCCAAGTTTTCATAGCTGTCAACAATATAAAAGTAACTTATCAAAAGTTGATTCAGGGAAATATAGCAATTGGCGTGTTAAAGGTATTATCATCAATAAAACTTGGTTTTCCAAATTAATTTACATTTAAACAATTTTTCTATTCTTTCATCAAAGTGTTAATGTCTTGTATCAAAGCTGCTTTTTGCACTGTTTAATTTACTTTCACACAAATTAATCAGAAAAATATTTTTGCTTTTTGTTATGTTAATTTATGAAAGGTACTTTGAGTTTGGATGATATATATAAGCATTTGCTTCAAGAAAATGCTCAAGATATTGCTGTCATAGAACTAGGTGCAAAGGCGCAATATGTTCGTTACTTTATAGTTGTTACAGCAAACTCAATGCGTCATTTAGAAGTAAGATTTTTTGATACTTGATCAATTTCAATTTCAGTTTTTGTCTAATAATATATTTAAGATTCATTTATTTTTTGGTTTATTATGTTGTAATTGCAACAGCTTTTTTGTAACTTGCTTGTAATTAAAAGATAGAGGAAAGCTGTATACAAACGTTTAAGTTTAATTTGTTTATTTATCATATTTTTGTTCTGCAATTGTATTCAGTTGAAGATATAAAGCCTTTTTTGTTTTTAGTACATGTCGGCTTCATTAAATATTCTTTATAAACGGATGAAGTCTAAGAATCAACCATTTTCAAAAATAGAAGGCAAAAGACAGAATAATGGTTGGATCTGTCTTGATTTAGGAAATGCTGTTGTACATTTTATGCTCTCAGAACATAGAGAGAAGTATGAACTTTGATTACCTAACAAATCAATTTTAGTTTATGCTTATAAAAAGAACTTAAACATTTTAGATATGAACTGGAAAAGTTATGGCTTCTTGGATCCAAGTTTGATGATCAAATCATGATGAAAAAAATAGTTACTAATGATACCTACAATTTTGAAGATGAACTTTTAGATTCTAGTTTTGGAGGCGTTAACTTCTTAGAGTCTGACCACCAAAAAACAGAAACAAACAAAGATGAAACTCATTCAAAAAATGATTTTAACGCTGACGATTACATGATTTAGACTTGATGCAGTTTTACTATATTAGTTGTTCTACTGTTAGGAATAACTAAGTTTTTGGTTTTTGTCAAATATGACGAATTACGTGTTTTTTAATGATGAATATATTTGGCGGTCTTCTCAGTACGAATAAAAGTATAGATGATTACAGTTAGACCATGCTGACTAAAATCTCATCGCCTAACACTTGAATTATGTACATGTTTTTATTTATTTTATAAAATTTATATTTGAAAAATTTCACCATTGATTCTCAATGCAATAGTTTTGTTTCCTTGTTAGAAGGCAAGTTTGTATAACTCTGTAAAGAAATTCGACAAAATCATTTTAAATTCAAAGAAAATTGGCTGAAATTACTCCGAGTTATTAGGATAGTGTATATTTGCAGCTGGTTTACTTATTTAAGTGTACTTGTATTTAGTTTATGAGGTTGTGGGACTACCGGCTTTACACCGACATATGTTGTATATTCCTTATTAAAATTAAGCACCCTAAATCTTTTATTAAATGGAGTTCAATTAATAAAAGAATATTCGATTTAAATCATGAAGATATTTTTATTTACAGATATATTTTGTGCTTAGAAAGTAGCAAGAGTTGTTTTTTCCCCAGTAAGGCCAAAACTAAAGATATTTTTATTTGGTATTACATAACAGACATTGAGACGTTTGAAGAAGTCGGTTTAGTAATTCTTACTTAAACTTTTTCTACTTTTTTAATTGAAGGTACCTGTAATTAGCTTAGCTTTGTAGTAACGGTTTGCATTATCAAACTTTTCGCATTTTTAAATCAAACTATTTGAATAAGGTGTTTAAGATTTCTGTGTATAGATTGATTTAATTTTTGTTCCATAAAATCATAGACATCGAAAGAATAATGTGACGTATGCTCACGTAAAGTAAGGAGTCATTCTAAAGATTTTTTTTTAACTTTGGTACAAGGTAAACAAGACCTCTAATAAGCATGTCAGTTCAAGTCTTACCAGTGTAAGCAATCTACGTGGGGACTGTGAAAAGGTCAATAAACCAAGTCGAAGTAGTTCTGTCTTACCAAGCTCTAAGGATCATTTATCGATTAAGTTAGGAAAAATGTCGACAATTTTAAGAAGGATTAATAATATATAAACTCAACAGCTCTTATATGTTGACGTCACTATGAAACGTTAAAAATTCTAACTAGACAGATTAATCAAGTTTCTGCAACGGAGAACGACTTAAAAGCAGTATTCTCAAAAGTATTCTGGATCAAACCAACTGTACAGCAAGACCGAAATCATAAGCACCAAAACCCTCACAAAAGACTTGAAAAAGAACTACGTAAAAAAGGAGCTGCTCTTATACCCAGGCGATAAATGTACCAACATCCATGAATCGGCTGTCATGCTCTTGCCCTTTCGTGTCAAGACCCAGCTAATAACTATACATTAAGCCCAACTGCCACGCATAACCCGACAACTAATTATTATAGCATCTTCTACATTCGATTACACCCCATTATAATAAAACTCTCAGATAGTTTAATATCAATCATACTATGACCTTTTAGATTGAACTACTTCTTAAAGATGGACAACAAGTCACTACTAATAACGTTTCAAGCGATTTTTAGTGGTGCTCATTAAGTCAGTATTAATCTTTTCGAAGATTATGTCAACTGTTCTATATCACCAAATACATTTTTGCCGACTATAATAAAACTTGTGCTAAATCAGTTGCTTTTCAATTTTCTTTGGAACTCACTTAAAGCTCGCCACCGAAAAATGTTCTCACCTGTCAATAAATAAACCTTCAAGCTCTAACTTAATTTTTAGATAGTTTAAACATCAAAATTTGTTACAGTCATTACAGACTTGGACACCTTTCCCTTTAATGATTTTAAATAGACTCATTATGTTAATTATTTGTTCAGAATAATCTTACTTACCTTTACGATAAGTTCTAAATTTGTTGAAACCATTTGGACAATGTTAAAAGTTTTCTTATAACTTAAATTTGTAAATTATTCTTTCTATTATTTTTACATTACTTAAGTTGAATTGTCATACTTAAGGTTTTTTCATTATCTGTCTGCACAGTCTTACTATTTTCTTCGCCGTAAGAGCTTTATAATTTGTTATCTGCGGCCATAATATGAAAACAAAAATAAAAAGAATCTTATGAAGTATCTGCGATATTCAAAAAGTTCACTCAAACATTATTTCAGCAATATTAGCTACAAAAAAGAGCTTTGTCAGGATTGTCAACTTTGCAAAATAATGTTGAGTCTTGGCTAGCTCATTTAAATCTAACACCATTAACCAATCATCTCAAATTTGCTGAGTTTGGTTGGTAAATTAACCAAAGGAACAACTGTCAAATCAACAAACACAAATCGTAATCAGAAAAAAAAACGATCAAAAAAGTCTTGGCGTCGTTATGTCGATTCAGGTCTGTTGTAGATAAGAAATTGTTGGATTATTAAAGGTATATTTAGTTTAAAAAAAGAATTGTAAAAATTGTCTCGGCTTTGACGAACACGCACTGCAAAAAGATCCTCCCTAAAATGGTCAAAACATTGCTAGATGATAATCAAAAGTTGGTTAATGTTTACAGTAAACTAATTTGATAACTATAAATCAAGCTACTTTGTTCTTGGGGTAGTCTAGTAAACCAATTAAAGTAACTAGTTGAAAATTACACCAATAATAAATTTGTGAGACTTACGAAGGATCATCAATCAACGAAGAGCTGGAAGAAACCGAGATCGAATCAGCATCATGATTAAATCGAGGCAACTCATTACTTTCTAAAAAAATAGAAGAAGATAAACTCAATTGGTGTTTGAAATAAAAATATTTTTTATGAAGATCTAAAGAAAATGAAAATTCAATTTGAAATATTTAAGGAGTCAAAATATTAGTAAATGAAAGTGGAAGTAGAAAGTTGCTGCACCTTCTGAGTATAAACTTTCTGAGTCAGTATCGGATGATTCACTACTTGTCGAATCAGCAAAATAGTACTCCATTGCAATTTCATCAAACGAGTCTTCTTCGTCATCAGGTAATTGTTCTAATTACAATATTATGTTTTAGGAAATATTCAATAAACGACTTTGAAAAAGACCTAGAAGTCGATGAAGATGATCGTTGTGGAAATCTTCATGATCTAACTCAAAAACATGCTCAACACTTTCTTTATCTAAAGAACAATTTAACTTTAAAACAAAGATGAACTAAAATCGAAACGAATTTTTACCATCAGCAAGACCTGGCACAAATGGTATCAGATGATTTCCTAAATATCTTCTGATGACTGATCGACAAATATTTTTCAATGATGGAGCTTCTATTTGCGCTGAAACAGATTAGTTGAAGAATTATGAAAAAAATACATCTTAAAACAAAAGATTGAAACTAGTTGTTAATTGAAATATTTGTAGTTTTCTGTTACATGAAATTATTTGAAAAGTAATTCTTATAAAACTAACCAATGAAAATCAATAATACAGAAATAAGATGAGTTAGATTATAACTCATAAAAATTAAAATGATTTTTCAATCGCATAATATTTTGTGCTTGTAGACAAATAATATCAATTTAGAGATTAAAGTTTCAATAAAAGAATTTCTGATGATGACTCACGTAAAACAGGTTTACCACTTTGGTCAGGCTTGTTTAGAGTTAAACTTGCAAATGTGACTTTCAGTAGTCTACGTTCAAACCAATGATTTTCACTCTGACGAGTAATTTTCTTTAGCTGAGATAAAATATGAGACAAATAAGAAATATCTGTGATTAATTACAAATATACTTACAACATCATTATGAGGTAGTACTAGTATACCTCCTATACGAAGAAATCTTTTCAAAAAATCAATATTGTGGTCAGCTACTTCTGCACCACAGTATACTCGATCATATAGATTGTTGCCTGCCAAAATCATCTGATAATTAACACCAGCTTTAATGTGAACAAATAATTATGTAATATTGATGTTATTTTTGTAAATTTTTTCTAAGATTTTTAAAAAATGGGATTTTCACCTCTTTCAACATCTAAACAATTTCCAACTACAAACTGAGGTGGGCAAAAATCGTACCTGAAATATTTCATTGTAAGTTAATTTGACTTATTATCAACAATTAATTCGGTTTCTAATTTAAATGCAGATAAAAGAAGAAGAAGAGGAAGAACTACACGTAGAATTAGTTGAGTAAAAATAACATCAAGCACTTAAAATACAAATATAAATAATATAAAAAATTTATAATTTGTAAATATTTTATCATTTTACAGTTAAATATGAAGAAAAAAACCATCAAAAAAATTTCTATAACAAGTTGTGGGTGAGTTGAGACTTGTTAAATACCAATCAAAAAACTTTCCATGTTGAATAAACTGCTGGACCTGTTTCTCAGCAAACTCAACGACATCTGTGTGTAGTTCTATCCCGTGATTGATTCCATTCACACCTTGAAATTCAGTTGGTTTGTTTTATAACATATTAAAGTAATTGTGATGTATTATGTGATATCAATATTTGTTTACAGGTCAAGTTAGCTTGTACTAGTGTCTTCAAATTTTGATTGTTAGATTGAATATGAACAATTAAAATACTGATAAATTTGTCAGCTTATTATTTAACAGACCAAGTAAAAGGCCAACTAATGTACTGAAATAACCAGTTCCACTTCCAATATTCAAAAAAGAGTTCCCAGATTTGATATCTAGAGCTACTATTGCATTAGCATATATACATGGGGCGGAGACATGAAAATTCCCATGTTTCCAGGCAGCGTCACTACAAACATTTTTATTATTAGTTTAAAATTTAATAAAATCGCAACTTAGGTTTAATGAACAAAGATTTATTTCATCTTGCTCCCTAATTAAAGATATTAACTTATTGACAAGCAAACTACATCACATTGAAGAGGTCTTTACTTTAAATGATATCATATCTTCAGTTTATATAAGCATTATATTTTTTCTACAAAATTTATTTAAAATTAAAATGTAAATAGAGAATAATATAAAGGTTATAAGCAGTGGCAAAATCTAGTTCAAAAATGATTCACTTCATGACAAATACTTAAATAAAAACATAAAGTGACAAGTAAGAAAAACCTAATCAAACGTGAAACATAAAGATAAATAAATAGTTATAAAACTACTTAATATTGATTTAGTATAATGAAATTAAAATGTTAAGAATATTTAAATAAAATATAATTCAAGCAACTTTTATTACTTGTATGCATTTTCTATTTCTTCTTCAAGAAAATAATTACCTCTATCAACAGCTTTGAACAATCTTTCAAACTATAAATAAATGTCAACAAAATGTTTGAATACTTAATTAAAAATCTTTTTGTCTAATCTTTCATTTAATGAATTAAAACAGTTTGTAAAAATTAGTTAGAGTTGTTTAAAGAATTTCATCAAAACTTAACCAATAGTTATCAATAGAAAAATTATGAGATGAAAAATCAAACTTATGTTCTTTATTATTACCTTTTTTGAAGTTATATGACCCGAGTCTTTAAGATTTTTGATGAGTTCATCATTATCTTTTCCTTTAGCAATTTGGTTACCCATTTAAATCAGATGAATAACTAAAAACACAACTTTTATACAATTTATATAAGCTATTTTATAAAAAGCAAAATTATTAAATTTTCTGAAAACTTTGTCTTTAAAATAATTCAAACTTTTTTATCTCAACTTAACTTAGGCAATTTAAGATTTTATTTACAAGGTAAAATAATATATGAATAATCTACAAACATCAAATTATTCAAAACAACAAAAATACTTTCTATCAACAAATAAGAAATGATCACATAAACATAAAAGAAACAATTAAAACTTGAATTTTTCAACACACAAATTTCATATATTAATTAATAAATTTAAAGACTATTTACTTCATATTGATTTAATCTAAAAACATATTTCACATAAAATACATTCTAAATTAAAAATTTAGTTAGTTACAGTTTATTACTAAACATTTAAATCAAATATTATTTAAACTACTTTTAATATAAAATATTTAAAAACACACAAAAGATAACTTTACTCATAAGTAAGTTCTATAAAAGTAATAAAAAAAGGTTGTTATGAATTTTAAAGAAACAACATTGTAGTAGAAGTCTGGCTAGCTAAAATTTTTAAACAGGTACCTCTCCTTTAAAGAAAATAAAATCTGAAGAAAAAGAGTAGAACAAAAAAACATTAAAACAAATAAAGAATAAGTTAACAAATGGCATATATAAACAAAACATTTGAGCCAATTAATATTTAAAACACATTAGACTTATTTATCATAGATTTTCTGAGTTGTTACATAAAAAAGAAAGAAAAGTTAACTTGGTTAAGATAAGGTCATAAAAAATGTTCAATAATGAAATGAATCAAATTCAACCTTTTAAGGCTTGTTGGATAATTTGTAGATCAAAGAAAACCACAACAAAAAACCAACTTAATAATAAATATTGCATATTATCATGAAAAATACACTTAATATGGCAACAAGTAAATTAGAATAACATAATGATTATAATAGATGAAATAGCATAGAATAATTTTAGGCAAAGATAAAAAGTTTCTGATATAACATGAACAACAAAAGTAGTATAAATTTATGAAAAGGAGATTGTTTTCATCAATAAACAAAATTAGCAATCAAGTCCTAAACGAGACAACAAAGTTTCAAGAGACTGTAACAGTTTTTTGATGCTTTCTAAATCACTCAATGATTTTGGCATTTCAGACATAAGATGACGTATATCATCCACCAAAGGTATAGAATCAGTTTCTTGTCTATCATGAACATTTAAAGCATCCTCTATTATTAGTTGAGAAAATTCTTCACAAGTAATCAGTTTTTCCAGATTTTTAGCCATAAACATTATACATTTATCCTCAAGTCGATCTAATTCATAAGCTTTGGCTGATCTAAAAATCCAAATGACATTTGATACATCAAGAAGTTGAGCTAAACGTTGCCCACAACGACGGCTCAAACTTGGTATAAGTAACATATGAGAATAGGCAAGAATTTCAAAGATACTATTTATGTCATTTATCTCAAAAGCATCTGCATATGCATGTAAAATTATGGATTTAAAGGCAATCAAACTTATTTCATTAAGATGTATTAAAGGAACACAGTGCTCATCAACGAATGAATTTTCAGAAAAATGATCATCAACTCTAGCTCTGAAGTATTCGGAATAAGTACATAAAAATGCTTTATGTGCAAAAAATCTATGATTTTTGACTTCAAAGCAAACATCAGAATAAAAAGGTTTGAAATCATTACAAGTAAAAGGTAAGATGCCATAATCTATCCAATCATTTGATGATGAAGGAATTACAAAATCCACCAAACTTCTCAAATCAGACTGTAATTGAATTTTACAGTTTTTACTTTCAACACTAAAAATCTGCACTCTATCTTGTAAAAAAGGTTTTAATCTTTTTAACTTATTAACTCTAGCTTCTGATTTACATATTTCTTCCAGCAATAAACTAAGTTTACAGTTTTTTGCAAGATGTTTTACATTATTTAAATATTGATGTTCTACATCCATTCTACCAGTATAAATGTATTGAATGATGGCAGAAAATGATGACTTTTTCAGTTTATGATTTCTTATTACAATAGTTGTAGAATATCTCCATTTTGTTAAAAAAGATTGATTGAAGTACAAGGATCTGGCAGCCATTATTGATTTATGCAAATTAAACTGTTTTCCCTCAACAATGAATCTAACATCACTATAAGGATACTTATTCAATAAACATGTTAATAGCTCATAATGTCTATCACGTTTTAATCCAGCTTGATTCACTTGCTTCCAATTTCTAACCAATCCTCGAATTTCATCAGTTAATGCACCATACAAGCATCTTTCTCCATCAAAAGTATTCTCCATGCATCTAGAACCTTTTTGTAGAAGATATTCAACAACACATGTGTGTCCACAAAGACAAGCATAATAAAGTGGAGTACTATCCCATTGGTCTCTTATATTGAGATCAATTTCAAAGTCATCCATCAAATGCTGAAGTTTAGTCAAGTTTCCTTCTTTACAATATTTAAATAGTGATTTTTGTCTTGTGGACATTTTGTTTATTTGTCATTCAAAGTTAAAACAGTCAAGATTTATATAAGTAAATTTATAGCAAGTTGTATACAAGGGCCTAAAATATCATTAATTTTATATCAAAGAAATCACATTAAATTCATGAATTCAGATAATGTATAAAATATTAAACTATTTCAAAAGAATGTTGTATATGGAAACAAAAATTCTTTAAAATAATGGGCATTTCATATAAGGTTTGTAAACAAATAAATACTAGATAAGTTGTTTTTTATGTGATGATTTAAAAATTTAAATTGTTTACTAGTTTTCATAAAAAACAAGAAATCTGCTATATAAACTTACTACTAAGTTATAAACATTTTATGAAAATAATAGATGCAATTAATATTGACCAACAATAAAGTGATAGTTGCAATTAAAATCATTAAATGTTTTCGCTTAAAGGCTAAAATGCTATTCAAATCACAATCAAATGTAAAAAAACATGTAATTCATGACATCAGCTGACTTCATATTGTACTTTTGAGTAGCGTATATTAAATAAATTTTTATGTTTTCAAAAATTGCAAATTACAATATAAATATCATAATTCTTTTAACTAAAATTCATTAAAAAAGATGAAATTTGCAAAATAGTAATATATTTAAGTTGTTGATTAAGACGTCTAAAATGGCCATTAAATCATAAACAAACCTTGTATGCGTAAGCTGATTACCATACTAATTATTATAGCAACCATGATACCATACTATTGCTACAAATGTGCAACGGTATCTAAA
The DNA here is from genome assembly GCA_034620365.1 of Pegea sp. RAD2-039. Classification (NCBI taxonomy): domain Eukaryota; kingdom Metazoa; phylum Chordata; class Thaliacea; order Salpida; family Salpidae; genus Pegea; species Pegea sp. RAD2-039. Next base: position 1,842,524 of record JAQGEQ010000048.1, on the reverse strand, counting down.
ATTTATTATTAGAAAAGCTTTGATTCGAATATTTCCATATATCACACTGATTACCTAATTCCTTCAAATTCTATTCACAAATTGTATAGATCAATCAAATATACGAAAGCTATCATACGGAGTCTACAATAACATTTTTTACTAGAAGTATTAGTTACTGGCTATTTACTACTTTCACCAAGCTTCTACTTATGTTTTAAAATAAATTAAATCTAAAAAGCTGCCGTCTAAATGATTCACAAGAAAATGATGAGTAATGCTTACTAAGACATAAGCTTTTTTAAAACCTGAGGAGAACTATTGTATTGAAAGTACTATTGCTTTTGCAACCGCGTATGTAGTCCGTTAAAGTAATCTTGCGATGCGATTAATAAATCAACGCAGCAATCAAATCCACTTCATCAATCTTTGATGTTTTCACTTTGAATTTAGTTATAAATCTTCATGTAAAAACTTTTTGATTCTTTCAAAAAAAATCGATAGAGATGTCATAAAGTAGTTACATCAAGATTTTTTTATTTCTAAAGTATTATATCAAGTTGCTGTAACCAGAAGTTTATTTATTGCTTTTTTTAAATCTCAGTTTTGAAGTCGATGAGTAACACTCAATGATTAACATCGGTTACAAATTCTAAATTTACTTTAGTTTTCTAACTAATGCTATGACAATAGTCAAAAATTATAAAAACTTATTTGTAAAAACTTATAAAAACAATTAAATTTTAAAATCGGAGTTTTGTGTTTCTTTGAAGTGGTGTCATTAAACAGGCTAACAAGGCTCTTCTACCTGGGTTTTTAATGCACTTTAACTTGTCGCATAAGTACTCACTAAACATTTGTTTACTAAAAAAGACAATCAAAATTAAAACTTGAAAATAGATAATATGAAAATACTAAATGTAGTTTTTTTTTAACCATGAGAGAGTTAAGTTAGCTAGACTAACCAAGTTTTTACATGTCTAAGCAATCCTACTCATATTTCCTAAATATGAAAACGATGATATTTACAGTTCAAACCTATTCTCAACTTTATTTACTCATTTAATGAGAGTGTTTAATAAAATTCACTGATTAACCTCATTTGCTGACAAAAAAAACGTGTGTACCTCTACATTCCATTCAGTAGAAATCAGTCTCTGCAAAAAGTTTGTTAACTAGAATTATATTTTTTAAGTTATTTTTTTTTATTAAACTTTTAAAATCTCAACATTTATATCGATGTTACCAGAATTTATAAGAAGTTCAAAATGTTTTTTATCCCACGAGAAAATTTATAAAACAGCTAACATTTTTTAATTACATATATTAATATTATATATATGATTCCTTGATTTACAAAACAAAATCAATGACTAAAACAAACTATATATCTTGTAAATCTTTTTACTACCAAATGAGCTATATTTTTCGATGAATTTTTTATAATAGTCCAATTTAGTTTAACATTTTGAAACATAATGAACATAAAATATAACGATAGTGTCCTTCTCTATTTAACTTCTGTGTTTAAGTGTCATCTACTTTTAAAAAATCTGTGATATTTAAGAAAAATTTGTTAATTTCAGCTTAAGTTTGAACTATTTAATTTTTGTAAATAAATTAGTTAAATTGTTATTTTAGTTATTCAATACTAAAATTTAAAAAAAAGTGTAGAATAGAATTTGACCTAAAATTTCTAATATTTATATTCTTATTATAAAGTATATTATTTTTCGAAAAAAATTGTTTTGTTTTTATTTTATAAACTTTGAATAAAGAAAATTTATATTTAAGTATTTCAGTTAAGTCTATTAATATATTATTATAAACATTGTTATAAATAAAACTATTTGATTTTTATTATTTATATGCCCATATAAATAAATATGCAATTTATACTATAAATATAATTAAAACACTTTTTGCTTTATGCATAGAATAAGTTACTGCACTTTGTGCCTTATAAAATAAAGTCATTACATCTTTTACTTTTATTTTTTAAAATTAATACTTATCTTAGGGTTTATATAATTTACTTTAAATTGAAAGACATTTTATAAAATTTATTGAAAATGGAGCTGAATGGCAAAGAAGGTTGCAATTTAGAGAGTTTTGGTCAATATAACACCTCGGATGAAAGTTCTGATGAAGACAGTTTTGAAGATGAACAAATTGGTACAAAAAATGACAAAACAACTGATTATGTAGGTGATGGTATTATGAGTATGGAAGAATTAATTAAACAAAGAGATAAGATTGGCTTAAAGAAGCTAGAAGAAAAGATGAAAATTAAGCCATCAAATTCGTTTAATATTGAAGCTAGAAAGACTAAGCATAAACCTCAAGAGATATCATCAAAAAAAAGATTTGCGCAAAAAAAGGTATTCTATGTTATTTCATGATATCTCAAAAGAAATCTTAAACATTTTTCATATGTAGTTTGTTTAGATTTAAATTAGTTTGAGCTTAATTACTTAACATTTATTATAATGTGAATTAATATGTTTTGAGCTTTATATTGTGATAAATTTTTATAATAATTATAGAAATACCTATTAGTCCAATTTTCTCCCACAAATTTTAATGTTGAAAGAATTTTTTAAGTACTAATGTATTTTTATGGTAAAAAATGTTATTCTAAAATAGAAAATGATTTATATTTAGTTTATATTTTATTGTAACTATCCTAGATTTCTTTACCTACTTTTCATAAAAATAAATGCTTTTATCCAACAGAAGGCTATAAGCTTACCAACTCAAAGTAAATCACGTGATCCAAGATTTGATGCATTATGTGGCTCTGAGTTCAATCAAGAAGTGTTTGATAAACGATATGGATTTTTAGATGACATTAAACAGAGAGAGAAAAAAAAGCTTCAAAAGCAATTGCGTTTTGCTAAAACTGCTGAAAAAAAAGAAAAATTGACCTATTTATTAGGTAGATTACAACAGCAGCAAAAAGCTAAAGAACAACGAATGGAAAAAAATAAATTAGAAAAAGAATGGAAACAAGAAGAAAAGAAGAAGGTTTGTTTGAAAACATGGAATTTGTATCTAAAATTAGTTGTTTAGCTTTTTGAGTTTGCTGTTTTTGCTATTTATTTTTGTATAGTATCATTTAGATTCTATTTTAAAACAAAGTTGAAAGTTTTAAAATTATATTTACTTATAGTGTTTTAAATAGTTTTATTTTAGCTTAGTAGTTTTTTTACATTTTATATGAATTTTATATTGATTTCAAAGGTTTATCTTTCTTTGTTTTTGTTATCTGTTATTAATGTGCAAAATATATTTTACATGAAAAAAATTTTTTAATTTGAAAATATTTATTAAATGTGATATCAGAGTCATTTAATTATGGAATAATAGCTACTTTATTTACATAGATAAATGTAAAATGTGTTATTAAACTGTATTTTTATTCAGGTCGCCCAAGGTAAAACGCCATACTTCTTAAAGGAATCTGAAAAAGAAAAACTATTTCGTTCAAATTTGAAAACCACTGATAAAAAATCCAAATCTAGAAGAGAAAAACTGAAAGCTGATAAAGAATTACAGCAACTCACTAGACGGACACGTTAGAGCAAATAAAGACATCTAATAAACAATAACTTATAATCTGATATAAGAATCTTTATTACTTTTATATTTAAACATCATAGTTTAGTTATTACTATTCAAAAAAATGTTGTTTAAATTTAACCATCTTCTAATACTGATGGAAACAATTAAGTCATAATAATTAAGTCATACTTCTTTATTTTTCATGGCTTATTGAAATGGTTTAATTTTTATTATAAAAAAGTAATATTTTTCAAGCATAAACATTGCTTATTCTGTAAGTGCTTTTCTATGCCTGTTAAAAGTTATATGACTTTATAATCGAAAATTCGACAAATATTGATATAATGTGATAAAGAAACTAAAGCATAGAAGATTTTGATTTGTTAAGTTTGATGATTGCTAGTGGTTTTTTTGTTTCTTGAAATTATCATGAGTTCTAGTTTTTGAAAGATTTCTTTTTAAAACTTTTTCCTTTTGTTGGCTCTAGGACTTTTATTTATAGGAACAAAATTGCCTTGTAACATTTCAAAGTATTATGGCAGATTTGAATTCTCTTGGTTTGCTTCAATCTAATGTTGTGGATTCATCTAGATTAGATTCAAATGTAGAAAATACTAATTTGTTGAATAATAAATCTCAATTGGATAAAGATAATTCTGAGACATTTTTAGAAGATAAAACTCAGCCTGAATTTAAATTTAATGATGAGATTGAAAATAGTGAAAAACTTTCTCAAAGTTTTGATTCAAAATATTCAGGTGTGGTTGAAGCTTCTAAATTTTCTGAAAATATGAATAAAGATGCCGGTGAAGATCTTGTATCTGATGGAGATCTTTCAACAGGTATGACATGTAGTGATGGCATTGTTGAAGATTTCAAATCATCTGAAAATATTATTCAAGCTCCTAAGTCGAATGAGAATGTTACTGAAGTTGTTGAATCATCTGAAGCTCTTGCTAAAGATTCCAAACTATTTGAAGCTGATGCTGAAGATTCCAAATCTTCAAAAGTTGTAAATGAAGATTCTGAATCTTCTAAAAATATCGCTGAAGTTCTTAAATCCTCTGAAGACGTTACTTCTCATTCAAGATCATCTCAAGACCTTGCTGAAGATTCCAAATCATCTAAAGCTCTTGCTGAAGATTCCAAATCATCTGAAGCTCTTGCTGAAGATTCCAAATCATCTGAAGCTCTTGCTGAAGATTCCAAATCATCTGAAGCTCTTGCTGAAGATTCCAAATCATCCGAAGCTCTTGCTGAAGATTCCAAATCATCTGAAGCTCTTGCTGAAGATTCCAAATCATCTAAAGCTCTTGCTGAAGATTCCAAATCATCTAAAGCTCTTGCTGAAGATTCCAAATCATCTGAAGCTCTTGCTGAAGATTCCAAATCATCTAAAGCTCTTGCTGAAGATTCGAAATCATCTGAAGCTCTTGCTGAAGATTCCAAACCATCTGAAGCTCTTGCTGAAGATTCCAAATCATCTGAAGCTCTTGCTGAAGATTCCAAATCATCTGAAGTTCTTGCTGAAGATTCGAAATCATCTGAAGCTCTTGCTGAAGATTCGAAATCATCTGAAGCTCTTGCTGAAGATTCCAAATCATCTGAAGTTCTTGCTGAAGATTCCAAATCATCTGAAGCTCTTGCTGAAGATTTGAAATCATCTGAAGCTCTTGCTGAAGATTCGAAATCATCTGAAGACGTTGAATCCTCTGAAGATGCTACTAAAGATTTTGGAATACATGAGAATGTTGCTGAAACTTTCGAGTCTTCTAAAGACGTTACTGAAATTTCTCAATCATCTAAAAATGCCGGTGAAGATCTTGTATCTGATGGAGATCTTTCAACAGGTATGACATGTAGTGATGGTATTGTTGAAGATTTCAAATCATCTGAAAATATTATTCAAGCTCCTAAGTCGAATGAGAATGTTACTGAAGTTGTTGAATCATCTGAAGCTCTTGCTAAAGATTCCAAACTATTTGAAGCTGATGCTGAAGATTCCAAATCTTCAAAAGTTGTAAAAGAAGATTCCAAATCTTCTGAAAATGTTAACAAGGCTCTCAAATCTTCTGATGGGACTGAATCTGTTGAAAAAACTCAATCTAAAGAAGATCAGGATAAATGGATTGATGTTTTAGGTTTGTACTCAAAGTTTACAACAATAAGTTATTTATTATATATTTATAGTTATTTACTTTCTATTTTTCTTTGTTTAGTGAAGTAAAACTTCAAATAAAATAAACTTGAAAGTTTTTCTAAATTAATCTTTCTAGGTAACAACTTGCTGAAGAAAAGGGTTCTTTCATCTGGACTAGGTGTTGATACTAGACCTGAAAAAGGTCAAGAAGTAACTATTCTGTATGAATCGACCACCGAAGATGGAGAAATTTATGATGAAAAGCAATCATTTACTTTTATTATAGCAGATAGTGATACTTGTGAGGTATTTCAGCCAATTTAAAACTTTTGTTTCTAAGTAAAATCAATATAATTGATTCCAGGCACTTGATTTATGCGTAAACTTGATGGAAAAACAAGAAACATGCCAAGTGGTTGCTGATGTTAAATATTGTTATGACAAAAGCTTAGAACGTCCATCTAAACTACCTGCAGATGGCAACTTGATATACATCATAACATTACGATGTAAGAATAGAAAAATATTTGAAACTTTTTCAAATTATCTGAAAATTGTAATTTTGTGTTTACTTATGAAATTGTTAATATTTGACAAACAAGTTTCATTATATGCTATGTTCACTAGTTTTTAAACTTATGATGTTAACAGCTATTGAAAATGGACCATACAACACTTCTGTTCCAATTGATAAAAGATTTAAATGGGCTGAATCAAAAAAAGTTGAAGGAAATCAGTTTTTTGGGAAAAAAAACTTTTTCACTTCCTTAAGCACTTATAAAAAATGTATAAAAGTCACTCTACAAGGTAATCTATGATTTTCACCTAGAAAGTTCGATTGATATTTTTTTAAACATCTTTTCGTTGATTTATATAAATAAATGTTCATACAGAGATTATAAGATGTAATTTGTCTAACAATTTATAAACTGCAGTTGTTGACTGACAAATAATTTGAGTAGCAAAGTAATATGAGTAAATGTTCCTCTAGATATCTATATTTTCTTATTGCTAGCAGTTGTGACCTGAATTATTTATACTTTCTTCTTTAGAAGTCAAAATAATCGAAAGTTTAACTTTGATATAAACTTGTTGAGGAAATATTTCATTATAACTAAAAAGTGAAAAATCTTTTTCATCAACTTGTTTGTCTAATTATATAAACTGTAATTCTTCACCAGAACCATATTCTGGCATTTTAGAACACCCTGTTAGTGACTGCTAGATGAAGGTTCTAAATGGAATTTTTGTTTTGTAGCTTTGAAAGAAGAAAATGTTGATGATCAATGGAAAAGTTCTTTTAAAGATCTTGCTGTGAAGTGTTACAATAACATCGCTGCCTCACATATAATGAACAAAAACTGGAGCTTGGCAGTGAATGCTTGTTCATTTGCTGAATCAATAGATCCTCTCAATTTCAAAACTCTTCTACGGAAAGCAAAGGTTTATTTTTGCTAACTCCACTAAGTTTCGTTCAAAATTGTAAATGATCTAGGCTTTAAATCAAATGGGAAATACCGAAGATGCTCTTAGTGTTTTGAAAAAAGCTGTAAAAATAGATCCAGAAAACAAGGAGGCTCAGGTAAAGAGGATAACTTTTTAAAAGTTCATTTTTTAATTGTTAGGTGTTAACATGAAATTTAGAAAAGCAGAAAGTATTTTAGTTGTTTGAACTTTTCAGAGTATCTTAACAAAAATATCAAAGAAGTTGACAGCACAAAAAGAAGCTCAAAAGAAAATGTGTGAACGAATGTTTGGAGGAGGAACAAGCAATCAACCAAACAAATCCGATAACGAGTCCTCGCTCTTCTGCTGGGTAAATATTAAACTTATTTTCTCGCGTCATTATGCTAATTCGATTTGTTTGCTCGTTGGTTTTCTCATATTTACAATCAGTTAATATTTTGTTGTAGAAATCACCTTTGGTATATGGAAGCTCAGCTGTTTTAGTTGCAGCAGTTCTTCTTGGTTTATTTATTTATCAAAAATAAAGCAGGAAAAAGCAAGAAAATTGGAAGATATAAAGCGTTGATAATCTGTGTTTTTTAACTAATTCCTCTCCATATATGTTTTATTTGCTAAAATAAATTTCTATTTCTTTAAACCATCTAGTGCTTTCCTATTTCTGTTAATACATTTTCTAGCATCGAGCTTACTCGAGATTATCTTCTTCTCTTCTCTGTACCCAAGTAATTTTCATATTTGTTTGACAAACCCATTTATTAAGTGAATTTGTGTATTTACAAAGCTCAGAAAATATACAGAATATTTTTTAATTATATTGTTGTTTATTTATATGAGATTCTACTTTGTATACTTGTTGTAAGCACATAGTTAACATTTTTTTAATCTTTCACTAATTTTGTGATAAATTTCTCAAATATAATACCATAGCATAAAGATGTAACTTCATTTTTTAGTTTAATTAGTAAAATAAGTAGAAAAACTGCTTTTTTATAAATAAGTATATACTTTTCGATATATTTTACATATCTGATTGCTTGCAAGTATTGAGATTGTACGCTAGCAAGTTTGCCAAATAGTTTTTGATATTTACATAAAGAAAGTTTTTACTTGAAATTAATTTCACTCCAGGGATAAATTACTGTATAAAGTAGGTTTTGATTCTAATTGTTAAAAACTAAATTAACTTGATAGTAATATCTAAAGTTCTTATCAATAATAATTTACGAATACTTTCGGAAAAAAATATTACTTGAAAGTTTTTCAGAAATATTGTTCACTAAAAATATAACTTATAATATTTGTCACCGAGATATAAATTACTTTCATTAAAAAACTCTAGTCAGCTTCCTAAATTCAGTTTCACATCAATCTCAGACCAACATTTGTAAATACAAATTTTTTCATGAATCATATCAAATACGTCGAGTTTTTAGTGTCAGATATATAAGTTGAGAAAAATAATAAAGTTATGAAAGTAAAATGATGATAAGCACAACTCTATTCAGTACATCTTCAGTATACTGAAACCTAGGAAAACAATTTATGATCAGTTTTGGCCCACTTGGAAACACTTGATAAAATTCCTAATTGCAGATTAAGATAATTTTTTTTCTGAAGTTTTAACAGGTGTAAACAAGAATTTCAAAACGCTTTTTTAACAGGTCGAAATAAAACATACATGCTGGTTGTTTATTAAGTTTAAAAAAATCGTCACAAGGATTAAAATAAATTAAAGCTATAATAACACGGTAAAATATTATTTCTGATTATTATTCAAAATTAGCAATAAGCTCATAACATACGAAGATTTAACTTAAATACTTGAAAGTATGATAGTAAATTTAGTATATTTTTTATTTATTGTTGAGTTATTGTTGAAATACCAAATCAAAGTTTAACTCAGAAAGCTAAACTGTGTAACAAGTATTTTATAGGCTTACAATAGGGGATTTCCAATATCTAATGTATGTAATGCTTTCAAAATTATAATTAAAAAATCAACATTTGATTTACTCATAGTATTTTACCAACTAAATACTCATTTATTTTCAATTTTTTCTACTCTACTTCACCTTTCAGATTTTTAAATTCAAAATAGACAGCTAAATAATGAAGGCTCATGTTTTATTATGTAGTTTATTTTTAATTTGTAGAAGTAATCTTTATCTTAAGGATTTTATAAGAAATTTTTAGTAATTTGGTCTGTATTTGGAGATTTAGTAAATGTATGTGTTGCAAAAGAGTTGCTTCAATAAAAATTTTAACAAAAGTCAAATCATGCATTAGTAAAGATTATGATTTACTTCATTTTGAACTAATAATGTCAGTAAAACTGTCATTATTATTGCAGGAAAATATGATGTGTACATTTAGGGAATTGTTTTTAGCTGTAATATGTCAAATAGTTTACAAAATAAGAATATTATTGAAAGGAAATATATTTTAAATGAAACTACTGAACTGTAATAAATTACTTTCTATGATTTATACTGTCATTTGCAAATTTAAACAAATTCTGAAAACATAATAAATTATCGTTGTTAGTATATTAAAAAATTGTTCAATTTTTCGTTGTTTATGAAAGTATTTAGTTTTCTGTTTTATTTTAAAGTTATAAAGTTTTATAACAATCTGAATAAAAAATGACGTGCATTAATAATTATATATTTTGGTAAACTAGTTTAGTAGTAAACAAGATATAATGTAAACCTAACTTTTTTGCAGCCAAAAATGTTGTCTTAAAATTGGTTACTTAATTGTAACATGAAAATCTTAATTGATTTGAATTATGCCTAAACTAAGTCATTTGATACATAAGGCATTTGTGTTGTTGTTACATTCATTGATATCATCTCAAGGTTGCACTTTTTTCTGTCTTAATCATACAACAGTAATCAATAATTCAATTAGTGGACAAATAATTATAGATCAAAAAGCAAATGATCAAATAAATCATATAAACAGGTGAATTGTTTACTGATTATCAAAAAGTTTTTTTTCTAAAAAGCTACAAGTAATAATAAGCTGCATTAAAATTTAAGATCAAACTATTTGTAATTTTTAATAATTTGAGCTTTTTAGTTCATGAAAATTTAAATTGTTACTAAGCTATTCAAAGCTAAATTGTTCATCTTATTTGCAGATGTGAGTTTACACTTCTTAGTCCAAACAAATCTGATTACTCATTTATCATTTTGACATTGTTACCTGAACATAATTTTCATTATCAGCCATCTAAAGATTTTCTTACTATATATGATGGTAGTGATTATCATGGAAACATTGTTTTTCAAAATTTTGATTCCAACAAATTATCCTTACCTCTTTCTTTAACATTTACTAATGGAGAATTATTTATTTCATATATAAGGTATGCTGTTATCAAAGTTACATAACATCAAATAGAAGTTTGTATATACTTTTGTCGTCTTATTCTATAAATTTTCTACAGCAAACACCCGGGAATGGTTTATAAAATGAAGTTTCATTTTACAAAATGTTTAAATAACTGTTCATCGAATGGTTTTTGTCAAGAAAAAAGGTCAGTATCGATTTGTAAATTTGTTTTTTTAGGATTTATTCTTATTAATAAAAGAAAATCGATTTGTAAGCTGAAGCATAAACAATATGTAAATTTGTTATGCATTCGGGTTAAAAATTGAAAATAATTGTTTCTTTTCACTGTTAATGTATTCAGTTTCGTAGAACTGATATATAAGCTTTTATCTTACTTTTTCTTTCACTTTCCTTAATTTTAATTATATAAATAAGCGACATCTTATAAATTCAGTTATATGACTGCTTTTGCCAAAAATAATTAAAAAAAGAAACAGAAAAAGAAATTTTTATACTATGTATAGAAACGAAAATATCAAGTTTCAAACTAAATTACCTGTAATTAGACTTATCTTATACAAGCTATTAAATTGTTTCTCACAACCTTTACAATAAAAGCTTACTAAAAACTATTTACGTTTATATTTAAAAGATTAATAAAAAATATGTCAAAATCAATTAAGGTACTAAAAAATGACAACTGATTATTTTGTTGAATTTTTACTGAAACTTTCTTAAACTATTCTTTGAATGGTGCAGATGTATATGCGACCATTCTTGGTCAGGAGAAGACTGCAGTGTTTCTATTTGTCCAAACGACTGCACTAGTTCTAGTCATGGAGTTTGCGATGTTTTTGGGTAAATAAACTCATCTAATTAGGTTCAATTAACAAAAATAGATGAAGAATTGTTAAAAATACGATTTGTTAACAACCAATTTTATAATATAGCTGATAAAAGTAGTTTTTCGAACATTTTAATCTATTTTATGGCTACTACGCGTTACTACGTGTTATTTTTTGCAAAATAAGTAAAAGATGCTTAAACAGTTTGTATAAATGCTGAAAAGTTTGATATTGTGCTTTACTTTTAAGAAGGAATACTTTTGTTTTCTGAAATTTTATTTCAGATAGATCAAATAAAAAGCAACAAAAATAAATTAATCAAAATATTTTGTACAGAAATGGCAAATGTGAATGTTTTGAGGGTGCCATAGGAATTGATTGCCAAATGTCTGTTAACCAAACTACTTTTGTACTAAATCGAATAATCTTGATCAATAATTCTACTGCCAACAACCCTTCTGCACTAACTGGTCATTCTTCTTGTTATCTCAATTCTCTGTTGTGGATATTTGGAGGATACAATTATAAAAAAGTTTCTGATAATCTTCTAACTTATGACTTTCGTAAAAACGAGTGGAAAATAGTAGAAGTAAACAGATTCAAACCTACAGCGAGATATTCTCATTCTGTATGCTTTCAAGTTTTTACTAATTCAATTTTACAGCTGTTTTTTAATTGTAATTTTCTCGAAAACTAATTTATTATTTTTATTCTAACTGTAATTACCGAACTTCTACAAGAAGCTCTTTAAAAACTGAATCTTTTCTTCTTTTTTTAGATGTTTGCTTTCAACCAGTATTTGATTGTTTTTGGAGGAACATTGAAACCAAATAATCACACCAACGAAGTCTTATTATATTCTCTTAAAAGTAATCGATGGAAAATAATCGCTAAAAATCAAAAACATTCACCAAAACCATCTGCTTTCCATTCTTCTGTTCTTATTAAATCGAATTATTCCAATCATTTACTTGTCCTCTCATCTTATTCAGGAGGTCTTAAATCATTAAATAAATTTGATATAAATCATGAGAAATGGTTTCCAGTACATCAGAGATACTCGTCTGATCAACAAGTTCTTAATTCAATCAAATATTATCAGCTAACATATGATCCATCAGTTGATGTTCTGATCACATACGGTTACAAGTATTCTTCTGATGAAGATGCTTTATTGTTTTTCAACTTTCACTCAAGATCTTGGAGCTTAATAAAACCGATGTTCAAACCTTCGAGTCTGCCAAAAAGAATTCCAACAAATATTTTCAGTCTCAGGTTATTTTTTATCGGTAGATTTATGGTTGTGTTTGAGTCTGGATCTAAGGATACCACGTTTAGTTTCTACGATTCTCACTGTAATACTTGGACGAGTTTCTCTTTAAATGAACTGACAAGTTATAATAGTGCAGTTACAATGATGAAAGATATAATTCTTATTCAAGGCGGAATTCGACAGGGTTGTGTTATTAATGATTTGTTTGCATATCAACTTCCAAAGCTGATTTTTGAACCAAAAAATGGTGAAAATTTGAGTGAACGTTGTCATAATTACAAAGCTAAACAGTTGTGTATCTGGGATTTGGTTTGTCAGTGGTGTGTGAGTTGGATTATAAATGAATCAGGATATTGTATCTCTCGGAACGAAACATGTTCATCCTCACAAGGATACGCAGCTATGATGATTTGTCAAGAAACTTGTAATGATTTTAACGACTGCATTTCTTGTTCTACATCTTCCAGGTTAGTTTTATTTGATCATTTGAAATCAAACAGTCCTATAGATCAACTCAATTTTTTCAGTTACAAATTGCAAGAAAATTTAGCTTTAAAAAAGATCAAATGTGGTTGGTCGTCATCTAAACAAGAATGTTTTGATGAAGATAGCCTCAAAAGTAAGATTATTTCAAAAGTTGATTTGACTAATTAAAGTTGATATCTCTTTCGTCTTTTCCAGGCGCTTTTTCACTAAATCAATGTTTACTTTTTGATATTCCCAATGGACTTTATGCAATTTATTATCACGATAAAAGCTTCTATCCTAGTAAAGTGAGTTTCCAATGAATTATTTATGCCAAGAAAATCAGTAAACCCAAATTGTAAATGAATTATGATAAAATTATAAATTATTATAAATATAAATTTCGTACATTAGTCTTAAAACTTTTATAACTTTTCATTTCGTGGTGAAGTTCTTTTTATAATAATCTTGCTGTATAAAAAAATGGAACAAAATAATTTATTTGAATTTTTTAAGGTGGAACTAGTTCAAAATAAATTTGTTGTTCCTATGGTCAGTCCTAAAGGTGTTAGGGAAAGCCTTATTATTGCTAAAGGATATTTAATTGTATCATCCAACAAGATATTAAAGCTTGATGTTATTATAGAAAACTGTGAGTATTTTATCATGTTTTATCGATCTCGATAGAAATCTTGTTTGTGTCTACAGATAATATTTCTTATTGATAAAATCTTTTGGTTAGAAATCGTAATTTTACATACTATCGTTTCAAAAATGTATAATGGGACGTTAATTTATCAGTAAAAAATATTTTCTGAATTTATTTAAATATTCTTTAAAGATTTGGATAAATAGTTTTAAATTTTAGTATTAGGATTTACAAGAGTAAAATTAGAAAACTGTCAAGTCAATTCGACGATGATTGACTTTCATTCTGAGATTTATTTTAATCATCAAAATACAAGTAAAAGATTGAGAAGAAATTTGGAATTTCCTCAAGGTTACAATAGAAAGTAAATGTTTTTTTTAAAGATGTAATTTATCTGTTTTATTTTTTGTTGTCGCTAAATATTGTAACAAGTTTTTACGCTAATGCTATCTTGTCATGTGTTACAAATAGATTTACTTTTTAGATGTGAACTTTACATTGAAATCCAGCAATTTGCTCATCACAAATCTGGATATTTATTTTTGAAATGGTCAAAAGAGTAAGAGAATATTTATTATGATTATTAAAATTTAACCATTTGTAGTTTTCTGAATTCGGAAATATTTTATTTACAAATTTTTGACAACATTTTATTCATGTATTTTGTAGGAACGAGAAATCTTTTGAAGATATTCAACTTCAACCATTCGCTTCTAATTTGTGTGGGAATCACACAAACTGCATTTCATGTGCAACTGATTTTTCATGCAGTTGGTTCATACATAAATGTGTTTATAAAACTAAAGGTATTTTCAAAATTGTTTCCTAAACTACCTTCACTTGTATTTTATCATTTTGAAAAATGTTTTTTAAAGTTTTCTATTTTTTCTATTTCGTTTGTAGATAGTTCTTTTCTCAATCAAATCAAATTGATTTCAAATCCATTATCATGTCCCTTATGTGAAGAATTTGTATCTTGTCAATCATGTTCATCTTTATATTGCTATTGGAGAGAAGATGATAAAAAATGTGTTGCTGGTTAGTGGCTGATAATATTTGAGTAATTTCTTTAAATTGTTTACAACAACAAATTGTATAAGTTTGCAGAAAAAAAGATTTAATTTATTAACCGAAAAATATTTACAGTTAAATGAAAGTTTCGATTTAAAAATGAATAAATCCAACTAATCAAATTACAAAAGTTAGTCTACAAAATCATTTTAGTTTCAAAAGTTACTCAAAGCTTGTAGTTCTCTGCTGTTAGTCGGGCAAAGTTGAAGATTAGTTTTCATTTTATTGCAATAGTCGCATGAATTAAGATAAATGTAGCAGTATGTGAGTAGTCACTAGATGACATGATCTAATTAACTATTAATTAAAAACCTTTTTTCTTGTAGCTTCGTTTATTCTGTAATGATAGTAATTGCTTTTTCTTTCTATTCGCTAAAATTGTGCAACAAGCTTATACAAACTGTGTGCTTAAGACATTGAAACGTCCGCTAGTCACATTAAAACCACTGTTAGGCCAATTTTGTTAGCTTCATTTATTATGTTTAGGTAAAAGGACAAATTCAAAATGTCCACAAGCCTGTGAAAGCAAGTCAACTTGTTCTGATTGTCTTAATTCACAATCTAGTTGCTACTGGTGTGATGAAACTGAGACATGTCATAGCCAAGCTGCTGATATTGAAATGTGCCACCTAAAAACGATCGTGGCTTCAAATTGCATGAGGTAACTTCTTACTCATCCATCTAAATTACAAATTTCATTAGCTTTGAACAGGTACAAGTTTATAAACATTTTACTGATAAAGAAATTGTACAAAACGATTTACCGAAATGTTTTATAATTGAAATTTGAAGCAACTTGTTATTTGGAAAACTGTCTAATGTACTTACCATTAAATACTTTAACTTTTTGGTTTAGTTGTGAAAACGCGGCTTCATGCTACAAGTGCTTGGAAACTATGAAATGCATTTGGTGTGATGATTTAACAAATCCCTATTTGGTTTGTGTTTGAACTTTTCTTTTAATTTTTTTTGTATAAATTTTAGAAATTTCTTTGGTGTCTTTACACAAAATTTAATAAATTTGTTAATTTAATAGGGAAAGTGCATCTCATCTAAAGGAATTTGTGTGAATAATCCAAATATTTCTACAATACAATACAATATTCAATGTCCTTTAATAGATGAGTGCTTATTAGGTTTCGATTAATAATTTTATTACTTTATTTAATAAATTACGAAATTTAACTAATTTTTTACATCTAATTCATATCATGTAGATATTCAAAATTGTGATGAAAACGCTATCTGTATAAATAGCAAATGGTCGTATCACTGTAGATGTAAACAAGGTTTCGTTGGTGATGGATATTCATGTGCAAAAACTTGTGATGTTTTATGTGGAAACGGATACTGCCAGTTAGTTTTGTTCGATTTAAATTCAGTTTTACGAATTTGTATTTCACTTCAACTAACTTTTTTTTCACGTTTCAGTGAAAGTACTTCACATCAATGTATATGCGACCTTGGATGGACTTCTTCTCATTCCAACTTTTCTAACTGCACTGTTGACTGTCTGTGTAATTTTCAAAGTACTTGCAGTTTAGGGCCAGGTTAGTCATTGGCTCTTCGTTGTTCTCATTATCAGCTACTGAATGAAATTGTTCCAGGAATTTGTGACTTATGTCATAACAACACTAGAGGGAGTAATTGTGAAAGATGTCAGATCGATTATTATCGAAATGAAGAAACTCAAAATAGATGTGAACCTTGTAAATGCAACTATCATGGAGTTAGATTAGACAGAGGAGGTATTTGTGATGAAGATACTGGTAATTGTAGTTGTGATAAATATACAAGTGGGAAAAATTGTGAGAAGTGTTCAACTGGCTTGTATGGAGATTCAAGGTTTACAGTTTTCTAAAACAAATATAATTGATTTTCAGCGTAACTTTTCAGCTTTTCTATTTTTTGATAACAGAAATGGATCAAAATGTTTTGCCAAATGTAAAGGTCGGATTGAATTTAGTGATATTGAAGGTGGTTTTGGTGTGGATGTCAACCAACTATTTGATGGTGGTTTATGTTATGCTGTCATAACTACAAATCAAACAAATTCTGTCATCAAACTACAGATTTTGTCAATCCACAACATCAACTGTCAGGTTATATTAATATCTTCGTTTCTACTGTATATCTACAAGTAGATTTTTACATCAAAATTCCTTTTAATAATTTAGTTGTAAACAAAAACTTTGATCAAATTACAATTTTGTAACTAAATGATTCCATTGTAGATGGAACAGATTTCGGTGTTTGATGGATTTAGTGAAGATTCGACGTTACTTACCACTTTTTGTGATCAGGTTGATTCGGATCGTCGCATCGTGGAATCTTATACTGGTTTGTCTTCTTTCTCAAATAAACTTCTGAAAATCAATCATTATATCGCTTGTATGTTTTGAATAATATTCATATCTTCAGTTAAACTCAAAATAACTTTTTCATTAATATTATAAAAGCTTGAACTTTTAACATCTAATTATAATTGGTTTTAAAGATTGGATGTAAGATCAACCTCATAAAATTCCTCTTATATTTAAAATTACAAATTATTTAATCTTTACATTTCAGGTGTTATGGTCGTTATTTTGAAGACTTACAAAAGTTATGTTGGTTTTGATGTAACATATCAAATATACAAAAATATCAGTAATACATCCATTCAAGTAAGATTATTCGGCTTATTACGCAAAGCTTATTATTTGTAGGTTTATAAACACAAGTGATTTTAAGTTTCAGCATATTTGAATACAGTTTTGTTATTTTATGAAGATTTTGTTGGTAATAGTCTGATACATCTTCCAGTATTATGTCAAGTTTTTAGAAGTCCGACTTTTTTAGAATTTGAAACTTCATTTTAGCTAGCTCCATGTTATACTATTTAATGAGTGCCATTGTTGAACTGAAACGTAGAAACTATTTTCGTTTTATCAGTTTCATATTGCTACGATTCAAGTGTCACGTGTACGGAAATGTAAAAGCATCAAAATAAGATTCACCAACAAGAGATGCAGCAATTTATCGATGGTTAAAATATTCTAGCAAAAAAGATGATATCGTTGTTGACAAAACCTTAGGATAACAAAAGTTGTTAATCTCAAAAATGTAGTTCTAAAAAGAACAAGTTTTCTCTCTAATGTGACGAGCTTTAAAATAAAATAAGAATTATATAAGAGTTACTCATGAGTCAAACTGAATAATTTTGTGAAGATTACTGATCTTCAATCTTCTGATAAAATATTCAATAAAAAGATAACGTCACAGACTCAATTTGATAAACATCATATATTGTGTAGAGAGCTGTTGATTCATTAATTCAGGAATATCTTTCTTACACTTCTTTTTCAGTTTCAAACCTCTTGGTTTTATGGCTACTTTTGAAATTAAGGAAAATAAATACTAATTTTTATAGAGATGAAATAATTTTTTACTACTAACATGCAAAACTAAATTCTTTTATAGAGTACAAAAATATTTGGCTTGTATGGTCATTCACTAAGTTTTTATAATCACTCTTTATATATGTATGGAGGTGCGACATATAACTTCGTTTCATCTGAGTTTTACGAGTAAGTTTTTATTTTGTTAAAATGCAAAAAGAATTCAAAACTTCAAATAAATTTCAGCCTGTATATGGTCATGTTAATCAAACATAGTTTTAGAATCAATATAGAAATAAGAGGTTTACTTGAAATATAGATGGTAATTTCAATTGTAAATTCTGAGATTAATTTTAGATATCAATTGTCCACTGACACTTGGTCTGTTGTAAAAACTGGTTCAAACACACCTGGTAGAAGATATTTTCATGCTTTTGCCTTATCATCAAGCAACAAACTTTTTATTCATGGAGGTTTTAGTGATTTTATGACATTTTCTGATTCTAATATTTGGTGGATTAATATGAATAATGATAATAAAAGTAAGATTACAATTTTAACAACCAACATCTCGTATCTGACGGATTATATATCTTCCTTGAATGTCTTAGATCTGTCTTCAACAGTTGAACTAACAAACAATTTAGCTTTAAACTTTTATTTCATTTCAAACACTTTCTACAATATTCTACAATTTCCACTATAATCAGTTTCAACCCAACAAACAATTTTAATAAATCTGTGCAACCTCAGAAGATTAGGTTTTAATTTAGTCTGATTCT
The DNA here is from genome assembly GCA_034620365.1 of Pegea sp. RAD2-039. Classification (NCBI taxonomy): domain Eukaryota; kingdom Metazoa; phylum Chordata; class Thaliacea; order Salpida; family Salpidae; genus Pegea; species Pegea sp. RAD2-039. Next base: position 1,823,573 of record JAQGEQ010000048.1, on the reverse strand, counting down.
TGACATGTTGTACTTAACACATGCTACTTCCCATGCAGTTTTATGACAAATAATTCACTTTTAAGTTTTGTTGATTTGTTCAGCCTGGAACAGATTTTCTGCAAACGTGTCTTCTCCCCAAATTGCTGGACATTCAATGATTTTAATTGAAAATCATAAATTAGCTCTGATTGGTGGAATTTCAAAATCTAAATCATATGATCAACAGGTTGGTTAATCTTTGCTCTCCAATCCTAATAAAGAAATATTATTTTATTCGCAGATTCGAATTTTTGATTTGATCAGAGAAAATTGGATTTTTATTAATTCTTCTATTTTGCTTCAAAGTGATCTTCATCATTATGTAGCATCTTATGATCAAGAAAATCATAGATTATTTGTGATGGCGACTTTGCAAGATGATGTAGCTTTTTTCTTTTATGATTTTACGTCCAGTTCCTGGTTTTCAATGACACAGAAACCTTTCAAAGCACTAATTTCCCCGTCTCAATTGTTTGCTATTTGTAAGATAATCACTTTTGATTCTTTTACAACTTTAATAAAAATTAAACTTTTTAAAGCTCAAGGAATAGTTTTTATTGACTTTTTATCCTCAAACAATACTTGGATATATTTATTTCGACAAAACAATTGGATAAAAGTTTCTTTGATCAAAGGTAGATTTTCACCAATCAATTGTTTACTTGATCATTTTCATAAATCAGTTGAACAAAAACCACTAAGATGTAATTTAAGAAATTATAATTAATATAAATGATAAATAACAACTTATACTTTGAATTATCGAATATTCACAGATAAAGACATACAACTTTATAAGCATTTTGCGGCAGCTTTTCAACTGGAAGATAAAATAACATTTTATTTATTCGGAGGATTAAAAAATGGTTTTATCACTTCAAAAGTTCAAGTAACTTGAAATCAATTTATGTTTTTATCGATTAAAAATGAGAATATTTTCAACAGAAATTCAGTATTTCATGTGAAGTAAATTGTAGCTGCTTCACAACATTTCCTTCTTGTTTAAATTGCAAGGTTCGAAGGTTTACAGTTTGCTGAAATTACTTTTCAATTTAAACATTTTCAAAACATGTTAACAGGATCTAACTCCATTTGAATGTACATCAAAAACTTTGTTTGATTCCAATGATGAATGTCCTACATGTAAACAGAAGAAAACATTTTGTGAAAGCTTCAGGTACAATTGAAAATATGCAAATGTTGTAACTTGTCACCAATCAATTTAAAGGACATGTTATGATTGTATGAATGAAACAAACCTTTGTGAGTGGTGTTCTGCTTCTTGTCAAACTGAAGATACTTCAATAAATGGCAAATGTCTTGAAAAAGATCTCTGTTTTAAGCGCAAAAGTTGTTTTAAAAACGGTAATTGAAATATAGCCTGTTAGAAAATCATAATTACGTTTTATAAACTTTTTTTAATTCATAAACTAAATTTGGAAGAAAATTTAAACAAATTTAACTTCATAACTATTTTTTCAACTCAAACAAACATATTGAGAAATATACATCTGAAATATTTGATACAATTGTTGGCAGCTTCTTGTGAAACTCCAATAGTGAAAAATATTTGCAAACCAAATTGTTTCAAATGTTCAAATGCAATTACATGTACTTCTTGTCTACAAAACAACTGTTTTTGGATAGTCAAGTTGAAGCGTTGTATTTCTCGCTATGAGTCCAGTATTTTGTGTACAAATGGAAATTGTGGGGTCTTAATTGACCGCAAAAATTTAATCTCAAACGATGGCATATGCAATCATTTAATCAGCGAATGTAATCAAGCTGTTACCTGTCGTACTTGCATCAATTTACCGAGATGTATATGGTGGAGTACTAGTCAGAATAAAAGTCACGGACTTTGTAGAGAAGGAAATTTATCTGTGAGTTATTTTTTGTTTTTATCTTCCATGTTTTAACTTCGTAAATGTTTTTCTTCATTAGAAAAATTCTTCTATGGAGTTAGAGGGCAAAACTCAAATATGGTCTCTTATGAAATGTCCCCTAGAAGATGAATGCTTTCGTGGAACCCATAATTGCGATAAAACACAAACTTGTTTGGATTTAGAAAATGGGTTTAAATGTGTTTGTAAAAAAGGCTACAAACTGAATGTAGATACTAACACGTGTATGCCAGTGTGCAAAAAAGGTTCGAATTTCTAGTTTTTAAGTTACGAGACTTCATTAAACACTAGCTGCTAACCTCAATATCTCATTTGATTTAAATTTTCATCTTCTTTCCATTTTGTGAATATTTGAAAAACTAACAAATTCCTGTTTCAGTATCATCTCTCAAAAGTTTCAAAATTTTTTAAATAGTATTATTTTTCAATCGAAATTATTTGAACTTTAAAATATAGATGTCGGTTTTTGGTAAAGATTTTTAGATTCAACGATATAAAGATTTCAGCCAGTTTGTAAATGACAAGTTATTTTTCCTTTAATTGTCAAATACTTTGATTTTAGGATGTCACAATGGTACTTGCATCAAACCCAACAAATGTAAATGTGACTTTAGTTTTACTGGCGACCAGTGCCAGAGGAAATGTCAATGTAACGGCATGAGTGATTGTGAAGGAAACAAGTTAGTTGAATGTTTCTAGCTTCTTTTATTTTCTTCTTTTTTGCTCTCAGATGCTTGAAATGTCGTTTCAACACTACGGGAGAGTTTTGTCAGTTTTGTGGAATCAATTTTGTCGGTGATCCCTTAGTAAATGATTCAACTGATAAATCTTCTGTTTGTCGACCTTGCAAGGTTGTAAAAAGAGTTATCTGTTGATATCAGAGTTGTTTTATAAGTTTGTTTAATTTTCTGCTCTCATTGTATAAGTCTTCATAAAAGGTTTTTGTTTAGCTGATAAAACAATTATTTTATCTCAGGAAATATGTCATAGCAGAAGTGAAACATGTATGAGTACAGTTGAAGCTACTTCTAGAGGTCCTAAGAGCTCGAAGGAAGTAAGATGTATAAGATGCAAAAAGAGCAAAGGATTACTTTGTGAAGAATGTTTGAACGGTTACTTTGAGGTCATTTGTTTTTCAGCAAACTGATTTATTTATTAAAGTTTATGAACTTTTTCTTGAGGTTATTGACGGAGAGATCTCACTAAAGTGTCATAAAAGTATTCAGGCATGAATTAGTCAACAACTTTTAAACTGCTTGAACCCAGCTGATGAAAATGTTTTCATTTATTTCGTTCTTCATATTTTTCATATATTAATCGAAAATTATTTTTCAATTGAGTAGAAAACATAGTTACCATCTTTTATTACCTTTTTATTTACTTATTTCATTATGTTTGACTTATTTGGGTTGACATTTTGAAATTTTTTTAGCTGAACGGTACATGTGAACGTTGCCGCTGCCGTAAATTGACAAAACGTCTTCAAAGTTGTAATAATATAACTGGATTAAACTGTGTCTGTTCACCAAACTCTATGTCGTCGAAACCAAATTGTAATAGTCAAATTAGTGCCAATCATAATAGTGATTGTTGGAAATTTCAATGTGATAAATGTAAAGATACATTTACAGGAAGTCCAAGATACCTTGGAAGTCCCTGTTACAAAGTGGTCAGTTTCAGTTTTTAATTTAATTTTTATTTTTAACATTTTGTGTCATATTAGGAAAGTGCCAACAGAGAATTGTGCTTCGATGGTAAGTACTGTTTCAACTACAATCTCCATCAAGGACAACCACAACTAAAAGCTGGTCAAAGTGTTCGGTTTGCTTTCTTTACTAAGATGTCTAACTCCAATCCTTTTCGTATTCTTATTGATGTCTGGGATGGGATGGTAGATGTCTTCATCATCTACAATTCTCCATCTTTTTATCGAATCTCGTGAGTTAATGGAAGTAATTCAAGATTTGAAAGTTTTAAAAATCTTTTATTCTTTTAGAACTCATAATGATGAAAATTTTGAAGAAGTTATTCATCAAAAAAGTTTTAATTTTTCAAATGAAGATCGAATTAAAACCGACCAAAAATACAGAGTATTTACTAACCAACATATTATTATAATAATTTTTTAATTGATTAAATAGTGAATTTCAAATATTTATATTTTTAATGAACTTCTTTACAGGTTGTAGTTGCTGATGTGAACCCAAAAGAGATAGAAACTACTCAAATCGTGATGGGGTCACATGATGCACTGCAAGTTAAATCATTACGGAGTAGACTGATAGTGTCACGTGACTACTATGTTAATGATAATAGCTTGTTTGTAATCATAATAGCAAAAAAGGAAAAAGAAAGACATAGAAGAGATGCAGATCCGGAAGTTTCAGGCGCTTCTGGAAGTTTTGTTTTAAGACAGGTTTGCCTTCCAGGAAACTTTTGATATTTTTCGAACAACCTTTTTATCCAGAACAAGCTTCGGTTGGATATTTTCGTTTTTTTCACTTCATGTTTCAGCTTTTTTGTACTGATTGTTGTCACTACCAGTATCTTTCGCAAACTGCGGCTGATGATGAGTTATAGAAGAGCTCGAATGAATCAAGCTCTTCAGTTGATACCTTTAGCTAGGTTAGTGTTGAGAAGAAATGATTCAAACGATAGATGATCATTTGAATCACAGACGCCCTTGTAAATTGATATATGTTTGGTTGGATTCTGATCATTCTAACTTTTCTCAATCCGTTTCAACTCATCAAAGGTAAGATTTATCTCTTATTTCCAATCTTCTTCAAAATATTTGATCTTCAGCATACATCAGCCGTTGTCTTCTCCAATCTGCAGTCATTCCCAAAACGAAGAAGAAAAGACTTCTTTTGAAGATTCAGATTCTTCATCTTTATCTTTTGCATGGGTTTCAGGATGTAAAGTTGTTTTTGAAACTAAAAAGCCGACCAGCTCCATACTACAGAAGAAAAAGATGAAAAAGAATTCTGTTGAAAAAAGTGTTCGATTTCGTTTACCTGAAACTATTGTACCTAAAATCCAAACCATCCAACAACCAGTTATCATGCAACCAACTCATCACAACCAGTCCATTCACCTACTAACATATTTAGCAGTATTACCTGGCGGACGGCAAACTCCAATTTTTGTTTCAACAACTGCTATTGTGGACGATATGAAAAGATACCCTGCTCGATTAGCAGATGAAAGTAACAAAACTTTTGATTCAATTCTTTAAATCTAATTTTTCCAAAAGGTTTTTTTGCCAATACCTGCTTAGTGGTTTTTTAGATTTAATTTACCTATTTAATGTTTGCCACAAATATATTTGTACTAAAATTCTATTTGCGCATAAGTTTTTTTGACATCATTTATTTTGCTGATTTGTTTTTTTAATCGTTCGTTTGATGGTTGTACTTGAAACTTACATTTTTTAGCTGTATTTACCAGCATTTAAAAATTTACTCTTATTTGTATTTTTTCAATCGATTCTATAAAATTATTGTTTATTCTTTTATATAATATTTATTATTTGTAATCATATACAGGCTATATGAGATTAATTACATTAGCTAGAGGGCTTACAACTGAAAACGATTAATAACTTTTTGGTTCAATTCTTTAAAGCTTTGAAAAACTAAAATGATAAATAAATGTCAATCGAATCCAAACAATTCAAAAAATTATAGTGATTGATCGATCTTTACGGTTTTTAAAGATAACTTAAAATTTATTACTGAGAAAAAGTGTTTTATTAAAAAATTCAGTTTTTTTATTGTAAAACACAAGCAAAATCTGAAATCTTATAAAATCGATACTACTTTTTTAATTTTAGATACAAAATTCATTCTTTATTTAATCTATTTTTCATTACTTTTAATGACATTGCTGCTTTCAGTTCAAATATTCTTTTCATTTTCTTATTCTTTCTTGACCAAATACTTTCAAATATTATAATTAAACTAATTAAACACTTTTTAAAAGTTAATGATCAAGTAAAAACATACTGAATTTTATCTTGCAGATAATTAAAGCACAAAAAATAACTTTTTTGTAAGCAAACATATTTTGAGAAGTAATTTAAATGCTTTGTACTTTAACCAATGAAAAGTTATTTGAAATTAATTTGGTTTAATTTAGCCCGTAAATGAAATTTGAACATTGAAATAACTAATAGATATTTTAAGAAAAGTTTTCTTGTTAACTATTTTATCTCATTCTTGTTATCATCAACTTCAAAAAAATTCTTGAAATGTCATTAACGACACTATTTAGTAATTGTAAAGAAAATCGTCACGTGCTGAGGTGTGCACCTGTAATCTAACTGCTATGAAGCTTGAAACAGTGGATGGTATTAAGATGGATGCTTTGCGTACTTTATTGTGGTCGAGTATTTGCGCAAGATTCTGATTAATTCTTTATGATTCTATCTAATTAACCTTTTTCGCTATAAGAACTGTTGAATTTGTAACTCGCAGCCACGTGTTGAATAAATAAAATAGCCAGTTAAGAAAACTGATAATTTCAATTAAAAGAAAATTTGATAAATGTTAAACTATTTATCTATCAAATTACCTAGATGGTTTGTTCACAATCTTTTTTACAAACTAAATCATAATTTTCTAATCACTACTTTGTTAAAACCAATAAATTAACCACAAATTTGCCTTTAAATGAGCAAGCAATTAATTAATTTTTAAAAGGTTTTCAGCTTATATTTCTCTTGTAGGTGGATTTTCACCGAAGTAAACTTCTTAATTTTTTATAATCGATAAATTTTGCTTATTTATATAAACTAAAAAACAATTTATAATGAGGTTTGCTTTGGCAACTTTACCACAGTAAGGAGATGATAATTTCAGTAAGCAGTTCATCAAATTGTAACAAATACAGTTTCAAACTGTTAAAGATGTCCTCCAGTCATAGACTTAACACCTTTTATGTGATTAAACGACTTAGCTGAAAATCAATTTTTAAACGAGATAAATATCAGCTGATATGCTTTCGCAATGGTTTCCTTCGTCAAAACCAACAAAGCGTGAGACTGATGACGTAGAAAGCTGGATGTTCTTCATTCACTCTCTGTCTGAACAGACGAAGAAGTACTGAGAAGAAAGGCACAAAAGATTGAGAGAGAGAGAACTCAAGTGTAGTGAAGCGTGTCAAAAGTCTTGCAGATTATTTAAGTTAGTTTCTTGCATTAATAAGAGTTAGTCAATGTTTTCATCGTTTGCTTGAAATTAAACTTCATACATTAGGTTTAATCAGATGTTTGTTTTACAGCTATCAGCAAGTTATATATAGTTTATCTAAGTTACCAGGGACTTTCATGATATTTACTGACTGTTAGGTTTAATTTATTTTTCAAGAAACTCTGCAATATTTTCTAATAGCTATTTTACAACTAATTGAAGTAAATTTTTTAACTAAAAGATTAGTTTTATAGATAAAATAAGATTTTACAATACTAGTCTACAAGAAATAATTCTCAAAAGCTATGTTTTAATCTAAGGTAGTTGAAATGATTCCACAAATAATTTTGAGCTTATGCCTAAAACGTTTTGATTTCTCATAAGACTATATGTAATAGTTATTTGTTCAGCAAATTTATTTTAATGATATACCAATATTTCATGAAGAAACAACAGGAAACACTTCTGTTTACTCTCATTTGCTTATATAAATTTACTTAAACCGTTTCAATTAGAGAAGTCTAAGCTATCTTACAAGTGAAGACTTCTGAAATAAATCAATGAATTAGTAGATGAAGATTATATTTTTTGTATTTTTATTTAAAAAAAATAATTCTTTTTTGTCTTAACAAACTTGTTGAGAAAATAGACATGTAACTGTATAGACCTATTGAATTATCATTCACATATATTCTAAATGTAAATAAAGTATAATAGCCTTTCTGAATGAATAGACGTTATACAGTCACAGTCTACATTTATGTTCATGGAAAGCTCGATATGTTATTGGTTTCGTAATCATCTTATAAGGACATGCCTTTATATTTCTTCAGTAGAATGGAAAGTAAAAGCTAAAACTTATAGCTTTCTGTAGAATTTTTATATGAAGCGGTGAAGTTTTAAAAAAATACTTATGGCAAAACTGTTTCAAACTTCTAATTTAGAAAAAGATTTTAAGAAAATTAAGTTTTTGGTGAGTCATAACTAAAACAATATACTTACAAATATAGTCTGTATCATTTGCTAAAATGTTTTGCAAATATATCAAACGTTTAAGCAAATGCGTGTACTGCTAAATAATTAGAATTTTTAAAGCTGTGAAAAGCATCGTCACTAAAACTTAAGTCACAGTTTCTTCTACAACTTTATGGTTAAAGCTTAAGTAAAGATATTCTATAAGTAAGGTCTCCACTTTCTCTACTTTTTTTGCTTCGTATTTCAATTAATGTTTTAACTGTTGGACTTTTGATTCTTTATAATAGTTTAAAATACATTTCTCTAAATGTTTCTATTGATGTATAAATCAAAAAGCTTATCTGATAGTTTTTACCGGCTTTAACACTCTTAAGTAAATTGCTCAACTGTTGGACTTCTTGGGACTGTTTTTATGATAAAAATCAATCAATAAAATAATAAAACTTTATGTGACACTGCTTTAGTTATATTAATTAGGTTTAATTTATAAAAAAAAACTAATTATTCTTAATTTGAAGATCGTTTGGCTTCTAGCAAATGGATTTGTGTTTTGGTGGAAATTTACAACATATTATGGAACACAATATCATTATTTACATCAAATGCTTGGAGTAAGAATTTATATTAAATTTAAGCTTTTTAATGTAACAACAAAATTTCGCTTAAAACCTCAAATAAATTTTATCAATATAACCTTACAACAATTCGATAAAACTAATAGCTACCCATTAATTTAATAAAATATACTATCCACAAATGATTTCAGTTTAAATATTCGAAATTTAGTGATAATTGAAATAATTTTCAACTTCTAATTGTGTTTATATCGAAATAACTAATATGGCTTATTACTTTATGATAATATAAAAAGTTTCCACAAACGATTGACAGTAATTCTTTATTCGATATTCAGTATGGATTATGCCTTAGCCGAGCTAGTGCAGCTTGCATCAATTTAAATGCTGCAATACTTTTAGTTCCAATGTGCAGAAAATTTACTGGATTTTTACTTAAATTGCTCAACATGGTACGTCATAAATCTTTATCTTTACTACAACAATTTAAAAAATTTATACTTGAAATATGTTTTTTATTTCAACAGCCGAACCGTTCTCAAACAATGAGCTTATACAGATATATTCATATCTACTGCGCATCCATGATCTGCTTTTTAGCTGGTTCGCATTTTTTTCTTTTTTTTTTATGCTGCTGGATACCTCTAATAGCTCAGTCTTAATCATCACACAAATATTTAGTGCTCCAAATCATACTTCAAATTCGTTTATATTAATTCTATAAATAAAAGAAAAAGATAGTAAAAATAACATAATTTAAAAATCACTTTGAGTCAATTGAACAAAGATGAAATGGAAAAATAAATATCTTATGTATCAAAAAATATTTCATTTTTTTTCCAAATTTTTTCACAAGCCACTAAAATGTTACCATATAAGTCAAATGGATTTGAAGTTTGATAATTTGAACACGAAATTGATATCTTTGGGGTTTGATATGTCGTCACTAACCATAAAATATTCAGTTTTACTTTCAGTAAAAGTTGTTTTGAGTTATATATATAAGCTGCTTCTTGATTAACTTTTTGGTTAAAATTTATATTGGAAAGAAATTTCTTAAAGATATTTTTGCGTTATTATTTTAATTTATCTATATATTCCTAGTGGCAGTTATTTGGCTTCCTTTGTATACTAAACGATAAAAAATAACAACAACAAATTGGTTGGCAATATGAAAGTGATTTTTAAGTTGAATAATTCAACTACCGTGCTTTTTAATTCATTTACTAATAATTAAAGAGAAATAATAGATAATTTAAAAGCTTTTTTTTCAGTTGTGCACTGTGTGGCCCATTCTTTTAACGCAATAAACTTTTGTTCAAAATTTGATCCAATGTTTGCAGAAATCAATTTGGCTAAAACTCCTAATCAAGTACACAAATTTTGTTCAAATAATATTATCATTTTAAATAAGAAAAAATAGTTTATATAACAGTGAAACATAATTAGCACCAGTAAAACTCATATGGTTTATAACTTTTTCTTTTAATTTTCTTTCATAATTTATTTTTAAAAAATTTACAGAAAGGCTGGATTGTAATGTTAACTACTTGGCCTGGAATATCTGGTGTCCTGATTTTAATAACTTTAACAATAATCACAATATTTGCTGTGAGCCCATTTAGGTAAAATCTTTTTTCACAAAGTTGTAATGCCTTTTTAAATTTTACGAAAAAATACAATTTTAATTTTAAAAGCTTTTTATGGTTTTTATAGAAAAGCAAACTACAATCGTTTCTTAAAGACTCACTATTTATTTTCGCTGTTCTACATTTTTTTGATATGCCATTCGATGAAGTAAGTTACTAAATATGTTTTACGTTTTAGTTTTTAGGAAAATATGTATTTAAGGGATTTAGCAAAAAAAAATTTGGACAAATTTTTCCTTCGGCTTTGTGTTGTCAACCGAAACAGTTAACAAGTCAATAGATTTATAATTTTTATTTAATTATTGTGCTTAACGAGGCATTAAAACCAGCGCTAAAAATTAAAATTCCTTTCGTGCTGCCACTTAAGTAAAAAGTAAAAGCTTTTAAAATTATAAACAGTGAAGTATTGATTTAATTTTCTGTTGTGAGTAATACTCACCAGCTTTTGTTGTCAGTTCAGTTTGTATATTTAAATGTTTTAAATTATGCTATACGTTGTAAGTACTGACTAATGCTATTTAGCTTGAAGTTTAACTTTTTTTTACATTAGGGTGATAACAATTCGATTGGTTGATTTAGCGCATTGCGCATGTTAAGCCATTTTCACCATTATGGCTTAGTTATTGATTCATTATGAGTTGCTGGTTTATAAGAAGTATGACGCTGGAAGTGTTTACTCTTCAGACAAGAATTAATATCTGACTTTTGTGTAAAAACTAAACTTAAATTATACAACTGATTCTAGTGTTTGAAGCAGCTAGTTTTTGCTCTTGAGTTGTACACAGTTAGTTTTACAGTTAGATGTTGTTCAGTATGCAGAATATTTTGTTTATTGTAGCTCTTTTGGTAAGATCTTTTGGGTGATAGTTTGATACTTGTTGGTTGGGTTTTGTTTTAAAAGCTTAACGATTTGTAAACAATTTAAATGACTATAGCGAGAAAAAAAAACTTAACTGCTTTAAATTTACAAAAAAAACAACTTCAGACATATTTTTAGAGGAGTGATAAAATATCAAACAAATATAGAAGATCATAGTCCCAACTGCGACCCTTGGAGTGGTGAGATGAAGATGATGACAAATAGAAGTGATTCCTCAAATGCTGTGAACAGTACTCAATTATCATTTAATAACACAAATATGCAAAAAATTCAAAATGGATGGTTAGGAATGATGAAGATGAATAAAAACATGAGGATTAATAGTAGCTCTTGTAATCAACCTCCTCCGAAATTTGCATCTTGCACACAAGAAGTAGAAGTTAATTTTTCATATACCAACCAACCACAAAATTCTTTTTTCAGACTTGGATGTATGTGGGTTTTCCCATCATTATGTATTTATTTGAACGTTTCTACCGTTTCTGTCGGGGCTATTGTTACCATGGCTACATCGTTGACGTACATCGACATTCCAGCGATGTTATACAGCTTAGATTACATTTGGAACATTTCAAAGTTAAACCTGGGCAGGTTTAATCGTTTTTTTATTAAATGTTTTATAGTTGCTAAGTTTAGTTAGTTTAGTTACTTTAAAATTTCTTGAAAATGTTTATTTAGTAACTCCATCAAGATTTGTTTCGCAACAAAGTTTTTTTTTAAGAGCATAGGTATCCGATGTCCTATGATATCTTATGTGGAAGTTCATCCATTTACTGTGTCATCAACGTTTTGTGATGAGGTCTCAAACTGTGAGATATTTATTAAATTGTGTGGAGATTGGACAAGTAAAAATATTTTTATTGTTTTAATCAAAATGAGTAAATATCGTAATAAGTTTAAAACAAATTCATATTTTCTAAAATATTAACTTTTAATTGGCCTATAATCAATATTTACAAATAACAAAAATTTAATCTAAAAAAGTTTCTTCTAATTTATTAACATAAGTCGCCAATAAATTTATTGTGGCAAAAGTGGTCGCAAGCAAAATCGGGCCGAGAATCACTGACTTTAATTATAAAACATTTAATTAATTATTTAATGAAGTAATAAAGCTGTCGCGATTTAATCAAGAAGTTTTTAATTTCTTAGGAATGAATACAACAATATGTATATAGTTTTGATAAACAAAATCATAAAAATGATCTGCATTATATTATTACAATAATTTGCAGTAATAAAAGTTATGTGATCTGCTTTATATTACTATATTATAGACACAGTTACTTTGCTATTTTACTACTTTTCCATTTTTTAGAAATAAAAAATTTATTCGTCTTAATACTGTCGTCTTTATTACAGATGAGCTGAACATGCTTTTAAAACAAAGTAGAAATTTAAATAGTGAAGACGGAAAGCTACATAATTTAGAAAAAAATGTAGTAATTGATACTTGTGAAGATAATGATGTGGAACGAAAGGATATCTGTGCTGACTCAACTACACATGACAGCTCAGTAAAAGAAACTTTCCACAGAGAAAAACTTTTACCAAACTCATTTAATCTTTTAAAGAAGCCACTAACAACATCATGCTCAACAAACTTTACTGAAAGTTTAAGAAACAACTCGTTTTCGGAAAAGACGATTTTTCCATCAATATATGTTGAAGGACCTTTTAACAGCCCACTACAAAATGTTTTGAATTTCACTAAATCTGTTTGCATTGCTGGGGGAATTGGAATAACTCCGTTTGCTTCATTTATCAATTATTTTTTGTTAGTATGATTGATTATAATTAACAAAACATCTTTATATATTTTCTTGACTCACTTCATAAAATTGTCTATATTAAACAACTTATTTGAGTTTTATGTTCAAAACAATTATTTTTCGGTAGTATTGTTTAAAATTTTTGCTTAAAGTTTGTCCTAATATTTTGAATTCTTTTTTCACCAAATTTAATTTTAAACTGATCTTTAAAATATTTTAAAATGATTCTTTATTGTTTTTATAGATTATATCCAGAAAAAATTCCTTTTTTTAAATTAAAGAGATTCGAACTACTCTGGATTTGCAGAAATATTAATGATATTTTTTGGTTTTCTGATAAAATACAGGATTTGTATCTCAAAGTAATTTATTCAAAACAAGATTTAACATAAAAGCTTTGTTTTCTAATCTTCAAGTTTTGTTCAGATGTAAAACTAAACATTGATGTCATCTTTTGATGATTGCAGGCCTGGGAGCTTGAAGTTCCTGATTTTTTTTCTTTCACTTTTTATATTACCGGTAAAGATTTAGAATCACATGACTTCGTTGATTGCAAAAAACTTAAGAAGTTCTCTTTGGTCTTTCATCGTCCAAATATGAAAAATAAATTTAAAGAACTTTCATTAAGATACCCACGGTACATTTGGTAAAAAATGCAAGTCAGTTTATTAACATAAAACATTTGCAGGTCGCAGGTGGGAGTCTTTTGTTGTGGGCCTAATAATCTCATTTCTTCTGTGAGAAACTGTTGCAAAAATTCTTATGAAAGCCATACAGTGTTCAAATTTCATAAAGAATCTTTTTCTTAGTTACTTATTAGTTAAAAGACTATTTTTTAGAAAACTGCCTTGATTCTAGTTATTCATGTATTCTTTTTTTGTACAAGCAATTTAGAGTATGAGGTAGAAATTTGCTTTAAAAGCTTCGTTTTATGCAAAATTTTAAAAGCTTAGATTATCTGACAAATTAAAATTTTTTCGAATAATTCTGAATAAAGTGCTTAACTAGACATCTTTATAAATCTTCTTAAAATAATCCTCTTTAAAAATATATATTAAAATTCTATTTCACCAGTTTATTACAAATTATTCTTACAACATTTTCCCGAATTAACTGTTAACAGTTGCATAGCACTACAATCTTCATCGTTCAAATATCAGCATATCACTAGCAGTGACTTTAAGAGATGAATTTGACATTTATTGATATATCAATCATTTTTCAAAGCGTCTAATTACTGGTCTAAGTAAAAGAACTAATTACTGGTTTAAGTACAAGTTCTCAAGCTAACCGCGTTTTAACAGAGAGATTTCTTAACAATTTTAATACAAATTACTGAAATAGATTGGGTGTAAAGATAGCAGCAACTACACATTATAACAGATAAAAGTTGTCATACTTAATTTCAAACATTAAAAGTTAAAAGAAACAACATTTCTTTTTATATTACAAACAGATGCATCTAGTTTTAACTCTTTTTAGTAGCTTAGAATACAATAAAAAACTAATATTATCTTAACGTATAAAAATGATTTTTATTGCGTTAAAATTTTACAACTATTATACTGATGGATTGCAATGTATGTAGAACATATAAAATAATTATAAGATTATCGGTTAGTAATCATAACCTGTAAGCTCTGCTAAAAGTAATAAGAATTATTAGTATTACAAAATTCTACGTAAAAACTACTTAGAACTCTCTGATCTCAAAAACATTTTTGTCGATAGTTGACTTTATGAGGATATTATAAACACTTTTATTTATCGTAAAAAGGTGATTCGAATCCTAAGTAAAATACAGAAGTTTCATTGAAGTCCATATTGGTGAATTTAGCAGCTTGAATTATAGAAACCTCTTAGCTAACAGATCAAGCAACACTTAAAAATATGCAACCGTTAGTGGGCGCACCAGAGCATTAACGTAAACGGTAGCATGTGCTTCTCAACAAAAAATAAAAGGTTTATTTCGATCTGTTTCAGCATATGCTACACTTAGTAACAATAAAATATTTCTTTAAGCTTCCAAAGCATTTATTGCAGAAAGACATTTTAGAACTATCAAGAGGATCAAAAATTACCAGAATAAAAACTGTAAAAAGTTCTTTATTATTTCACTTTTAAGTCTTGATGAAATGAAAAACTATTAACTAATTCACATCAAGTTTTGTCAAAAATATCAGCACTAGACAAAACTCAGCAGCAAATAGATGTTTCTTTGTCTAAACGTTTATAAACAAGTTATCAAAGTTATTATAGAAAGTCAGTTATAGAGAAAATTAAAACGACTTAGCAGCTGAGGCAAGCTAGAGATGACAGGACCATAACCAGTTGAATTATCAAATAATTCAAACAACGGAGCAGCCACAAGCTTGTAATTACGAGGGACAGCGAAAAGTGCCTTTTCACCAAGCTGTACTAAAAAGAGCTTTTTATGCTCTTTAGGATTTGTAATATGAGCTGGCATATAAGGATAAAGAGGTGGTTCAAAATTCGGGCGCCACCAGTTACCAATACAATCTTCAATCAACCAATCTTGTTGAACTCCATCTTGCCTTCCAAGAGTCTCCGTCATCAGACGTTTTAATCCTTCAATTTCTGTTTCTCCGGTTTTCAATTCCCCTCCAGGAAGCTTGAAATAAGTTGAACCAAGTTGAAGAAGTAAGACATGAGGTAAGCCATGCTCATGGACGATCAAAACACCTTCAACAGTTCGACGTTTACCACTTTTATCAAATTCTTCACGCATTCTCTGAAATCTATGTGTCATATTTGTATCTCTATCGTATAGAGCATCTTTAGTCCCAAAAGTATAATTAGTCAATGGATACAAATTGATTGGTCTGTCCACTTCACTCAATAAACTTTGTTGATCTCCTTTAGCATTTGGATGGTTACTTTTTGGCCAACCAGTTGCAGCCACCCAGCTTTGTCCTCTTGATGCACTTTGTCTTCTTGATGACATGATTTATCTTAAATCAAAAGAAAAGTTTTCAACATTAAATGATAAATAGATGGAAGTTATATAAAAATATTTTTTATCTAAAAGTTAACTTTGTATTTAATAATTTTGTTTGATTTTTTAAGTCACACTATACTATATAAATTATCTTATATCTTTTAGCTATAATTTTTTTATACCATTAGTCATTCAAACATATTTTATTCATATATATTTCTAAAAAATTATAAAATTAAAGACTTTAGGTGAACAATATCACTATAAAACCGACTTTTTAAGAGAATTCATTTGTCAAATAATCTACTAAATCATAAAAAATATATTTAGATATAGAACAACTAAATAAGGAAGAAATTTTGGCAAAAATATAAATATTTTATTTCATATGCTAAATTTATTATAAAAATAATTTTTTATAGCAACTTTTATATATGAAGTTTGAAAAAAATTAAACAAAGGTTGGAATTATTATAAGTAATAATTTCTGAAAATAATAAAATTGATTCTATCAATTAAAAAAAAATAAGAACAGGTTTTCTTAGAAAAATATTCTCTTATAAGTGATTATACAACATGAAAATCTGCAAATGATAAACTAAAAAGTGTAACAACAAAGAGTTACATAGGAATATATAATAAAAGAATTTACAAAAAGTAACTAAATAAATTTTCTTAAATAAATGAAATCCTGGAGCTTTAAGTAAAGAAATTTGTTAAATAATTTTAAATAATTAAAAACTACTTCTTGAATTTAACTCAAAGTAGAAATATAATAAAAGTAATTAATAAACTTAATAAGCTAATAAACTTAATTATCAAAATAACTGAAAATTTCTTTTCATTTCAAAAAGTTTAACCATTTTTATTTATCTTAGTTGATGTAATACTACTAAGTTAAATAATGATAGATTATTTAGTACTTAGTTATAAACAAAGTGTTTTCTTTGAAGACAATTATTTAAGCTAAATCAAATGTTTGATCATAAAAATTTGATTATTTATATCAGAAATCTTAAAAAAGTGAAAAAATTTATATTTAATAAACTAAAAGCTATTTTTTTAATTTAGCATTCAAGTCTTATCTAGTAGTGTAATTAATTTAGATATGTAAGTAGCTAATAATTTGCAGATTTATATTAAGATACTTCAAATAAAGATAAAGGCGTGTAAAATATTATATGAATACAAGTCAAAAATAACTTTAAAAATATGCCTTTATGAAACCTTTAATGAATAAAATTCATTTTGTGAGCAAAATTTAAGGTTTATTATTAAAGGTTTTATATTTAAAGTTTAAATATCAACTACATATGACTACTTAGTAAACAAATAAATATTACAATAAATGGAATGCTTTAATATTTGCAATGCTAATGCTTGAGCAAAAATGGAGTACTCATTTAGGCGTTTTTGGCTCAATTATAATCCTTAACCACTTTAATTTTATAAAGTACCTTTTGCTTTATAGGCAAAACAGCATAACTTTAGACTTATTAAAAAACAGTAAATCTTCAACTAAAAACCCTAATATATTGTAATATTTATGTAAAATATGCATTAGTTAAGTTAAGTTGTGTCTATATTCTATGGCATTCTTAAATATAAATTTACTAGGTTTACAATTTCAAATCTTTTTCAATTAAATGTACAACATTCCAAATAAAAAATATATTTCTTTAAACAGAAAAAATGTTGTAGCTTAGAGTAAACACATTTCACAATAATCATTGGAAACTAATGAAACATGGTTGCAAGTTCTTTGAATTTGCTTTTCGTATTGAGTGTTGAAGTTACATTTTAAGGAAAATAGATTTTAGTTTTTCATTTTGATAAACATGGCAACAATATTTAGAAAATTGTCTTCCAAAAAATATAGCTTTTTTAAAAGCATACACGTGTTATAATAGTTGTTTGTTTCGCAGTGCTTCAAATTGGTAGTCTACGTAGAAACTGTATTTTTAAGGAAATTAAAATCTCAATTTAAAAATCGTTCTAAAACTCTTACACACTCAAAGAACTCAGCTATTCATTTTTATCACCGGTTTTACATTCACAAAAGTACAAATCTTTTAGTTGTTAGCAGATTTCGTTTTTTACAGTGCATTAGGAATTCATGTGTAATAAATAATTATTCATATACTATGAAACAACTTTTAAAGATTGTAACAGAAATTTTATTTGTATTTTGTTAGAAAACTTCTTTATTGTTCACGCTTGAGGTTATTTGTTGAAAGACCAGTTTAGTACCAATATAAGCTAAACAATGATATACTAATTACCCAACGAATTTAATGTATCAGTTGTAAGTACTGCAATTCCTAAAGCAATTTTAGTCTATTATTATATTCTCCTAATTATGTCTAATTTTGATATTTTTCATGTGTTCTTCCAAGCAAGTTTTCACAGTGAGCGTTTTAAGATCCTGATGTTTAGTTTAATAATTCAAGAAATTATTTCCATTGTTAAATAAAACAACTTTGTTTGTATACTTAGACTGAATACGTATACGAAGCTCATTGCTTGGTCATAATTAATTTCATTATTATTCATGGGTTTTTATACTGCTATAAAGAAAAACTGTTATTTTGCTATTAAATAGATGTGTTTCAAATAACTTAGAAGTTTCTCTAAGTTATTTATTTTATTATTTAGTTGTGTATGCTGTAAATGATTAATACAGCTTTGAGATACTTTTAAAGGTAATTTTTGCGTCTGAAATAAAAATATGACATTCAAAAATTGTATGAAAATGTCTATGAATATTTTCTTAGAAATAATGAACTAAAGTATAATAGATTTACTTTTACTTAATTTTTGAAATAATATTCTAAGTTTTCAACCAAATGTAGAAAAATGAAAAAATAAAACAGTTTAGTAAGGTATAGTAAGATAGATATCAATTTTAATTGATGTAGAAGTTCAATTCAGAAAAACTTAAAATTTAGTATATCAAGAAAAAAATAGTAAGATAGAAATCAAGTAAGTAGGTTTATTTATATCTAGTGTTTGAACTTTTAGTTTTCAAATATACCATTTGTTCATTTAATTTGTTTAAAATAATTTTTTCCAATATAAAGACAATTTTTACAAAATTCTTTGCTGAGTATTAGTTTCTGAGTATTATTACTTTCATTTTAAATATATTATCATCAATTACTTATAGCTTTGTTCATATATTAGTGTATCAGTAGAGTATTTAAATAATTTTAACTGCTCAATTTTTTGTAGTATTTTTAATAAATTGCTTGTGAGGTTTGTTGAAATTATATACTTGATTTGTTCATAAACTTTATTATTTTGCTCTCTATTTTTAGTCTGTATATTTCTAGCCTTATAAACTGTATTTAGATATGGATAACCAAATAATGCAATTAAGTGAAATCCAAATGAACTATGGTTTAATGAGTGATGATGATGACGATGAAATTTCTTGTTATACATCAGATGATATTTTACATTCAGCTCGTCAAGTTAGTAGAATAAGCTATAAAACTAAATTTGTTAAATATAAATTTGAACTTCTAAACTAAATGACCAAAAAATGCATCAATTTTATTCAATGAGTGTAAAGTTATTCAAATATAGTTTGGTGTTTTTACAAATTTAAACTTGCTTTGTATATATTAAAAATTTTACTTTATTTTATATTTATTAGATAACTTAATAAATAAAATACTTTACAAATATTTATAATTCCTTTTTATAGCTGTTGAAAGTGTATATCTAGTATAATTGTGCTCTTGAATATATTATCAAAGTATATTTCAAATGATACAACATTTTTAATGGCAGGATGTCATTAGCAATTCTTTAGCAGAGACTGGAACCATAAATGGAATGGCTGCTGCTGCAGCATTATCAACAGTACGCAGAAAAAGCAAATGTTTTAAGTTCGAAATGGATCCAGCAGTTCGAAAACGGATTCAAACTCGACTTACTAAGTACTTGCTTTTCAACTTTCTATCTCTTCATTTAGTTGCTTACTTTTTGAATTTTTTTTATTAGGAAATTAAAACATATCATTGATGAGTTATGTTCTCGGTGTGGTCAGCAAGCTGTTGTTGTATCTGTATCACCTGGAAAAGAAAATTCCAGTTTTCGTGTTTTTGGATCTCAACCTTTAGATCAAGCTGTTAGTTTTTCCATTTTTACAAATTTACAATAAACTAATTTTACTGTTTTTTAAGGTGCGAGTTTGTCAGACGTCAATTTTAGGAGAATTTGAAAAAGATCTACAAGCAAAAGTTGATGCAAAAAATATTTCAAATAATGAACCCTTGTTTCAATTACCAAGTCTTGCAGTTGGTGGGATCCCAACATCAGTTGACAGAATGAATCAGGTTTGTTGCTCTTTACTACTTCTAATTTTTTGCTACTTTTTTATGATATTTAAAAATCCTTCAACTGGAGATGAATGTTACAATTTATTTCAGTCTTTGTTTGATTTAGATTCAACAAAAACGTAACAACTGCCAGTTTATTCATTTTCTTCACTTATTTTAATACTTTTAGTTCTTGAGTTAAGCCTCTGCAGTGTTCCTGTTCTTTCTATTTTATTTATTTCAAACTGTGATAATTAAGAACCTTTTATCTTTCTACACTCATATTGTTTTTGGTTTGCTATAAGACCTGTAGAAGTTGTCATCTACAACAACTTGTAAATAAGATATTATCAACTTTTTCTCAAATCTCTAAAGTTTTTAATTGTTTCAATTTTTCACTTTAAGGCTCAATTACGAATGTTTATCCCTGAAATGCTCAAATATGCCACTGGCAGGGGCAAGCCAGGGTGGGGGAAAGAAACAATGAAACCAATTTGGTGGCCAATCGATGTACCGTGGGCTAATGTACGTTGTGACGTTCGTGATGATGAAATTAAACATAAAGTACGAATTGAACAATTTTTATCTTCATCAATTGAACTTTGGTACATTTAGGTTCCCTGGTCTCAAGCTTTACGACAAATAGTAAAAAATTGTTACCAATTTCATAACAGAGAAGATCTTTTAAACGGAATATCATATGATCGTTCAAATCAAGCTACTAACTGTACACATGTTGCTACTGCATCTACAACTTGTCATAAGTATGCAATCATCATTTACATCTCCTGAACATCATAAGTCGATATCAACTCAGATTAAAACTACCTCCCAACCAACAAGCTGTAATTACTCCGCCCACTTTTGTCCATACTATCCACAATGCTGATGGCTCAGTGGCCTTGGTTCACTACGACTCGGGACAGACTCTTGCCACGATATCAGCTGACAACGCCGACAATGCTCTTGCTGCTTTACATACAACTTCTGATAATGAGATCAGACTCGACGAGGTTGGTTTGTTTTACTTTTTGTTATTTTTCGATTCTATTTAAGTTGTTGACATTTTTTTGTAAACAGATGAATACCACCTGGGAATTGACAGCAAATTCTGACAGCATCGCAAACACCACAACTTATAATGTGATCGAAAGCGAAGTCGGGCAACATCAGGTAGGGAAGAATTTAAAGTTAAGACACAAGTTGAAATAAAGTAGGATTTTCAAATCAACCAGAAAATTACCTCTAAGAGTCATGTAAAGTTGAAACTGAATTTAGAAGATCGTTTTGTGACTTTAATCTTATTTTGTAGTTATTAGCTGAAGAAGGGATGGGATTATCAACAAACGAAGAAACTTCTGGTGAGATAATCTCTCTTCTTTCATTTAAATCATCATCTACTTCACAGATTCACCACCAGATGGCGCTTTGATGGCCTTCTACGAGAAGATGAAGACTTATCATAAAAACTGCAATAGCGATCAACAACACAAGAGCGAGAATGCAGCGACCTCTAGTGGCCAGTTAAATCGTCATTTAAGTCATCACTACCCAACGATTGGTCGCGGCCATATGTCTTCAAATGGTAGTGAGATCTTTCATAGTAATGATGTCAACGAAGACACACAGATCAGTTGTGAGGTAACAATTGATCAGCTAGATGAAGATGATCTAGAAGAAGAAATTGAAGTTTAAAAAGACTTCTCCAAATTATCTCTTTTTTTTGAGACTTTTACTGTGAAAGTGCAAGCGATTGTTTTAAGTGACTTTATACAGCGACTGATTATGTCTTGCTGATCTGATTCTGCATCTCTGATGAGTGCCTCCATTTGTAATTCTTCTAGTTCTGAATGAAGCTAAATAGGAGGTTTTGTATTTGTTGAAATCATTGTTTTTTCTGGTTAGTTGGTTGCATTTACACGAAACTACAGATCAATTTTCTTTTATTTTCTTTTTTTTGTAGCTTTTGTATAAAGTTTTGATGAGGTTGTACAAATAAATTTATTGTATTTTGAAACACTGTCAAATGAAATTGTTTTGCTTTCTTCACTATAAAGAACTTAAAAGAACAACAGAATATTTCTATTTACAATCTTTTTAATTACATCGAGATGAACAAATATCTTAAATTCAATTTTAGTATAAATATTTCGAATTTTATTTTTTAAATTTAAAACAAATATGCAATCAGCCACTAAATTTGATTGGTCCATACGGATGTATGAGAAGATTATGATCACAATAGAAGCTCACTAAATCAGCAACACAATCAAAAGTTTTTTCTCTTTCACAGTAGACACCGGTAGCATACAATCCGTCAGTTCTTCGACGAATGTGAAAATTAATAATTTTTTTCTGATGATAAATAGTAACAGAGTAAGGATTGTTCCTGCCTCCAGAGACACATGGACGCACAATAAAATGATCTTCCTGAACATATAAAAATATCAGCTGATTGTAAACATCACTAGTGTACATCTTACTTTTCCTTTAGAAAATAAGATATTTTCTGCTTCAGCTCTAGATATGTTTTTAAACCATTTTTCTTCTTCAATTGGAAGACTTGCTGCCCTGCTTCTAACTTTGGGAATAGAACAAGTACCGTGAAGATTTATGGCTGTATCATTACACATGCTTGAGCTTTTATCTAAAAAATCAAAGTTAGGTTTTAATAATATTTTTTAAATCAAATTATATTGATTCTTTAAATGATTTGATTTCTACAGCAATTAGTGAACTATCAGAGGAGCTATTGATGATTTATGAAAATTCAAGATAGATAAATCCTTATTGTTTTTAAACACAACTCGTAAATACCTTTTTCTGTAGTCTTGTACTCTTGTGTTGTTGAGTTGTCTTTTAAACGAATAAATTTAGAAGGTGCCCAACCTGAATTCCCGTTTTCTGTTTTCACATACCACCATTGCTTATGAGATTTATCAATCACCTTAATAAGTAGAAAAAATATGAATAATACATTAGATGAGGTTGAGTTAGAATACAAATTATTTAAAGAGATTGCTCAAGTTGAATTAAAGTGCGAAGTTGAACAGGACATTTATTTGCGATTTAGAACTTTGTTACAACTAAATAAGAAAAGTATTGTTGCACTCTAATCATTTAAATAGAATAAAAGAAATTTTCATTTTCTAGATTTAAGATTTATTTTGAGTCAATATTTAGATTAAAACTGTGATAGTTTTGTCGGAAATACTTTTATAACTAGAGTACTTCAATCTGATCTCCTTCTTTTAAATTAATTCCATTTTCAACTTCTGATTTGTAATTGTAAAGAGTATAGTAGGTATCCTGCACTTGCTT